>JAOSBL010000212.1:1617293-1636877 GCA_027568915.1 Erythroxylum roraimae
AAAGAAGAAAGTATCGGTTCCAAAGTCTTTTGTATCCCTTAAAAGTCTGCTTAATGCATACATGAGATTCCAAAAGTCCTTTAATTTTGAAGCATCTGATCAAAGAAAATGTACCAAGCCATAGTGAGAAAAGTATATACCATATTGGCTTCCTGTGCTTACTTTTGCTTTTGCTATTAAGAACTACAATAGCCCAGAAGTACGAAACATCAAATTCCAGTCATCAGAGTTTATAAGCATGATCTAGAGAGACCTACGACAAGAGTGAAATAGGTTATAAATTTCAAGAGCTAAAACCTTGGTCAAAATATCAATAAAACATCCCACTTCAGATCATATATTTACATGCAGTTTCCGGACATGTAACCGGTAAGGTGTTGGCTGCTCTCTGTATATTCGTTATAGCTGTAAGTTGTGAACTCCTGCTGCCGTGTCACCATGTACTCAAACGTAAGACAAGATTCTATCTACTCACTTTCGTCGTCACTTTCTCGAAAGTTCAAATGATTCATGTTCCTTTCGAGTGGCGGAAGCCCGTCTTCAGAATTTGTAGAAGAACCTTCATCTTCACTTGTTTCTCTTTCTGTGGCTGCCCAAAAGATGTTATTATCAGGGAAATACTGGGATGATTTTCATCTAACTTGTTATAGCTCAATGTAGGAAAGCAGAGAAGAAAAGACGATCAGATACTCTGGACATCACCAGAAAAGCTTGATAAGTGAGAATCAAAAATCAACTTGCAGAATAGAAAGGTTAACACCGATCTTTATGAATTGAGGAAAAAGTAAACAAGATATCGTCTAGCAACACGGTTTCCATACCGAAAGCATAATAGTTGTGAAAGAAACAAGACATGATGAAGTGACATGGATAGTATTGTCATCTGGTAACCAATACAAGCTTAAATGACATACTTTATGTTCAAGAAAAAAAATGGTATGATTTCACATATATGAAAAATTTTGACAAGGAATTAAAAGGATGAACCGAACGCAAACACTTGTATCTCGTTAATTTGCTTATCGAGCCCACCACTTTATGGAGTGGAAGAGAGATTTGGTTTCACTAAAGCAAAACTACTGCACCTTCAACTTCTGGGACACGTTTTGGAACCTGACTTTGTTGAGAAAGCCAAGCATTTTGGACAGAAATAATGTCAGCACTATTTTGACAATCAGAGTATGCCTTGAGAAGTTGCCTGCATACAAATGAATAACATGATCAAGATGAAGAAGAGTTTGAACTATTTACATTATGAACACAAAAAGAATTGCAGTAGAAATAAAAGAATTCAACAGAAGATATGATGCATTTCATTTCTGAAAAGTTAAAAACGATAATAACCCGGAAGCAGCAGTTAGTAAGATCATAAATCAACAAGATTGTTTATAGTAACAAATAAAATGCAATGAACAAATTTTGAGGATCAGATACTCTGTTCCAGTTAACCAGTTCTATTAAATTTCATCCACACATTTACGTGATGTCCACACAAATGTGTGGACTAGATTAAGTAGAACAGGGTTGGAACACCCTAATGGGAACAGGGTGCTCCAACCCAAATTCTGTGCCTCAGCAGACAAAATAAGGCAGAGTACAAGCTCAGTCATTTTGCTAAACATTCCACAACAATTTTTCTTCTTTAAAATTTCTTTACCAAAAACCAGAGAATAATTCTCAATTTAACAATTCATAGAAATACAACAGAAAAATACATGAGAATCCGAGAAAATCTTGAAGTATTGAACACTATTTGGAGTTCTTAGAAAATCCTTTCATGTTACGAACTTCAAACCGAGAGAATGTTGGAACTTAATTTGAAGTTTCAGACAAACCCGTTTATGTTACATGCTGCAAAGGCTAAACAGCATAGAAATATGGAAGGTACCGGTTGAGGGACAGGAAAGCATGACCCCATTTGAACTTGCCCAGCAACAAATTTGCACTTTCATCTTCCCCACTGTCCATATAAATGTTAAAGAACATATAATTTGCTTTACTTTATTAGTGTGAACACTTGACAAAATAATATTAAAGAATAACAGCACACAGGAGTAGATCTAAGCAAAACTAAGAGACTAACAGCAACACTTGAAAAAATTGACATAGGAATATAGTTCATCATTACAATATAATAGCATGGACATCAAATGCAGCTGAAATCATTTCATTTGTTTCTCTTTGAGTTTTCTCTTTCAGAGAACTTGGGGAAGCAGTTCAGATAACTGCAAAGGGAGTTAAGGAAGAAGATTTCGGACGGACTTGGGTTTTGAAGACACCCTCATCCTATGCTAAATATTTCTGACCAACAGCAGTTATAGTTGTTATGCAGCTATACCAAGAACTTCCAACATAGAGACAATCATAGCTTCATAGAGACAATCATAGCTTCACTTATATACACATCTAGCAGTAAAAAATGGTTCTACCAAAGACCAAATGACATGCTCAATGGCCTCTGATTAGTCATTAATCATTTAAAAAAAAGGCAAAAGAGAAGAAATATAAAACTACTAAAAAGAAGTTCAAAATGGAATTAGTTGAATAGTAAGATTCAGGGATGGTTAGACAGGTACCATATAATTAAGGCTGCAGATAATGCCTCAACACAAGATAGCTCACACGGCCGACCATAATTTACTGGATTTGCTGCTACAAGCCATGGTACTGCATTTCAAACCATACTGTCAATTTAACAGAGACAGCCCAAAGAAAGCAATCACTCGGTAAACCCTAAATTTGCAAGAATCAGGCAACTTAAGCTACATGCCACTCCCAACAAACGAAATTAAAACCCAGAGCAACAAGCAGTTTATGTTCATGCAAAAAAAAATTCATGCTCTATTGATCAGTTGCAAATATGATGATACTGATATTAGTCTAATGCCAAAAGTATAAAATGAATCAAAAAGCAAGAACTAAAGACAAAAGAGTTCACAAGAAAGCTATTATGAAATGTATGCCACTAAAGATTAACAAGCTAAGGTGCTGAAAGATTATGGAAGCAGGATCAGTGCACTGGTACTTAAAACTAACAGTTTAAGGATGAAAATTAGTTTGCAATTGAATATCGATGAAAATTAGTTTGCAAATGAATATCGAAAGAGCATGAAATCAATCCCACAATCACCAATAGTTTGAAAATCTTCCATTCTTTCATACTAGCACGTTGCAATTTCAAAAGAAAAATATAACTCTGAAGAAGGTACTAGCTAGGTCGATATACATAATACTTTTGCCTCAAACATAAGCTGTCCTTTCTAAGATTCAAATATGTGATTTTTATGGGTTGAAAATGGTATCAGTTTTTCATTCTTGAGCCACCACCCACCATCATACATAACCGCATGTACCATTTCCTATTTGCTTCATACCTGTCATGTATTATTCCATCCAATACCAAAAAGAACAGATAATGACTGCTGTTTACTGAAGATAGTATAGAACAATAGCACAGTTTCAATGGAACAAGGAAATATGAAGGCATTACCACATCACTTAAGATACATCTAACTGATTATTTATATATATTTTTTAGTACTTTTTCTTTTGCTTTTCACGTTTTATCAAGCACTAGATTACAACATCAACCGAAAAAAGAAATGAGGGGTAAGGAAAATAATTATTTTCACAACATGGAAGTGAAATAGCATTGACACATTTGAAACCTGTGATACTCCCACCACATATGATCTTAAGAGAATTTAAATTCATACATAACCGAGGAGCAGCACAACGCAGCTTCACAAAAGGAACATCTCCCAAACGCGCCCACGAGCAATCAACAACAGCTAATCCTTTCCTCTTCAGCAAGCTATAATCTTCTTTAGAGACACACTGGGTTCCAACAGGACTGCCATCAGAGATACCCTAGTGTCAATATGAGGAATAGAAAATCCCTACTCAGACCATAGTGGAATTTCATACACAACACAACAAAACAGTGGCAATTACCCAGCGTTATGAATTTTTCTGAAGTTCAAACGAATGTAGCATTTAAATACTTATGGCATAAAATCAAAGCTATTGTTAAACCCTGCAAGCAAGTAATTGGTTGTCAACCAAAGTAAATTTCGTCTCATACAAATCCCAGAGAAGTTCTTTATACTATGTCATTGCATTTGCTTGAGCTCAAGCCTAGCATATTGATTCAATATAAATCCAGAGATAGATGCCAAGTACTCTGTAAAGCCGTCTATCCCATTTTATCCTATGATTCCCATCAAATGACATCTGTTACACTATCATAAGATTGAGTCACGACAACAAGTTATAATAACAACAAAAGGATAGTTCTATTACCTTAAGACAACACCTCCAAAACCACTACCAACCCGCAGCCCCTGCATAAAACATTTTAAGATTGTTGGCATGAAGTATGAAATAATCTTCATACAAGAAGAAAAGCTTTTAATGCATAGAGCATAGGTGAGTTTATCCAGTAGACCCTTTGTAATGTAGATAAGTGAATAAAGGGCATTGTTTGGATTTTCAAACCTGCTAATTGACCCCTGCAATCTCAACTTTCAGAATAGCAAATGTTTTGCCTAAAACGGATATTTCCTTAAATTTCTTATTTATCAAAAGGGATATTTTTCTTGCTCTAAAATTGGATCTGCCGCTGCAATCACACTTTCACTCTCTTCAGCTTGTACTTAAAAAAAGCAAAGACAAATGATGATTTTTACACCATGAATGACATTTTCAAATGGTAAAATCCAATGATAAAAAGATGTTATCATGGCATGCATACTACTCTTTATTCAAGTATGATGTTCCCCAATTGCCCGAATAAAATGATTCACACACGAGACAAGCAAACTAACACATTCAGGTCAACAGAAGATGCACAATAAACACTCTCAGCTATTTATAAAAGATATCTATAGCAGATACTTTCTTTCAACAAACCAAATCTTGAAAGTTTGCGCCCTGTGCACCTTTTTGAGTCACATTGTCCAAAATCCTAAAACAAAACAAGATACCCTTTCAGCTGCATGATAAACATATTGAACCGAACTAAAGGGGCATAAATTCATATTACTTCAATAACTAAATAGAACATGTTAACAAATTATCATAAGTATGAAAATTTCCTCGTACCCACATAGCAAGCTGAATTTTCGGAGCTGTTATTTCCTCTTCCGGAGCTGCATAATCATCGCAAGTAAAACGCAACTCTTATAAGCAAAAAATATAAACTCATCGCCATTGCAACAATACATCAAACACCTGGTAAACACATATCGCTAAAACACCGATACACCGTATACAACCCAGTAAGAAGATTGAATAATCGGTACCTTGATCATTGGGGAGAGATTCATCTTCCCTGCAACAACCAATGCCACGAACTTATAGCTCAGTGAAAACCGCTAAATTGAATTTAAAATTCTGAAGGACAGAATCTTACGACTCACCTGTCAAGCACGTTGGTCCTACTCGACTGCCCACGATTTGAGTGGTGTGTCTTGAATTTTTTGGTTTTGTTGTGACCCATCTTCTGCGTTTAGTAGAAGAAGACGAAAGAAGAAGAAGAAGAAGAAGCACGCTGACTATGCTATGTCATCTTAAGCCCATATATAGGTTTTGAGACCATAGATTGGCCTTTTTAATTTTAAATCTATTCAAATTTAATATATTATTAAAATAATAATTTTAATAACAAACTATGATAGTAAACTGGAGAGGCGCGAGATCTGGACCGTTAGTTCCCTCGCGGGGACGCAACTGTTTCATCGGCCACTCTCTATTAGTCATTTTATCAAACACCGAAGCTCCAATCGTAACCCATATCCTCCCGTACCAAAAATCAAAGCTTTCACTCAAATCAATGCTTAGAAGGTACACGCACTCTTCTATGTATTATCACTTGTATGCAATTTCAGCGTTAACGGGCATTGTTTGAACTTAATTTTCTCTTTTTTCCGCGGATTTTCAGGTCGGTTTTGGAGTTTGCGTCTTGTCGATCAATTAGGAGAATCCCGAGGCAGCCCACATATCAGGTGTGTATTTGTAGCGCGTGTTCATGGATCACAATCCTATTTGACCGCATAGTTTATCTTTCAAACGTACTGTAACGTTATTCTTTATTTCTTGTTTTTGGGTTTCTTTTAGTTTGGATCTTGGGTTGTTTGATGAATTGGAAGTAAGATAAAATGAAAGAAAATGGTTTTGTTGTTTTCCAGAGGATGTGAATATGTTGTTATTAGCTTCTGGGGTTGGTATTTGGTGACACTAACATTTAGTTTGTTCTTGATTTGGGGCGTAAGAAGCAATTTTCAACTTACCTCCAAAGGACGTGGATCACCAAAACCTGTTTCTGATAGCCAAACAACTGAGGGGGGAGAGTAATTTGAATAGTGTTATTGTGGTGGGAAGTGCTGTTGTTGCTGGAGTAGCTCTTTTAGCATATCAATCAGGCTAGTTAGACAAAGTTGTTAGTAAAGATCCGCAGAGTTATCGTAAAGAATTAAGGGAAATTCAAGATCAGGGAGAGCAAGAGATATCCCCAATAAGTGAAGAACCTTCAATCAAGGTTGAAACTCAAAAAGTGTTATCAGCTTTGTAATGTTCGTAAGTTTTTGCTGTGCTGACCTATGCCTGTTAACTTCTCAGGTTGTGTGAACTGGTCCTAATCCAGAGTGGGATGAGAGATTTGCTTGGACCTTTGAGAGTCCTCTAAAAGGCCAGAAACTACATATTTCTTGCAGAAGTAAAAGCAAAATGGGAAAGGTAATTTAACCGGAATTCTTTTTCATAAAGAAAGGAACAAAAAGAAAGTCCAGAAAAAAGAATAAAAGGGATGGATGAGTGATAGGAGGAAGGATTGAACTTGGCAAATGTTTGATGTTTTGTGCTTAAATTTTTGATGATCTGTTGCTCAAACAAATCACTTCTGATCCATTAATAGACTCTTTTGTGAAAGTAACAATCCAAATTGATCGGCTAGTAACGCTCGGAGCAGTAGCTGGGGAGTACATTCTGTTGAAAGCAAAAGTGGACCATCAAGATGTCTGAAAATTGAATTCCATTGTTCTAACAAGTAAATACTGTTAAATGAAATAACAACTATACAGCTGCAAATTGCATTTTTAGGAAGAGCATGCATGCCAATACATGTGTATTTTCAGTCTTTTTCTTTTTTATCTCATTCTCCTTTCAGTGTAAATAGCTTTGCCGGAGATTTTTCATTTTCTTTTTTCTCTTGTAGATGTTTAGCCATTTGTCAAATGCAGTCTTTTGCAACCTGAATTCTCTTTTACCTGGAATGATGAATTGCCAAGGCAAAGAACTGCTAAAGCTATCTGTAATTTTTGTGCCAATAGTCGTGTGCTCGTCAGTCTGAGTTATTGGTAATTCTGATTTTGTTTTTCAGATTTGGACATATTTTGCTTGCCCTATACACATAGTCTTTGGTAATTATTCAATTGTACAAGGACTAATCAATCAGCTTTTAGTTTAGGTTGGAGTTGTCATCCTATCTGACAAGTTGGGGCATCTTTGAATGGCTAATCTTTTAGCTTTCTTTTTCCTTTTTTGCAGTGAACATAAGGTACAGGCTAAAAAATAATAAGCATTTTCCTATAATGTCATGTCCTTTTGGAAGCCTTTCACCTCGAGTGGTTGAAAGTTCTAGTCCCTAAGAGACTTCCAACTCAAAAGGTTGAAAGTGAGTTTGAGTAAGCATCTCATAGCATAGCGTTCATAGCAGGTGGGCGGTAACATTTGTTTCCTTGCCCTTTTTCCTCCATTGTCTTCCCCAACTAATGTCATCATCATCATTATCAAACTAATGTCACTTCTTTAAATTCACAGAAAGTGGATACCTATACATTACACTTTAGGCTTTTCTGTTTTTGTGCTAGGGGAAGCTAAATTATACTTTGTAAGGTTAATAACCAAAAGTTCAAATTTTTGTAAAATTTTCAATTATAGTTCAAAATTTAAAATATTGCAATAAAATGCTCAAATTTTTAATTTTTTCAATTCTATCCTAAACTTCAAAAAATAGCAATAAAAAACTCAAACTTTCAATTTTAGCCCGGTGTTAGTATTTCCATTAAGTTTGTTGGCGAGATTTGTCACGTGTTTATGAAACCTTAACTATTAATACAAGTCAGTCAAAATTAACACGACAAATGAAGATTAATAAAATAACGTCGTTTAATCACATAATTAAAACAATGTCGTTCGACATCGTTGTTTTAAAATGACCTAAATCATATTACGTAATTCCGACGATCTTACGCTTTGAAATCAGTTTTTTTCTTCGTTTTCAATTTATTCTCTCAACGCCCTTACCTTCGATTTTTAGATTACGCAGCTCCAACGTTCTTACACTACGAGCGTCAAAAAAATGAACTAAAAATGAAGAACTTACTGGTGCAGTACGGTATAATACGATAGTAGTTTGAGGCATCAGAAGAATAAACAGAAAACAAATGGCTGAAGGCATCGAGAAAATGTCATAAAACGTTGGGCTAGAATTGAAGAAAATTGAAAGTTTTAGCATTTTATTGTCACTTTTTAAAGTTTGGGTTAAAATTGAAAAAAATTGAATGTTTAAGTATTTTATTATTACTTTTTAAAATTTAGACTATAATTAAATAATTAACGGAAGTTTAAGTTTTCTTTGAGTAATTAACCCTACTTTTTGTTACTTTTGTATTGGCGTAATTCAACTTTATTTTGGATATATACCGGATAAATCACATAATTTGAATAAATCATTCGAAAAATTAACAATTCAAAGTCAAGTAACAAATTCGAGCTAATTGGAATTACGGAATCTTTTTAAACCCACCCTGTAAGAGCATATACATTATACTTGATTTGATTATGTACCATCTAGTCCTAGTTTCCATTGTAAACAAATCCATGTAACCTCTAAGAACACCCTTATATGTTAACTAATTTTTGTCAATTTTTAAAGTCAGTTGTTCAAGTAAACAATGAGAAAGTTCTTGGACTATATACTACAGGAGTTGTTGATGAAGATAACAATGGTGAACAGTTGTATGTTATCCACTTCCATGGCAGAAAAAAGAAAAAGTCGTTTTCTTGTATAGAATTGGAATGGGTCGATCCAAGCAACCCAAAAACGAGTTAAAGGAAAGAACACACAACACAAAATGGACCTAATACGTACAAGAGAGAGTGGTTATATGAAAGCAACAGATCCTGTACCTTCTTCTTCTTTTTTTTTTTTTTGAGATAGAAAGGAAAATTATAAATTAACGCGTAATACAGCTTTTAGAGATATCTTTTAGAAAGATAAGATGCACCTTGTGGATTTATAAAATATGTGACGTTAACATCAAAATGGCCTATGTAATTGGTCAACCAATCAGCACATTTATTATTCTCTCGATAGATATGCCGATGAGCAATAGCCCAGCTCCTCGTAAAAAGTTCATAAAAACTCTAAATAATGGGATTGAGTGCCTGTCCTCTATAATCTGAAAAGGAGAGGAGATCAATCACTGCCCTGTACCTTCTTTTTAATCTTCTAATCTTTCGACCTTTTGTTAATCAAAAAGAGTAAAACGACAAAGTTTTTATTTAATGAGAATTTATTTACTCCCAACTCCTTTATCTTTTTTATTATTAAATATGTGAATAGTTAGATGATTATCTAATTGTTCCGTCAATTCTGTCCATACTTGAATAGTTTGGGGAACAAGAGTTGTCGTTGATTGAAAGGACAAGAGTGAGTAGAAGAAAATTGAATTGGCTCACCCAACTTCTAATAATATACTCCAAAACTCTTCTTTTTTCTTTATTAGGGGCATATTAAATAAAAATTTTAAATAATATATCAATTTAATCGTATATTTTAAATAATTTATTTAGTAAGTTAATAATTTAAAATTAAAAAATAAAATCAATAAATTTAGTTAATAATAAATTACGAGTTGCACTTAATTAAAATTCTTAAAGACTTAAATTTATGCTTTAAAAAAATTTTATTCAAATTTGAGCCAGATTTATCTCGAATATTCTACTCTAAATATGAGTATAATATAACCTACTAATTTTGACAGACAACAATATCCAGTAAAAATTTTGCTCAGACGTGAAGTTTGGAGAAATTCAATAATAAACAGTCTTATTTTTAACTAGTAAAGAGATTGTTTCCAAATGACTCACATGAATAAATGAAAAGAAAAATAAAAAAAGAAAATAAATAAATGATAATAAAACCAAAATTAGAATAAAAACCATAATAATAATAATAATAGGGAAAATAAAATAAAATAAAATAACTAATATATGTAAATAATAGTAACAATAAAAATAAAAATAATACTAATAATAATAATCATCATCGTCATCATATTAACATTAATAATCATAAACCTAATAATAATAACTTGAACTTAATAATAATAATAACATGCAAAAATATCAAATTTAAACTTGAAATTAAGTTTAATTAAAAATAAATATCTAAGTTTTAAATTTAATTCAATTAAATTTAATTTATTAATTTTGTGCGGAGTGAGATTTGTTTTGATACGAAATCTTTGGATGAGTTTGAATGTAAAGACATGGAGGTTTGAAATGACACTTTGGATTTAGACAACCCGAGAGACAGGTTCCGGGAAAAAAATATGCTCTTTGCTGTAGTTATTTGACAACTCAATCCTGTGGCATATAATTGCAGTGATTCTAATTCACTGAGTAAAATCTAAAATGTTATTTGATCTTTAAGGCTACTTTAGACGGGGATTAAATTTACTGTGCCTGATTTTTTGTGTCACTCCGTTAATGGATGGTCTCGATTTCCAGGGCACAGAGTGGCACTGCCCTTTAGTCTCAGGGCACAGGATGGCGCTGGGAATCATCTAAAGGTCAGTGCCACCCAGTGCCCTGAGAATCGGGACCATCCATTAACATTTAATGGATGGTCCCGATTCCTAGGGCATAGGGTGGCATTAGGAATCAGGCACAGCCACTCCCGTGCCCTTTAGATGCTGTGGAAAATAATATTATTATATTATTTGAAAAGAAAATTTATAATGAAATTAAATGGAATAAGATAAAAATGAAAGATTTTACTATACATTTTATTTCGTCTTAAATAGTAAAAATAAGTTACATCTAATTTATGGGGGTTTATAATAAAATGTAAAATAATAAATATGTACTACCTAATATACCTTTAATTCTTTTTGTAATATCAATTATACCCTCAACCTTAATTACAAGCAGCAAGACAATACATCTTATTATTCTATCAAGGGTATAATAGTAATTCATTATTATTATACATACATTCCATTTCATTCCATACATCTTCTAAATAACATTTCACTATATTATATTATGAACCCTTCTATCTCTCATAAAGAACAATTTTTTAATTTTACATCCATTTAATTAAAAACTTTACGTTCAACCAAACATAGCCTAAGTGAACTTCATGTTTAATATAACTAAATACATTTATTGAAGATTTTTAATAAAATTCAAGTTTAGTTTATCAAATTTATATTTTTATACATTGAAAAGTATAATTAAGGAGCAGAGGATGTATGACCTATTCATAATTATTATTTGTTAAAGTAAAAGATAAGAGCTTCTTGTAATTTAATTAACTTTAATTTTTCTACTTTTAAAATTATCACAATTTTATTTTTAAATTTTCCATAAAAATTCTTCTTTTAAATTTTCATTAAAGGAATAATGGTAGAACATAAATAGTATGAATAACACACTTACACCATTTAGATGTCATTGATACAATAATTTACCCTAACTCTTAAACTCGAGTCAATTATAAATTTGACATCAAATTAATAATCTATTGTAATTATCTTAAATTATTAATTCAGATCGAATTTAATTAATTCGAATAAAGATTAATAACTAAATTAGATATTTATGTTAAGAATATTTAATTAATACACGTATTATTCATGTTATATGGGTTTTATTATTACATTTAACAAAAATTTAAGAGAAAAGAGTTTTTATAAAAAAATTAAAATTTATATTTTTTGATAATTTAACTGATTAAAAAGTTTTTAAATTTTAGTTAAACTTCAACGATGAGTCTTATTTTTTACCTTTTTTTTTTCAACAAACATGTAATAATCCTTTGATTATTATTCAATAAATTCACAAAATTTAACTCCAATCAAATTTACTCTTACTCTTTGAGCACAAACACTACCCTCTTGATGAATATGGACAAAGAGGCAAAGACCCTACACTTGTCAAGGTTTTCAAAAAGTTCCAATATAATGGACTTAGTGCTTTTGTAAGAGTCCAATAATTGCCAATGCCCCTCATGCCTGATTGCCTAGTCCATAGAGTACAGAGGAGTGGACACACATGAAAGCACTACATGACAATAACATCAATCTTTGCATTAATTACTCTTATTATTTTGACTTACTATTAATAATCCATTCAAAATTGATCCCAATACATGAAAGCAACTACATGACAACTACATACATCTTTGAAGTTTCATATATGAATGAGAAGAATCCATAACACATTTTTTAAATTTTATTTAATTGATATTACTTAATTCAAATAATGGAGAAAATTTGGATAGCATAATTAAAAATGAAAAAATCTCAAACTAATTTGAATAAAATAATATTTTTTAATTAATTATATTAAACGACTTTATTATTTATTTTGATTTTGTCATTTTCTAAAGAATTCATCAAGTTCTGAAAAAAGTTTGGTCAAACTTGATCTGATCCGACGTAGTTATATCCTTTACAAAGAATTAGATGATTTCTCGAACAATTGTTGATAAAGTTATTATAAACGTTATTTTCTTAAATTCGACTTGACTCAATTTAGAATACGAAACCGATATTTCAAAGACATAAAAGACTCTTTGGAACCACTCCTAAGGAACAAATTGACTTGCTAATAAATAAGAATTCATTGAAGATAGGCCCCATGTTTATTAGCTAGAGAAGTAAATATATAACATAAGATTCCAACAAAAAAAACATGCAATAGGACAAAACATTAAGCCGGAGATGCATGTAAGGCTAGGAAAATGAACCATTTCAATTTTTTTTAAATGGAGAACTCGTAGTTGCTATTCTTTAGATGCGTATTGGGTAAACCTCCGAATTGACACAATAGACTGCAAATCACGCTAATCGGGTACCATAGACAAGTTATGTACCATAGGCTCGATCGAGAGAGCGCAAGTAGGGAGATTCGAGCACATAACCCTTTGACCTCATGCCCCTACTCCACTAACTCGACTTACTCCCTAAGAGGCACTATTTCATAAATGTCATAAGTATAATTCCATAACTCAAAAAAGTTCATTATTGGTAGATTATCTAATAATCACTTCCTTACAAAATTAGTAAGCAAATTACAAAGAATTATACATTTAAACTGAAATTACTTCAAAATTTATTATTATTATATTAGTAATTAACTAATTATTGAATAAAATAGCATGAATTATCAATTTAAAGAAACAAAGGAGTTGATTGCTTATTTTAAATCTAACATATTGATTTGTTTTTATATTGGAAACAATCTCTCTGTTAATTAAGGTTAAAATTACGTATTTTTTAACTTTTTCATATCTCATATTCTACCGGAATTTCTACTGAGACGTTATAATTGTTTTTATATTAATCTGGCTTTAGGAATAAACTTTGAAAATATTATTTGATGCTTAAACTTAAAACAAATGACCTTCAAGACAATAAACAATGGAGGTTCAAAGAAATGGCTGTTGGGAGACACTAAGGAACCACACGCCAGTCTTTGGTGGTCTTTGGACCAGGAAAAGCTAAGATACAGCTGGGAATATGTAGTTTCCTCAAAGCAACCCCTCTACCTAAAGACACCACCATTAAAACAAAGGAGATGATGCATTTCTCTATAAACTTTGAGATTTTATTATCCTGATTAAACCACAATCATTATTTTTCAAATTTGGAGTCAACGGGTTATTTAAAATTAACGTTTGTAAGTTTAACGTGTCTTTATTTTTTACGTCTCATAATTTCTCAAACGTGATTCGAACTTGAAACTTTTGAGTCGGGAGAAATATGAAAACAAGTTATATAATTTGAATCACTACCTAGGAGCTTTTAAGAAATTATTGATGCTTCACTTAATAAAGTCGACTTTTCTTTGATTGAAAAAGTAGTAATTTCACTCAAAAAATAAACAAGCCTTGTTCATAATCCCTGAAATTGTTTTCCACTGGCATGTATGACAGAAACTAAGTTGTCATATAGCTGAATTTGAGGACAACATGAGTGATTACAGCTGCAAGGATCTTTTGACAATATTTACTAAAAGTTCATGTCAATGGGTGGTCTATGCCTAGAGTCTACAGAGTAGGTAATGCATTTACTTGAATTGAAATGATGTTGCAGAATTTCTTCTCTGTTATGGAATAGTTTATGATATATTTAGTTGTTAAGGCAATGTCATGAAGACAGAGCTTAAAAATATCATCTCGTTTAAAGCTCTTGTGTAATGGTGTAATGGGGCCCCCACCTTTTTCTCTGTTTGAATCGGATGAACAGCTCTATATAAGCAGTAGCAAAAACCTGAATCCTTTTATCCTTGCAGGGAAGTTCCTCTGTTTCTTTGCACTTTCTGTGTTCATACTAGTTCAAAGTTATGGGGATTGGAGGTACCTTAGAGTACTTATCTGATTTGATGGGAAGTGGAAGCCATAAACTCAAGAAGAAGAAGAAGAGACAATTGCAGACTGTAGAGCTCAAGGTCAGGATGGACTGTGATGGGTGTGAACTTAAGGTCAAAAACGCCCTTTCTTCACTAAGTGGTATGTTTCTTGATGACTTTTTGGTGTTTCTGTTATTTGATTCTGAGTGTAATGAGAAGCTAAGTTGCATTGATTTTGATTCAAACAAGGTGTTAAGAAGGTGGAGATAAACAGGAAGCAACAGAAGGTGACAGTTTCAGGTTATGTTGATTCAAACAAGGTGTTAAATAAGGCAAAGTCGACAGGGAAAAAGGCAGAGATTTGGCCTTATGTTCCATACAATTTGGTGGCTCAACCTTATGCTGCTCAGTCCTATGACAAGAAAGCACCTCCTGGCTATGTCAGGAAGGTAGATAACATTCCCACAAATGGTACTGTGACCAGATACGAGGATCCATATATTACCATGTTCAGTGATGATAATCCAAATGCATGCTCCATCATGTAATATGGATTCTGAAGATTAAAAATATATATATATAATCATCCTGTGTCATATCATATCAGGAACGTTTTGCTTCCGCTGTTCTGAAGATTCGTACGTAGAGACCAACGAATTTCGCATTCACGATCACTCTGCTTTCTGGGTTTTCATTGTAACGTAGCAACATCAAGAGCAGAGTAGTCAGTTTGATCAATGTTCTCTTCTTTTCTTTTTCGGTAATTTTTTTTCCTTCAAGCAGAGTCTTTCATGTCAGAATCTTGTAATGGTTATGGTGGGGTTTTAGGTACCTGATATAGAAACATGGAGGGATGTCATGAGGCACCTAATAGTCCCTATCTGTGGTTTTGTCCTCATTGGTTATGTAATGGTTTCCCTTTTGTGTCTGAGTGAGTTTGGTTTGTTCATAGCTGTATTGATATTTTATGAACAATAGTAAGTTTGCCAATGACAATACATGACATAGACAAAGATCCTTCAGGATCCTTAGCAATCATGGGTCCTTTCTTTCTCAAAATTATAGATTTTTACTGAGTTGTCATAATAATAACAATAAAAATTACAATTTATAATTTGATCACGAACTTTTGCTTTGAAAAAAAAGAAGTAATTTGTCAAGAAAAGCACCTTTCTTTTTCTCCTATCAAAATTTCCAATTCTCATAATTCAGAATCTCTCTTTATTTCTTGGATTTACTCTTTCTCCAGACTTTCTTTTAAAACAAAATTAATATTGTAACCTAAATTAGCTCTTAAATTCAATCTATAGTAATTGATTTTGGATTAAATTAATAATTTAAGATAACTATAATAATTATTAGTTTGAGTCAAATTTAATTAGTTCGATTCGAATTTAAAAGCTAGCTTGTTTTCCATTTTTTCTTTTAATTTCTTGCCTGAAATTCATCAACAATATCAACTTTTTTGCTAAATCGGAAAAAATTGGATCATTATTATATAGCGTTGTATCAGGCCCATTTTTAATATTTTATAAGCCTTAAACAAAGCAAAAAAAAAAGTCTTATTTTGTCTATTTTTATTTTTTATAAGTGATAAGAGTGGATCCTTATGAAGAATAAAATAAGACAAAATAAAAGAAGATCAAGAGTGAGCTCTAAGCAGGTGACCTTCCTGCTTTTGATCAGGGTCAGGCCTGCATTGTGTCGACTAAGATCACGAGTTGTAGTATAATTATTGTATTAAAAACTTATGGTTGTGTTAAAAAAGTTGTAAGATACAAAAGTTTAGGCCTGATCTAACCTTGATTCAAAAATTAACACCTCAAGTTTAATTTGATCAAATATAGGACCAAAATGTTTTTTTTTTTGAGAAGGAAAACAAGACAAAAGGCCTAATGCCTTAAAAACGCTACAGAAGAAGCATCATTTTTCAGGAGTTGGCGTAGTCCTGGATCAGGGGATTCCCAAATGGACCAACGATGAGGATGAGAGGCACCCTTTCTTGCTAAAAAATCGGCACACTGGTTACCCTCCCGAAGGGTATGAACAATAGAACAATCCCAATCGCGCTTCATCAAAGTTCTGATATCCTCAATGACGTTCAAATAAGGATGATATCGAGTACATGAGCTCAAGACCAGATTAATGGCTTCTCTTGAGTCCGATTCAACAACTATTCTTCTATAGCCACGCTTCCAAGCCAATTCCAGTCCACAATGAGTCGATAGAAGTTTGGCGAGCATGCTAATGGCGTGATCAAGGAATCCTGAGTAACCGACTAGCCAATCCCCTTTATCATCTCGGAACAAGCCACCAAAGCCTGCAGCACTTGGGTTACCTGCCGAGCTGCGATCCACATTGATTTTAACATACTCAAAGGACGGAGCCTTCCATGCTACCCATCGGCTCGACTTTGTAGCGTGAAGTGCATCGGACGGAAAAGCATGATTGCACTCATTAAAGAGCCTCGAGAACCACTGAACCTAACTAATTGAGGATATTACCTCGTGCTGGAATGCCTCTTTGTTTCTAGCCCACCAAATAATCCAGGCCACGACGATGAATTTTAGCATGTGTTGAAAGAGCCGTGAAGAGTCTAGAACATAAGAGTATATCCAATCATCAAGATTAAGATTGAAGAAAGAATCCTCAACCTGCCCAAGGATGGAGACCCATATCTTCTTCATCCAAATGCAATCCCTCAGGGCATAGATATGGTTTTCCCATCCGATACCACACCTGTGACGGCGGGGAGATGAAGTCATTCCCCGTTTGTACCGCAACTCGTTCGTAGTTAAGCGGTGCCAACGAATCTGCCAAATAAAGAAGCGGAACTTCTTGGAAATATTAAGTTTCCAAATCTGCGTCCAATGCATGCTAGGAGCAGGAGGATAAGGCAAAAGAGTAATAAACTCATAGCCGGAGTTCATCGTATAATGTCCATCTGTGATCTGTCGTTTCCCCCCAAATTAATGAATCCGGAACCATCCTTGAGCGAGAGACGGGAACATCAATGATAGAATTACGCACTCCTGACCCCAAGGGTTTGTGTAGGCGAGAAATATCCCACATGCGCTGATTGTTAAGAATGTCTCCCACCAATAAATGATGGTTTTGATTGTCGATCTGGGATATCTGTCGACGTAAAGGATAGTCGCCGACCCATGATCATTCCAAAGTGAAATGTCAGCCCCATTCCCAACTCTCCAAAGGAAGCCATCACGTAAGTAGGGGAAAGTTTTGCAGATCACTTTCCATCCCGGAGAGGCAGTAGGAGAGGCCGTACACGTAAGGAGAGGAGCAGCCCTTAAATATTTACTCTGCAACACAGCAGTCCAAAGTTTCCCAGTGTCTTGAGAAAGGTCCCATAGGAGCTTACCGAGCATGACTATGTTATTGTCACGAGCCATACGGAGTCCTAATCCACCCCTATCTTTATGGCTACAGACAGATTCCCAATTCAAGAGGGGGATACCCTTCCTTTCAGTTGATTTCCATAAAAAATCGCGACAACATTTATCAAGAATGTCGCAAACCCCTCCAAGGAACCAGCATGTTTGCATTGTATACAAAGGGATTGTGGCTAAGGTGGATTTCGCCAGAGTCAAATGACCAGCTTTATTCAGGAGCTTAGCTTTCCACCCTTGCAAACGGTTACTAATCTTAGCAACAACAACTATAAAGTCACCCTTCTTATTAGTACCGGTGATGGGGGACTCCAAGTTAGTTGCCCAAATTCGCAATAAAGTGCATATTAAAGTGAAGTTGCAAACGTTCCTTATGCTGACGATTAACGTGGGGCGACAAGAAGGTTTTGGATTTCTATTCATTGATTTGCATTCCAGAGCAAGAGCAGAACTGTTGCATAGTTTCCAAGACCACCCAGCATCCTTTGAGCAAGGCCTGGGAAAAAAGAAGCACGTCATCAGCAAACAATAAATGAGAAATAAGAGGTCCATTACCTGAGACTTTGATGGCTTTCACTGCTTTGCTTGCACTTGACTAGAAATAAGCATGGAGAGCTTCTCCATGCATAGGACAAACAAATATGTTGATAACGGATCCCCTTGGCGTAGCCCACAGTGCAACGCAAACGCTGGGAGGCGAGATCCATTCCATAAGATAGAGAGGCGCGAGGTGGACACACAAGACATAATGAGGGAGATTATAGGTGACGGAAAGCCAAAATCTGAGGCTGTCTGTCTCAAGAAGCGTTAATCGAGTCGATCATAGGCTTTAACAAGGTCAATTTTCATAGCTAAATATCCATCCATTTTCTTAGACTTCCTGGTAGAATGATGCACTTCTTTAGCCAGGATAATATGCTCCGAGGCTGTCCATCCTAGGATGATAGCTCCCTGCATGGGAAGAATAAGTTCCCGTAGGATAGGTCGAAGACGTTGGACAATGACCTTGGAGAGGATCTTATAACTAACGTTACAAAGGCTGATAGGGCGAAACTGGGTCAAAGAAGCTGGCTGACCATCTTTGGGAATTAATACGATCATCGTTTCATTTATATCGTTAGGGCAAGTTCCGGAGGTGAAGGCATCCTGTACCATGTGAAATACACACTTCCCAACTAAATGCCGATACTTTTTATAAAAAACCGGTTGAAAGCCATCAGGTCCTGGAGCTTTGTACGATTTCATAGATTGAAAGGCATTGGCGACCTCCACTTTGGTAATAGGTGCCATTAGGGAATGAGCATCGTCCTCAAAGATGGAGATATGATCTGGAATCGGGGGGAAAGGCATGGAAATGTCCATAGTAGTGCAGAATAGGTCTTGATAAAACCTTAAGACCTCACATTGGACAGCTGGTTGGTCAGTGATCCAGGACTCGTCCGGGGCACGCAACCGCTCGAGATGATTCCGTTTCCTACGAGATATAGTCATCGCATGGAAGAACCGGGTGTTCTTGTCACCATATTGCAGCCAT
>JAOSBL010000212.1:1643571-1676274 GCA_027568915.1 Erythroxylum roraimae
AAAGACGTAGAACAACAAAACCGAGAAGCAAACAATGGGAAATAATACCTGATCAAATCCAAAAGCTCCATCAATTGCCATGCTTAAAGAAGCGCACATTATCGACGATTTGGCAAGCTATTTTCGACATGAAAAGTCAATAGGCAAATGCTGTAAATGTAAGAGGTCGGATAGAAGACATTAGGGTTATTTTAGTAGAAAAGCATGATTTCCACTATGAAGAAGCATTAAATGATCTATTTAAACCAAAACGTTATTCCAGAAGCATTAAATGCTCTTGCTTCTAAAGCATTAAATGAAATAAGTAAGTAATTCTAAAATAATTAAGTAAGTAAATTGGCAAGCCATCAAAAGGGCATTAAGAAGAAACACGAAATTACATTACTTGAGCTGTGCCCCATAAGGAGTTGTATATCAGAGCACACTCTGTTGCTCAACCAAAGATAAAAGCTCGTCGTGCCTGCAAATCTCTGGAGTTCCTTCTCAGAATTTTACAAGAAGTTAACGATGGGAAGGCCTCACAACTCTTACATCATCACCAAGGTAAAATATATCAATGGAGTGGCGTGAAATGCATGGCTCCTGGGAAAACCAGTGTGACCCTTTGCACCTTTGACTTTGCCGAGAACTTATCAAGTATGGAGAGTTGGAGTAGCAAGTTATGATGCTTTTCAGAAGCATTTAATGCTTAGCGTGGGAGAAGCATTAAATGCTTTGTTTTTTTAACTCAAATATTATATGAAAGAATGAAAAAGGTTTTGTCAAGCATTAAATGCTTGCTTTTAGAAAGAAAAGGCTTGACATTTTGGGTGTTTGGAAGCATTAAATGCTTACTTTTAGAATGTTGACATTTTTAAGCGGGAATGGAGAAAAATCAGGATTGAGTTTTAAGTAAGTAAGTAGACAAAGTTTTTATTCTTAATTAGCTGTAGACTTGTAGTTGCCATTTCGCTCCACATTTGTAAAGTCATACTTATAAATTGATGACAAGATGGAGAATAGATCTAAACAATGCAGAAGAACGATGAGTGATATAAGCAAACCCTACAGAAATCACTCAATAATTATTTAAACTATAATATCATTTCTATGATAATATAGTTTGAAGAACTTGATTGGGGACTAGCCCACAGTACGTTTGATCAGAACTTGGTTACGTATTTGTATGATGTATGGATAATCGTTTTACTTCTAGTTTTGACATTTTTAGAGCTGCCGTCATGTGTTTAACATTGCCGACACATCAGGATTTAGAGATTGGAACTTAATGACCGTAATAACCTAACAATAACAAGTTAACAACACTAACTGAAAGTCTTACTAAAATATAGGGTTCACGAAGGTCTCGTAGAACACAATTTTACAGTTTCTTAATAGAGACTAATACAAAAATATAAATAAATATGTATAAAAATATAAAAATATACAATACATAATACATATTATCGAACATATACAAAAATGGTAAAGATTAATAATAATAAATAAAATAGTTAAATAAATACAAAAACTCGAAAAATATAAGTATAATAGTAAATCAAATCCGCTATGTCAAGAACGTGGTTAAGTAAGACCAAATAATTATGAGGTAAGTATTACGTATTAAAAAAAAAAGCTAGTTATAAAAATAAAAACTAAAAAAAATGTCTAAAATACTTAAGAAAATTAAAATGATCTCTTTACGAGAGATTTTTTATCCGCATCTTATTGAGCTCAAATTTTATATTTCGGGCCAAATCTTTGGGAACTTAATTAATGACGCATGTAAGGGGAAAACCAAATTTAGTAAAATTTGTAAATATTATCTTTTAAAATGTATAGATGATAAATTATATGTTTTAGATAAATTATTAATATTTATATCTACAGTAATTTAAATTATTAAAATAATAAATAGCATCACTTTAGAACGCTATATGTATATAAAGTAAGTCAGCAAATTCAAGCCAAGATTTTTTATATGTGATTGCGAGACTGAAACGAAAACAAAATGTCTACATCGAACATTAACTATGGTTTGACAAGAATCTCTCGTAGACTCTGAATAGTCAAAAAAATCATATCTGCTCCATAACAAATTATGTAAAAAATAATTTACTTGATCAGATCTAGCTAATGTTATTCTGTGAAGATCAGAATAATCTTAACATAGAAGGTATATTTTCTTCTATGGCTTGTTGTAATGTCTAGCTTCACCACATCCCATGATGGAGGAAGGCAATTTACCAACTTTGTCTATACCTTCTTCAAAAACCACTCCCATTCCCATGAAAAAATGCGATTCAATGTGACAATGGAACAACCAAGCTCCAGGATTGTCAGCTTTAAACCTCAAAGCAGTCCATCCATAAGGATGGACAGGAACTGTGTTCTTCATGATCGGATCAACCAAATTGTACTTCTTTGTGTCATTGACCATGTCGAACTTCCCTTCTCCGTACCCCAGAACCCAGAAGTCATGTCCGTGAAGATGCCATGGATGTGTCTCGCTGTTGTTAGGAACCAAAGAGTTTGCGTTCTGCAGAATGATGTCTACTGTGGTGTTGAACTTGAGCCGGTAGATGGAGTCGCTAATGGTGACGTTCGGGTTCGGTGGAGGCTTATGAATGTCGTAATTGGTAAGGTCCAGTCTATCAGGAGGAGGAACTTGGTTGAAGGTGTGAAGCAAGTTTTGCTTGAGTCCCACTAGGTAAGGTGTGTGAGGAAGGGTGAAGGAGACATTGTTAACAGACCATCGACGGTATCCACTTGCGTTGTTTTGTGTGTTCAGGAGTACAATGACCCTGTCGGAAGTGGCAGGAGGTGGTATGATGAAGCTCTGATGAGCTCTAATGGCTTGGCTCTGAGCCAACCTTGGCTTGACATCGTTCCAGATAGGACCTGAAGGTGCGTTTGTAGGAGGATACCTTCGAGGATGGTTTGGATAGTAGTTGAGAATGCCTACGCCTGGTGGAGTTGTGGCGTTTCTACTAACAACGTTCGTTGTTAACCAATAGTTTCTTGAGGGGTCCTGATCGGTTGTTACTAAGACAGAGTAGGTTTCACCGGAGTATATGAACAGATTCTGAACCACAAATGGCTTCACAAAGTGCCCATCTGCTTCAACTACCGTCATATTGTGACCCTCTATTTGGAAGCTGAGTGCAGATAGGGCAGTCAAGCTGGCGACCCTAAGCCTGTACGTCATTCCAGGGACTACTGTCATTGCATAGGGAGAGCATTCAGGATTGGTTGTATTGCAAACATCACCTGTCATGCCTGGAGAGGAGCAATTGAATCTTCCTTTTCCTTGTATCAGAAGTGACTGAAAAGGAAGTTGCTTATCAGGATATAATTCTCTCCAAGATATTGTAACTGCAGATTGTGAAAAGAAACTGATATGGGGTTACCTGAGGCTCCCCAACCCAAACAAAGGGAATAGAGGCTAGTCCTGTAGCTTGTTCATAAGTGCTCTTATGGTACCAGTCAGTCAGGATGATACTACGGTCGTAATCATATCCGAAGGGCTCAGATTTTCCGTCAGGAAGGGACACACGGATTGATCCATATAGCCCAGCCTCTCTTTGCATCCCGTAGTGCGCATGGTACAGATAAGTTCCAGGCTGAAACATACAAGCTAGGAATGTTCAGTACATGACAAAATAGGATCATATATGGCTGCAAGACCCTGGATTCCTTACTCTGTCAACAACAAACTGATACGTGAAAGTGTCTCCAGGCAAGATCGGACACTGAGTCACTCCTTCTGTTCCATCAAACCAAGGAGTTCCAATCTGTAACAAGAACAAAGTCATAAACAAAACTTGGAAAATAACTCAACAGATGAAATCGGACATAACACCCTAGAAATTACCTGACGGATTCCATGCCAGTGGATTGCCAGATTCTCCGTCATCAAGTTGTTCTTAACGTGGACAACAACGGTGTCACCTTGCTGAGCCAGGATTGTTGGTCCAGGAGTTCTGCCATTGATTGTAATCACCAGCTTCTTATAGCAATCAGGAGACTTGTACTCATACTTCACATCCCATTTATATTGCCGAATTCTTGCCTCAGTAATCGGGATGTTGATCAAAGAAATGAAGCAACACAGAGCTAAAAACAACTTCAAAGTTGTTGTCATTTTCCTCAGCAGCAAAACTTGCCAATAGGAACTAGAAAAACAGAAACCAGGACAAGCTCAATCACTATCTGTTAATAAATGAACGTGGATAGACTTGGATATTAGCGATATATATATATGTATATAGGCTCTACTTGCAGCGCCAGTTCTTTGACTTCTAAAAAAAAAAAACAAGAACATGGCTTTCGAGGTCTTAACAGGTGAAGAATCAGAGAACTAACATGGAAGTTTCAGATTTCGTTTTGGTATACAGCTCCATTTACTTTGACTTTTCAACCTTGACCAGGTGAGCTTCTAGCATAATTTATACAATCTTAATTAAGTTAATGGAATATAATTAACTTTAAATAGAAATAAATTTTATTATGACAATTAAAAGTGTTCATAATTTAATATCTTAAAATCTTGGATTATTTCATTTCTTTTTAAATTATAACTATTTTATATTATTACTTAATTGTCACAATTTTTTATGTTATTGCCATTTATATTTTACCTAAAACAAACTTTATATTAAAATTTTAATATGATATCATTTTAAATATACAAATGAATGAAAAATTAATAAAATATGAAAAGAAGAATTATATGATAAATAAATAATAGCTTTTAAAATATAAAATTCAAATTATAAGAAAGTCTACTCTAATTAATCTTAAACTTTTAAGTTAAAACTAATAAATAAATCAGTTAGAATCACTCTTTACGTATAAATCACTCCCAAATAATTAAACATTATTAGCTTCTCTTGGTGGGTCAGTTAGCACATTAAATCCTCTGTTCTAGTTACTCTATTCTAATCATTTTTTATTAAATTTTATCTATATATTTACGTGAAGTTCACATATTTATGTGGATAAAATTTAATGAAACATGACGGAAACAATAATTGAAACACGATCTGATCCTGCTGGTAGTAACCGAGTGAAAAGGAAATTACAATAATAAAATATCACGTTTTAGATATAATTATTTTATTAGAGTCAATGAATCACTCACATGTGTTGCAGGTTGTGTTATGCTTACATCGAACACCTATAATAATTAAGGTAATTTTGTTTAAAAAGTATAATTAAAATTTGGAGACGACCAAAAAGCAAGACCGCTTCACATCGCATACTTTTCTCTTTTCATGGCTTGAGAAAGGAGAAAAGATCTAAGACGTAGGCACGTAGCCCTAAGCAACGCGTTTAAGACTTTTGACCAGGTGTTGTCTATCACGTCCTGAAAAGTTAAACGGGTAGGGACAGTAACGTGTCAAGCCAGGATTTTCTTTTTGAAAAAATAAAATAATGTCGATTTAGGTTATTGGGCCGGATAACATGAACCCAGCTAGACCCTGGACAACCAAGGCCCAAGTCTAGCCTAAGACTCGGTCGACTGAAATCTGACCCGTTGATTTGAGGTTAGTTTAAGGCAAATATAGGTTCTTTTGTCATCCCTATAATCATGTAAATTTAAAAGGTTTAAAATTTAAAAAATTTAGTCGAACATTAAAAGCTAGTCAAAGTTAAATATCGAATAAAATTAAAAAATTTAAAATATAATTGAAAGAAATTATCTTTATTCATTAAAAAATTAAAGTTTAATTAAAAAAATTGTTTAAATAAAATTTAATTAATTAATTTTAATTTATAAGAAATTATCGGAAACAACATCTCTACTATGTAGGGATAAAGTTGCGTACTATCAAACCTTCTCAGACCCCACACCTTAGCGAAACTTTAATTGAGTGTTGATGATGATGGTGAAGTTTATAAGAAATTAATAAAAATTAGTCGATTAATTAATACATTGATCAATTTTTAACAATAAGAGTTATTAAAATAAATAGAATCGAAAAATTAGACGATTTAATATTTTTAAGATTAAACCGATTGATTCGGTTAAACTTTTTAATCATTACTAAGAAGAGATTGAAATATAGAGTTGGGTTGTCTCTTGTGTTAGGACTTAAGAATTTAGAGATTAGATATGCTAAATTTATAAATATTACTTTAATTAAATTATATTTTAGCCAAAAATATATTTTAAACATAATAGATCTGAATAGAATATAACTCAACCTTCCATGTTCTTACATGCTTATCTTCTGCCGCTGCTACCGTATAAGGTGTTTTCATGCTCAGAATATGACAATTTAGACTTGGGGAGGCTGCTTGACTTTTCTATCCATCTGATAGAAAAATCTCTATTAGGCAAATATATCCATCTTATAGGCCGATTATTTTGGGGCGCGTAATTAATTAATTAACTATTCCTACTCTTTTTTTTTTTAATGAAACAGAAGAATCCGTAATTGTCGCTCTTTAGATATATACCGGGTAAATCTTTAGATTAAGACAATAGCCTATAAATCACGTCAATTGAGTATTTTGTATTAAGGAAGTCCTATACGATAGACTCAATCGAGAGAGTATAGGTAGGAAAATTGAACACAAAACCTTTTGACCCTATGACCCTCTATTCTACCAACTCGACCACCCCTTAGGGGGCCATTATGGCTACACACATATGGTTTATTACCATTTTTTACAATATTTTACGAACCTGATCAGAATTTAAATCAGTAAGACAAGATTTAACATTTAAAAAGATCAACTGGTATTAGACGATCATAAAATTATCTAAAAATTGACTAAAATTAAAAAATTTGAAATATGATTAAAAGAAATTATCCTTAACCATCGACAAATTTAGAGTTTAATTTAAAATTATTAAATAAAAAATTATTAATTAATTGATAATTTTTGTAAATTGATAAATTATATAAACTAAAATAACGTAAGATAAATTGAATTAAAAAATTGAAAACTAAATAAAAAATTTAATTTCTAAAATAGTTTATATTTAAATTGATTGAATCAAATTTAATTTTTTAATCATTGCTTTCTTGTATACCATCTTATTTGAGGTGATAATTGGCTGGTATAGGTCTAGGTCAAGATTCAAAATTTATGTTTAAATTGAGTTTGGATTGAAATTTGATCAAGCCTAAAACTCGACGGGACTTAAGGTTTTAAATATGATTAAATATATTTTTTAATTTTAAAAATTTTTAAACACAATTACCATTTTATTTGAGGTGATAATTAAGTGGGCTATGCTCTGAACAAGATTTAATATTTACGTTTAGACTGAGTTTAGATTGAAATTTGATTCAGCCCGAAACTCGACAAGACTTAAGATTTTAAACTTGATTAAATATATTTTTTAATTTTAAAATTTTCAAAACACTATTATTTTTATAAATATAGTGTTTTGAAATTTGCGAAGCCTACAAATTCATCCAAGCTTTTAGATAGTAATATATTTTTGATGTGCTTATTTATAAATAGTGAATTTCCTTAAAATTAATTTTACAAAGAGAATTTTAATTACACGACCAGTCCATATGATCGAACCTTAACAATTTATTGGGCCAAGTCGTCCAAGTACGAAAGCTTGGTCCTACTTCGAGGTCTTAGTATAGAGTAGGGTGGAGTTTAGGTCTTATTGGACTAAAAGTCCGTCTTTCTTTTAGTAATAAGCCCAATCTTCAAATAATTACTATTAGCAACAGTAAAATACATGTCATGTGAGGTCCATATTTTAGAGGATAAGATATTGAATTTTATGATCGTACGACTGGATCTAGTATCCATAAACTCAATAATTTTAATGGGCCTATCATATTTATCTTTTTGGAAGAGTTGGATTTGGACATATGGTTGTTGAACTAGAGTACGATCTATTTTCATGCATGTCTGCCGTAGCATAGATGATAGATTATCTGGTGATGTAAAGTAACCATAATGGCTGTCAGATCTTGGTCTGCTCCAGTAATCTAGATCTAAACTTACAATCGTTTAGATATATTGAATCTTAATAAGCAAATTGGAACAAACCATTTCTTTAATTTAAATTATAGTCAAAAGTTTATTGTATATATATATATATATATAGGAATAGCATATTTAAAATTATCGAACTTTTTAATTTAATTGTTAATTTTATAAAAATTTTAATTTAATAATTAATCATTTAAAACTTGTATAAACAAAATCAAAAGATTATTTTTACCATTACATATTATATTTAGAATAAATTTTGAACTGATTTATATGATTTAAAAAATTATAAAATTAAAAATTTTAAAAAGTTAATACTAATTAAATAATTTTAAATTCATCATTGTTGTATATTTATATCTTGAGTTAGATTTTAATTGAAAACTCGTAACTGATGAAATTAAATTTATTATTGACTTAAGTTTATATTTGATTGAGGGTTTATTAATAGAATGTAATGTAATATTATTTCATTTTTTGAGAAAGAGTTTATAACCAAATAGAATGTGATGAGATGAAAAAGGAGAATTTCATATTATATTTCATTGTATACTAAACAGTAAAAGTAATAAACTTCTTATTTAAGAAATGTAAGATAAAATGTAAAATACTTCTTATTTAAGAAATGTAAGATAAAATGTAAAATGATAACTTCTTACTGTATTATATTATAATTTTTTTTCTAAATAATATTTTATTACATCATATCATGAACTTTTTAATTTTTTTTAACAATAATTTTCTAATATTACTTTCTAATATTACTGTATTAGAAGTTAGCTACGGCTCTATTTAAGCCTTAGGTTCGTTACAATCAATCAATACCGTCGAATCCTCGGCACCGAACGACTGTGATTTGCTGTCAGGTATGATTTACCAACCTCGGTCTCAAACCCAACCAACCTACCACACCCTCCTAAATTTCCACTTCTCACCAACCCACAAACTTGAATAAATAAAAGAAAACTTGGAACATCTTGTACTTACAAAACCGATATAGAATAAATAACACAAGTAGATGACAAGTCCTCACCTAAAGTTCGAAACTTTTCTCTAATGGCTGCTTCTCTTTGGAGCTCCACTTCAGGCATTGATCGTCTCATTACTCCCCAAGCTCTCCGACCCATCTCCGGTTCTCAAAGCCCGGGATCCTTGTCCTTCCCTGCCTATTATCGCCATCTTTCTCTCCAGTAAGTCCACTGCCAACACACTGGGTCTTAATTACTGTGACTCCTTTGTTAGTATTGTGTTTGGTGGAGTTTGGACTTGGTGGGTCATTTGAAGTTCTGGCTTTGGTTCTTTTTAACGAGGTTAATTGTTTGTGTGTGTAACTTAACACTTGTTCGTTGCAATTTTTGTCTTTTGACTTTTTGTTAATTCGTTGATCTTCACTTGCTTTTTCACAATATTTGCCGAAGTTCTTGTCTTTTCTATTGCTTTCTTCTTTAAATTATTATTCATGGAGGGAATGTTGGCAAAATTTGGACTTTCATAATTTCCATCTTTTGATATGGTGGTGTGGTACGAAGATTAGTGCTATAAACTCCACTGGGAATTTGCCTCTAGCAGGTGTATCTTCGGAATTGTTTTGTTACGAGTTGTTGTGTATGTAACTGGTTTTCTTATCAAGTATAGTCTTTACTAGGTTGTTAGAGACTCCTGGAGATGTTTGTCAATCTAGGATAGGTGCAGTGTTGAAACCCACCGTTGGGTACGAGGAGATGGATGTGGATTTGTCTTTGAGCCCCAGGGTGAATTCTGTAAAACCATCAAAGACTGTAGCCATAACAGATCAAGCGGCTGCCCTTCTACAAGCTGGCATCCCTGTCATTCGTTTGGCTGCTGGTGAACCCGATTTCGATACACCAGCTGCTATAGCAGAGGTGATTCCTTTAAACCATTTGCATTTTGACCTCATGTGCTCCAGACATCAACAGTTGCTCGACTGTTTCTAACCTAATAAATAATCTCCATTGTTTTCGGGGAAAACTAGGCTGGGATCAATGCAATTCGTGAAGGGTACACAAGGTACACTCCAAATGCTGGTACTATGGAACTCCGTACAGCAATTTGTAATAAGCTTAAAGGTTAGAGCATGGTTGCATTACTAAACTCATTAATGCATTTAATGCATTCTTGGCTAGAGTGCATTTTATTGTCATTCATTTGTCTTTTGCAGAGGAGAATGGTCTCTCTTATGCACCTGACGAGATATTGGTCAGTAATGGAGCCAAGCAGAGTATCCTTCAAGCAGTTCTTGCTGTTTGCTCCCCAGGAGATGAGGTGAAGCTTTTCATTTACCCTTCTCATTTTTATAATTCAATTGCTGCTAAGTGTCCATTCCAATGTCAGAAGTGTCAAACCAAACTATTAATTACAAACTAAAAATGAAAAGGAAAACATCAATTCAAAACTATCAACTTATTTCACTAAAATTTTAAATAAGAAACCAAAACAATAAGCATGTTTTTCGAGTTGTTTTCTTTAACTTGAATGTTGATTGACACCATTTATGACCTGCTGGTTGTTTAGATCAGATTGATAATTTAGAAATTGATGGTTTTCTTAATTTTGCAAAGCTACGAGAATAGACCGTGCACTCCATTCAAGTTCTCATTTATCTGTTTGCATTTGCAGTGAATTTGGTTGCTACAATTCAAATTGAAAATTTAGGGAAAGAGCTATAGAGGTGTCTCACATTACTAATTATCTTTCTACAGGTTATAATTCCAGCACCATATTGGGTAAGTTATCCTGAGATGGCTAGGCTGGCTGATGCAACACCTGTCATTCTTCAAACATCAATCTCGGAGAATTTTCTTCTGGATCCAAAGTTACTCGAGTCCAAACTCACTGAAAAGTCAAGGTTGTTGATTCTTTGCTCTCCATCCAATCCAACGGGATCTGTTTATCCCAAGAGCTTGCTAGATGAGATTGCGCGAATTGTAGCCAAACATCCAAGGCTTCTGGTACATTCACTGAATTATGAGTACTGAACTCAACTACCATTTAAACCCCTAAAGCTTTTGTTATTTCCCACAGGTGCTGTCTGATGAAATATATGAACACATAATATACGCACCTGCCACTCACACAAGTTTTGCATCTTTACCTGGAATGTGGAAAAGGACGCTGACTGTCAACGGCTTTTCTAAAGTAAGTTCATTATACATTTAACTGCTTGCCCTAAAACTTAATCTTCTGTTACTGTTCATTGATATTCTAGCCATATATTGGTTATGTTTATAAGTTGCTAATAATATCCTCGAGTACTTGATATAAGATCAAACAGTGACATCTAGAAGAGTGAGCTTTACAGGCTTTTGCAATGACTGGCTGGAGACTTGGATATATTGCCGGTCCTAAGCACTTTGTTTCAGCATTTAATAAGCTACAGAGCCAGGTAAATGAATGACTTCAGGTTTCAGACTGTTGAATAAACTCTGCTTCCTTCCATTCTTCCAGAGTTTAACTTAGAACATTTGGTTTAATGGATGCATTAACTTGTTGGGTTTTCGATATTCTTGGTGCTATTCATCTGGTATCCCAACCTTCTTGAGAGGATGTAGATGAGATAATCTTGTCACTGAAAGTAATAATCTTGAGTTAGAATGCAAATCAGTATAAGTGATAGATGTTCGATACATTGTTATTTCAGGATTATAAATTTCATCAATGGAAACATACTCCATAAACTTCGCATGTTAAATGTTTATTTGTTTACTTGTGCTTTAGATTTCCATTGAAAATCAACTAGTGGTTATACTGTAGAACCTAATGAATTCAGACCTTTTGGACTTCCCTTTCTTTCCTCTCCTTTCCCAGTTCACCTCGGGTGCTAGTAGTATATCTCAAAAAGCAGGAGTTGCCGCACTAGGACTAGGCTATGCGGGCGGGGAAGCAGTATCAATGATGGTGAAAGCATTCAGAGAACGGAGAGATTACTTAATTAAAAGCTTTGGGGAAATGGAAGGTGTTCGGATGTCAGAACCTCAGGTGATTACTGCATTCTGGAAAGCCTCCTTTTGCCCGCTGATCTAGTTTTTCGATTTAACTAACTGATGCTATTTGCAGGGTGCGTTCTATCTGTTTATAGACTTCAGCTCTTACTATGGAGCAAAAGTTGATGGTTTTGGTTTAATAAATGATTCCGACTCACTGTGTCGGTACCTCCTCGATAAGGCTCAGGTATGTGTTGTTTCAAGATGGCTTCTCCTAAGATGAAATCATGAATGTTGGTGATTAGAATCCAAGAAAATATTAGTTCTTGGACATTTGCATCTAAGTTGTCTGTTTCTTACCTTCATTAACAACTTATGGATATTGATTTGCAGGTTGCACTAGTTCCGGGTGGTGCATTCGGAGACGACAGTTGCGTACGTATTTCCTATGCTGCATCACTCACTACCCTACAGGCAGCTGTTGAGAGAATTAAGAAAGCTCTTATCCAGCTCAGTCCTGCTATTCCTGTTTAAAACAGATGAAAGTTGACATGTATGATTATTGTTGAACTGCTTTTGGATTCAGAATTGTACTCTTTTTCAAGCATTGCCATCAAATGGGTCATTGTAAAATCTGGACTCCAATAATGTCTGTAAGCATCTGTAGACTGATCGATACTAAACTTTACAGCATTTTCTTGTTAAGCCCTTTTAGAGATTCTTGAGATAATCAAGTTCCTAAGTTTTCATTTTCATGAAGATTTATGTTGGCTTCTGTCAGTTTGTATCACAAACTTAGGGGTGGCAATTGGGCTCAAACTCAAGATATTTTTTATTGGGCTTAGGCTTGGGGTCCGAAGGTCAATTCTTTTAAACAAAACGATTTCATTTTATTTAGAAGAGTTGAGTCTTGGGCCAGTTTAGGCTTAGTTAGCTAGGTCCGTACTCAATTAAAAAATGTTGTTTTAAACTTTTAATTTTACAAAATATTATTTTAAAAAAATTGGACCATGGGTGGATTCATTATCATCCTTACACAAACTATTATTTTAAGAAACTATAAAAAAATTATAATGATTTATCACGTGTCGAAATTCTTCTTTATTTTTGATTTTTTTCTTAAATTTCTTTAAAGTTCAATTAAATTGTATTTGCGTTTTTAACGTCATTTTTTTATTTTCTTTTAATTGTTCAAATCATTCAATCACTCTTTTAGTTATTTTTTCTTTCGATCAAACTTATTTTTTATATATATTAATAACTTTATTGAAATATTAAGTTATTAATATCACAAAAAAAGAAAGTACTATTAGCATTATATCTTTTTTACCATCATAACATATAAACTTCAAAGCCAACAAATCTTTAATTTTTTTTTTAATACAAGGGAGAGCTAAAAATAGCTAAACTAAACCACGCAGTGCGCGGCGGTACTCGACTCCTTGTCGGTCCATGTGGAAAAAGACTTGGATGGGCAGAGGGGGCTCCTGAAGAATATGGAAGCTTGGGCTGCGCTGGCCTGCAAGGGAGGCCAGTTGATCCGCGCACTGGTTGCCTTCTCGGTGTACATGCTCGATTATCACCTCCCAATCACGATGGAGAAAGTCCCGAATACCTGCCAATTAAACATGATTGATATCAATCTCAAAAAAGGGATATGAAAGCAGCAGTTGAATGACCTCTAGCGCGTTCACTTCAAAGATGACCCTGTGAAACCCCAAAATCCAAGCTAGGGTGAGGCCAGAGTGGACTCCCTAGAGCTCAGCATTGATTGTTGAGCTGCGACCTATGTAATAGGAAAAGCCGCCGCATCACTGGCCTTGATTGTTGCGAATTAAGCCACCAGCAGTATCGATACTCGAACTTGGGTAAAAAGTACCATCCGTGTTGAGCTTGACCCAGCTCCTCGATGGTTTGGTTCATCCCATCCGACTGCCCACCAAAAGGCCCTGATTAGGAAACATTTGGCTTTCAACTTCCCACACTTTAACGATACACTCTGCATACGCCAAAACCGCTCCGGGTGCATCATCTGGCCAGGCACCCTTAGAGCATCTCCAACTCATTACACCCAATTGCGTGGAATGAGTTTGCCATGTTAGCATTTCGTTATATTATATCTCATTACGCTATTTTCCACAATGCATTACACTCTAAAAAGAAACGTTGAAAAAAAAGACCATTGGTAAAAAAGTTAGACATTAGAGACTCATCAGCATTTCATTTTCAATATAATGCTCCTTATACGTGCAGTACTAGTGCACCCTCTCCGATCCTCGTGTAACCCAGGGCTGTGCATTATATGAGCATTAGATATTGCGCACTAGTAATACCTATACAAGGGACATTAAATTCTTTATTCTAGTTACTCTGGTCTAACCCTGTTTTATTAAATCTTTTTCATATATTTATATGAAATTCACATAGGTATGTTGATAAGATTTAATAAAATATGATAAAAACGCTATAATCAAAACAGGAGATTTGATCTTTATATAATGAACATTATGTTGTGCATTATACGAGCATTGGAGATGCCCTTAGTGGAAGGTGACTCTTAATACCAGATCAATCCATGAGACCAACGAGAGCCTCAAAGGTACATGACTCTCCAATGGGCAATTTTCTTTTGTTTAATTAGTAGTGGCACATATACTTAAACCAATAATTACTGCTTATGATTCAATGAATGTAGACAATTTTCAAGATGATATTTTAAAATTTTGACCAAACATTAAATTGATAAAATAAAATTTTTAAGATTTAAAAAACTGTCTTAAAATTGATATATAATAAAGATTAAAAATTTGTAAAATTTTGAAATAAAATGGAAGAATGAAAAAAATCTTTACCGATGGAAGAAATTAAAGTTTAATTAAAAAATAAAACTGTTAAATAAAAATTATCTAATTTATTCTTATTTAAAAAAATTTGTTAGTTTACGAAAATCAGCTGATTAAGATTAAAATTTTGTAAAAATTTGAAATAAAATTGAAGAATGAGAAAATCTTTACCGATCGAAGAAATTAAAGTTTAATTAAAAAATAAGTCTGTTAAATAAAAATTAACTAATTTATTCTTATTTATAAAAATTTGTTAGTTTACAAAAACCAGCTGATTAATTAATAAAATGACAGATTTTTAATAATAAAATTTATTAAATTAAACTACAAATAATCAATTAAAATTTTTTAATCATTGCATATGATTAGCACTTAACGTGGTGGAGTCATGCTGTTTAAGCCTCGTCGGACTCATTTGTTGAATCGATCACTTACAAAAATTTTCAACTTTGATGACATAAAATATGGTTTAGCATTTTTCTTGGATATAATGATCTCTTATTGGTTTGGTCGAATGATTTGAATTGAAAGTCTGGATTGAGCTTATCCATCTTTAAAGTGCAATCTCAACTAAAACGAATAGCAAATGATTAAACTTTAAAATTCACAATCTAATAATAATAAATTGGATCCATTATTCTACAAAAAATTGATTGCTAAGTACAATTTGTCAAATTTCGTTATGAACCCAATCATAAAAAGCAAAGGAATTTTCAATCGCTACTCTTTAAATGTACATTAGATAAAAATTCTAACACACATAATAATTAATAGTCTATATACTGAACGGGTTAAAGTAAAAAGAAATTAGATTTAAAAATTCATAATCTAATTGCTCTAAGACGAATATAGAATAAGGATGATGAGATTAGGAGAGCCAGTTGGTTCGGTTTGGATGGTTCAGATTAAACAACGTCATTTTATTCAATAACTTAAAATGTTATTGATTAAAACAACATTCTTTTGTTAAATTTTGTTAAAATAATATCATTTTCTTATCGATTGAATCAAGTTTCAAATTATTCAAATTCGATTGACCAATCTTAAGTAGTTCAACTTGAGTTAACTAAACTTCAATCAAGATTCAAATAGGGAAAAAGAAAAAAAAAACTTAAATTCTTGAGACGCAGACCTTAAAAGTTGATGTCTGATGAAGAGAAAGAACTTGTGTCTCGACTAACATACTTAGGATCTTAGTTATAGTCTTCCTTGTCTATCTTAAAGCTCTCATAGAGATCTGGTCTATTATATCGCTGGTGATTTTTTGTTATCTCCGTAACCTTCTATTCAGGGTGCTCGAGACTTAACTACTTTTTAGAAAACAATAAGATGAATATTATAAAGGGAGAAATATAAGTAAAGCGACCAAGTATTTATACATAAAATGTATAAAAAAAAGCCACACACAATTTATAATTCATTAATTACATAAAACTTTCTACATAAATCCCTGTTTTTTTGGGTCTAACAATATTGCAAGAGTACATTCCCAGAGTCATGGGATATCATCTCACAAGACTCATCTAAAAGCTACCCTTTTATTGGATCAAACAACACAACACAACACAACACAACATAACATAGGCAGTCTGATTCTGAGGATATAAATAAAAGCTTATGTAATATTAACTAGAGTGTCCCATTCTTAGCATTCAGACATGTATCCACAGCTTCATCAACCGTCAAGAAGACCTTTCCTCCAATCTTTCCCACAAAGTTGGAAAGTCTTAACTTGTGAATCACATGCCACCTTGGATTGGTGATAGCCAGCTGAGAGATATAAATGGCACAAGTATAATAAGTTCTTCCCTTCTGTTTTACTATTTTTTTAAAATGATGTTATATTAAAATTAAATTTAAATGAATTTAGACTCAGGCTCAGGTTTTCCGAGCCTCGACCTGTCCGAGCACATTACAAACATACCTCGATGCCATTTGACACAAGATTCTTATGAAGTTCTTCCAGGGAAGCGATTCCTGATATGTCGATGTTTACTAAATCTGCCAAATATACATCAATTGAGGAACGCCGGCACTCAGAGAACCGTAATATAAATCCTCATTCCGCAATTTAAAACTATCTTGATTTAGTCAGGCACTTACTGGACATGTCAAGTATCACAAGCTGAGCACTGTTTTTCCCATTTTCTTCGACATTTCCTTCTTCTTGATCTTCAGTTGCCCGCTTTATGATCCTTAAAGCAAAGAAGAATAAGATTAACAAAAGTTAGAGCACACTATTGATGCTAATGGCTCTGCAGTGGAGACAAGGTACTTAAATATACTTTTCTTTAACGAAGTTGGCGTTTGCGAAACAAATCAACCCGGACTTGACTCGGAGTACTAATACAGGAGAGGGCTTAATTGCCATAGGATATTGATGAACATCGCAGAAGATATCAGTTTCAGGGATTCTTCCAAGAACTTCTGTTCCAGGTTGGATTGATGTGATAATGATCTTCACGAATGATATTGTCACCTGAAACATCACACATAAGTGTATGTTCGTTCAAAAGAACAAGTTCTGTGTTGAAATTTTGATGGAAGATACGATCTTACTGCAGTAAGTAGGCCAATTTCGACAGATACAAACAACACTCCAAAGAAGGCTCCAATGCAAGCAAGGAAATCTAGTTTATCAACCTTCCAAATCTTGTAAGCTTCGTTCAGGTCAATTAGTCCTGGCAGAGCAGAAAGTATGATTGAAGCTAAGATTGCAGTGGGAGTGAAGTACAAGAGTCTTGTGAACAATTCCAGGGATATAATCACTGTCAAGGCCATAACAATGTTAGACATTGCAGTCTCACATCCTGCACTGAAATTCACCGCGCTTCGAGAAAATGAACCTGCGAAACCGATAAGTTTTTTAAGGTTGATTCATGAGTATCTTATGGAGATCAGCTACAATATAAGATTGAGGTTTAGTCTCAAAGATCCCACCAGTTGCAACATAGCAAGAAGAGAAAGATCCAAAGATGTTCATGAATCCCATTGCAATCATTTCGTTGTTTCCATCTATGTGGTACCCTTTCATGGAAGCGAAAGACCGGCTGACCGCAATCGCTTCCTGTAACCAGCAAAATGCAGAGAATCATGGAAATTCAGATTGGATACTTCCCAGAAGTTGTATTCTCAAGTAATAGATGCTTACGGCTAGTGCAACAACTGCAACAAGAAGTCCAATTTTAGCCACTTCCCCAGTATGTGAGCCATGAAACTGTAACTGTTGGACTGAGCTTGGGTTAAAACCCCCTTTGATGTGTTTTAAGATGTTGACTCCATGTTTATCAGCTCTTGTCAAGAACACAACTAGAGTTGACAGTACCACAGATATCAGAGGAGCAATGGCTGCCAACCAGAAGAGCTTCTTGTTCCTCTTTCCCTAGTAGAATTAGAATATTACTAATGAGCGTGACAACATTTGAAGAGAATATGGGTATCAGAAATTGCTACCTGAACTTACCACAAACCTCGTAATCAGGATGAAACATAAGAAAGAACATCCGAGGATGCAATTCTGGGGATTCCACTGTGAACCAGAGAAGGAAAATGGGATGAATTAATGGTTCCAAGGTACACCGAAGAGTGCAGAGAATTTATAACAGCAGACAAGTCAGAAATGAAATATCGTTACAGATTGATGAACTGCTATCCAAGTAGCTTCAAGGACAGAGGTAATGTCAGTCTTGTTTGTGAAGTGAGTAAGCCCAAGAAGACCCTTTAGTTGTTGAAGGCCAATAACAATCGCAGCGCCTGCCATGAACCCAACAACTGCTGCATGGGAAAGAAAATCAACCAGAAATCCCAACCTGAAGACCCAAAACCGAGGAATAGAGTATGATCCATATTTGCATTGAAAAAAAAAAGATGTTAAAATCTAATCTAATCAGGGTCATGAACCTGAGTAGTCCAAAGGCAGCTTGAAATATTCCTGTGAAAAAAGTTGTGGTAAGGACAAGATTCCTGTAAGCAACTGGATTCTCCACAGGGTCTTCCAGTTTCGTAACCATTGAAGCCAAAAGAAGAGAAACTACAGCTACAGGTCCAATGGCTATTTCTCTTGAAGTTCCCATGACAGCGTATATCAGAGGCGGGACAATACTCGTGTCTGAGCAGTACAAGTATTTTCAGACATAACAAATTTGCAAACAAATGGAACTCAAGTGATAAAACCAAAGTAACTTACAGAGACCATATTGAGGATCAAGCCTTGCCAGAGTAGCATACCCAATGCTCTGCATGAAACTTCATATCAGCAAGCAAAGAACCTTCAAATTCATAACTGAAAAAACTGACAGTGTTCACCTGAGGAATGCAGAGGCTAGCAAGAGTTAGGCCAGCTAGAAGATCATTCTTGAACTTGGTTGCCTTGTAGTTTCTAGACCAGCAAAGGATCGGAAACATTTGTTTCAACAAAGTGAGGACAGGATTGAACCCAGTTTTTGCGTGAAATTTGCCACCTTCAGGTAGAACATAATCCATGAGCTCACGCCATGGACTCGGTGGCTCAGGAGCACTGAGCACCCACTTGGTTCTCTCTGCCTTCCTCTCATTTTTCTCGAGGTCAAGCATTTCTTGGGCTGTTGGTGTTGTTTCAACAGCAAAAGTATCCATTAATTGAAGTGCTTGGGAGAACTTGGGACTGTTCTCAACAGCAAAAGTATCCATTAATTGAAGTGTTTGGGAGAACTTGGGACTGTTCTCTCTGCTCTTCACTCTTGCTTTGAAGGAGAAAACATTATCATGCCAGGAATGGTCCTCCGAGGAGCACCAGAGCTTTACAAGATGGTGTGATGCTAAAGTGCATGGACCCTGTGAGCACTTTGTATAAATAGAGACAACCAAGTTTGATGGTTGAGGAATTTCATTAATGACTTATTTTATTGTTAAGTTCTTCGAATCTTGGTAGTAAATCCATTCTCTTTATTTGATTTTAGGTAAATTTAATAAACATCCTTTTAAGAAATCTTTTAAAAAAACTCATTAATCTTTAAAAATCTCGGAAAGATTCATTCTAATGTTTAAAACCTTTTCTATTAGACTTCGGTTAAAAAATGATAATGAAACATATCTAATATGATCACTATAGTGGACTAATCAAATTTTACTAATATAGTAACTCAAAGCAACTCTTAACTTGACCCTAATCAATTAAATTCGAAATAAATTATTAATTTAAATCAATTATAATTAGTTTGGTTTGAATTTAAGAGTTAGATCAAATTGTCGTGTAAATAGTATTTGATTAATATAAATGTAATATTTATACCGTGTGTATTTCGTTGTTATTTTTCAACAAAATTTTTTTAGAAATTTGAAAACTAGGAGTTTTTTTTAATTTAAAGATCAAGATTTTTAAAAAAATTAGACCTTATTTGAAAAAAAAAATTATGTTACAAATAAGGTATAACACCCCTGTATGGAACCTACAACCATCCACACACATAGCAAACAAATTCTTGTACAATCATTCAAGGTATGGAATTCTATTAAGTGTTATACATATACATATTACAAAACTCTTCAATGCCTAACATTATCATTTAACAGTAGTAATACATCTTTACATTTACACAGTAATCCAAAAGAAAATATACAATTTCCTTTTTTATTACATATGCAATCATATGTAACAAAAAAAATTTCAAAAGTATTTTTTTCTTTTTGTTGACCTTGGTTCTTACAGATGTTCCTTGTACCTTACTCCTATGACTTGGACCTACACGGATTAAGACTCGTGCTAAGCTTGAAAGCTTAGTAAGGAAACACTTAGTTTAGATGACCACTCACAGCAATCATCTGCCAAGCATACACATTCAGAAACATCACAACTCACATACATAAATTCACATTCATGAACCAAAAATTGATACTCAATGCTCATGTAAACAATGATGACATACTTAAGCAAAGTACATAATGCAAATATACTTCAACATATTATCCATATATCGAAAATGAACATTTATAAGCCAAATGTTAATATTAAACGTTCATTGATACAAATTATTAATATAATTGCACATCATTACAATTCATTATTGCAACCAATACAAATGCTCATCAATACCAATTATTTATGTTGTCATGATGTATTTCTCATTTATGATTGTTAAGTTTCCTTTCTGTGTTAAGCCTACACATTTTCTATGGATGTGGATAACGGGTGTTGTAGATATCTGAAGGTATCGAACTGTAGATACCTGAAGGGATCGAACTGTGGACACCGGTGGTGTCAAACTGTAGCAGATGCACTGTAACCCTATAGGAATGCCCATTTATCCACTTCCAAGACAATAGAGCAGGCACTGTAACATTTCTTTTAACCATTTGCCAATTTCACAATTCATATATTGACAAGTCATATGATATACATTTCAAATAATAAAATATGTATATGTGTTTAGACATGCAAGTCATAACTTATCACCACTAAAAAGTTGTCAAAATCACACTTATATAATTATACTATACACATATGAGCGATAAATATGCCCACAAATCATTTTTGTACATGTAATTTTTCTTTGGAATTCAATATGCTCAATCTTAAATTCCAATGTTCAATTACTCAATTCACATATGTTAAGTCCTATTTCATTTATTTCTAGGTACTTGAAAAGTTTCATACACATTCAAAAGGTTCGGATAAGATTCGATAAAAATCGGAAATAAAAACTATGTCACGGTCGTGACAGACACTTTCTCCATTCATACCACTACTTGTTCCTTAATATTCATATTCAAAACGTCAGAACTGGTGTTTCTAGGTCTTCTATACATTTCTCCCTCTGTGTCTCTCATTTCTATATCACTAACAGTCAGGTCATTTGGACTCCTAACTCAAGAGATATAGATCAAATATCACAAGATGCTCTAAAATAGGGGCAACATCAAGTCATCATTTTTTATATCAATTTCCAAGGTCATAAAGCCAGAATTAAGTCAGAGTTCCTTGTAGAGATGTTTATCTCTATGTCTTAGGCTTCATATGCAACTAAAATCACACAATTTGGAGGTCTTTAGACTGAGTTATAACTCAAATAATGTGACTGACTCAAACAAACCCTAGACAGAATTCCACGACACTATACTCTCTTGTCATATACAACCAAGTTCATGCAAAGTAACACCAAAATAACACCAAAAATCATCCCTGCAACTATTCCATATCCAAATGAATCTTTATAACCATTTAAATATACACACAAAGAGAAATTAAACTAAGTGAAATCCCAAACCTTAAAATTGGCAAAGTAGTTCTTCTAATATTTTTCCTTCCCTTCCTCTTTAGGTTTGCTTGAATTACCAAGTGAAAAATGATGGGATGAAGAAGGTGAAATAGAGAGGAGAAAAATCTGAAGTTAAGCCATCAAAATGTCATCCATCTCCCCTTTCCATATGCCTTTTCATGAATTTTCTGGTCTTAGACACATGTTTCAATCCCATTGAACCATATGTCACAATCTCATTAAACCACATGTCTCAATACTATTAGACCATGTTTTACAATTCTATCGGACCATGTGTTACAATACTATTGGACACACATGCTCTAATCTCATTGGTCCATAAGTTGACTTTAGGGAAATTACATATTGGTCCTTCTTCTTCCTTTAATTCCCACATTAGCCTATAATCTTATCAATTTATTTCATTTCCCTATGCCTTAAGTTTCTAATGGCATAAATTTCATACATTTTGGTTAATTATATCAGGAGTTATATCCTAAAAACCACAAGATGTTCGAAAACAAGGATAATAGTCAGAACTTAACTTCAAAACATAATTCAAAACTCTTAAAGGCAGACTCAGATTTTGGTCTCTTCATTAAAGTTTTAGGCATATGTCTCTAGTTTAATCTACAATTAAAATTATCCAATTTGGAGGTCTACAGGATAAGATATAGCCAAATTACAAAAATTTGTTCAGTGGAACCTATCCACTCAGCGAATTACATATCCCAAATCAACTAACTTTGATCTTATCATGCAAGAGCAGTACAAAAATATATCCAATTTAACCAAAAAATCTCATTTACTTATGGAATACTTCTTTTATCAATTCCCCTCATATCACATTCATAAATCCAAGCAAACATATCAAAAATTTCCATACATATTTCACGTTTAAGTATGCATGTCGAAGCGAACAAATTATCCATTTACCCTTGTCTTTTACATTAAGTTCCATTATATCTCTTAATATACTTAGATATACTTAATTCATTATGTTTACTTCTTAATACATCCTAGACATACTATAATACTTCCAGGATATATGTTGGGGCGTTACGTAAGTTCTATTGTCTTCTACCCTTGATTTTAAGTTAGTATTTTACCCTTGATTAGAGGGTGAATTTTGGAGCATTTGGTAAAGCTGCTCTCGTGATCATAAGATTACAAAGCCTCTTTGTAAAAATGTAAAGAAAAGACTACGTATATCATAACCCTTCCCACCTTGTGCATTAGATACGTTGACTTTTTGACTTTTTAAGTTATTATTTTAACATATGAATAAGAAATTATTACGTAATATTAAAAATAATAATATAAGTAAATTAGAAAATATGCGGATTCAAGAGTAACAAATTTATGTAAAACCTATGGATGAAATTTTAAATTTACAAAATGGTTGCCTTTTATTTTAAATTGATTGTATGTTCGTCTCTACATATTGATGTTATACTTTAAATTATAACACAACGTGTCAATTTTTTATTGCTTCTACTATTTTAATATTCCATTTTATATTTCCCAATTCTAAATTCTATAAATTCTACTATTTTAAGTTGATGGGTTCTTACAAATATTTATGTTTGCATCTCCACCCAATTTTAGTATATATTAGATGTTAGCTTTTCTAAAGGTAATGATAAGTTCTTTTAACATTCAAAAATCAAAAAAGGAATATCTATATATAGAAGAAAATGAAAGAGAAAAAAAAAAGAGAATCTCCTATCTACCTTAGCTTCTTCCACACATTGCCTTAACAAGATTAAAATTATATTTGACCGTATAAAATCGCATAAAGGAAAACTATGATCGAATTTCACTTTTTAATCATGCAAAAAATAAATAATTAGATACTATAGCATTATAAGAAACGAACATCTTTAAATTTTATCATAAAGTGTTATTAAGTATGAAAAATTAGATAATTAAATTTAACTAAAGTTCAATTCAAAATTTATTAAAAATTTAAGCTTATATTTAATTTGACTCATGAAATTAATAACTCTTTTTCTTAATTTAATATGATTCATTATAAAAGTTTTTATTTAGGACAAGTCCATAAACCCATATTTTAAAAACATTTTAATGAGAATACAAAAGAAAAATAATTTATCGAACTATTTATTAAAATATGTAAAGTTGCTTAATTTGAAAGCAAAATATACTATCTTACAATCATATGTATGAAATATTAATCTAATTCATAATAAAATTAAATTAGATAAACATTTATAAAAATGTATAACTTTAATATAAGATCTTAATACTAAAATATTATATTAATATTAATTAATTTAAAATAAATATTAAAAATATATAACAACGACAACGACGACGAAAACAACAATAATATTATAGAAAAGCTCTAAATTAAAATATTTGTAAGTTACATATAATTGGATACAAATTGAACTATTTTTTATTTTTTTTATAATCCACTTCTTGATCTATGCACAAGGTAACTGTTTATTATAGAATGAGGTAGGTGAAGTGGAGTGAACACTACAAGTATCCACCATTGAAGGGTAAGAAACCTGGAAAAAAAATTCAGAAACATGGGCTTTCTCATTTAATGGAAGTCTTTTAACCTGGAAAGTTCTATTATTGTTGCTTTTTGACAGGGTATGTTTCACTTGCCGATTTTATTTTATCAGCAGATGAAGATGTTCACTTCGTAGTGCTATCTGCATTAAACCCATTCTTGTTCGTGGTGTTAACGTTGTTTCCAATCAGTAGGACCATAGCTTTTGTCGATTGCAGGTGGTGGGACGGAGGTTGGGTGGCGGTGGCGTATTGACATGAATATATATATATATATATATATAATAAATACAAAATTCATATTTTTACCATTAATCACTTTTTTAATTTAATTTTTTGTACGAGTTAATTAAATTTGGTTTATTTTTATGAAAATTAACCACCAAATTAATAATTAGTTAAGCTTAAATTCAATTTTTAACTTTAAAATTATCCTTAAAAAAGAGTTGAGTGTGAACTGAACAATATAAACCCAATCCAATACTTTGGACCCATTAGCATATTAACTTAATTTTAAAGATTTTTAGTGGCTTCTATAATAAAATTGTTAGAAATAATCAAGATAGAGCATAATCACATAGATCATGTTAAACCGGATCTTTGCATACAAAAACAAAAATCACAAACTTGTATTATTGTTGTAGTTCCATCGGTTAAAGAGAGCTTACTTCATATCTCCTTCTACAAAAGTTTTTGTTAAAAAGATTACTCTTATCTTTTGTTTTTTGATTTTTAAATTCAAAACCTTAACTACCTTTGGTAGTTATTTAAAGTACAATTACCATAATACCCCTTATGGGTGTATGTGATTCATTATCTTCCACTCACACATAATAGGTTTTAATCCAATTAAAAAAATTGTATAGTGCTCATATTTGTTCAATAACCGGTATGACCAGCATACGACGAGAGTACATGCCATATATCTGTTAGGAGTATATGACATCTCGATTAACAAATTGATCCTGGGACTTATGTGACCTTGAGTAGACATTGGATGTTATACCTTAGGTCATATATCGCATTTACACTTTTCTTTGATCTCATTTAGTTTCTTATGTCATGACTGTATTCAAGTTCTCTACTACAGAGACGATGACCATCTATGAATACTTTTCATACGAGTCAATGATCTAAAATAAATGACCTTCCTCTGTACTCAATTATCTTTTGAATCAAAATTTAATTTGCTTTCCTATAATTATTCCATAAGATCGTATCCTGCATGATCTTTTGGCAATAACCTAAAGTAGCAAACCTTAAATTCAAATATCAAGAATGAAACAAGAGTCATAAGGGTATATGATGAGGTTCTTCTCAACCTCAAGAGTCTCACACAATGTAAGATGAGATCTGGAGACTTACATTAATCCCTTTTGTGGTCAATTGTGCACACATGGTACGAGTAATGTGCTATGGTTTTTACCCACTTTGTTTAACTTGAACATCTTTCATTGAAGAAATATCGTATAGATAATAGTTCAAACATATTCAGTGTTTAACTTGAGTTTACTTAACTACTCAAAACCTATTCAAAACTCACATTTGTCAACGTAAGATAAATATAGTGATTAATAAATCACTTTAACTTATAAACACTGTGAACAATGATAGGTCGTCTTGCAAGGGTCGTTTGTTCTTTTCCTATTACATTGGAGTCTATGTTGAACGTAATTTTGGATGGGAGCTCCAAGCCTGTTTTAGTTGGTAAGGTTGTCTTTTACTTGGTCTTGGAAGGCCTTGTGGTCGTTGAAGGTGAAGCGGAGTGATGAAGACGCATATGGGCTTGAACTCGATTACGCTGATGGTGTTCTCAAAGGTAAACTTCATCAACCATTGTAGGTTTTGGACAACTAGCAAACCTAACCACGTTAGAGCTGGCCCAGAGGCAAACTTGATGCGAACCAAATGTAGGAGTAGTAATGAGCTGATCGGAGACCCTAACGCCTATTAGGACCGATTTCAATTAAAAAAATGTCATTTTAGTATAATTGATCAAAATATCATTATTTTAATCTTTAAACTTATACATATATATCAAAATCACGTCGTTTTAGTTAATTATATTAAAATAATATCATTTTAAATCTTTCCAAAATTAATCTAAATGCCTGTTTGGATAAATTTTTGAGAGGTTAATAAGTACTTTTTTCCACCACAAAAGCTTTTTTTAAGAAAATGGATGTTTAACTGTAAAATAAAAAGCACTTCTTTAATATATGTGATTTTTTTGGCAACCAAAATACAGCTTTTTAAGAAGTTCAAATTTAGAGCTTCTTAAAAAAGCCTCTCACATGGCTTTTGTGAATAGATTTTTCAGATTAATTAATGAGTCTATTTTTTAGTTCATTTTTTCCTTATGTTTTACACATAATTTTCACAATACCCACAAACTTATCTTCATGTTTATCTTACAAACTCACCTTCTCTAATCTCTTGCATATTGTTTAATATACTTTAAATAATTTTTATATGCATAAATAATTTTTATTACAAAATAAAATATAGTTAAAATTAAAAGTGCTTTTTATTTTTATGTTGTCAAATAGTCTATTATATGAAGCTCTTTCAAAAAGACTCTTTTTTAAATGAGAGTCAAACAATCAATTAGCTTCTTAAAAAGGCTCTTCTCATAATTAAAAGATCTACAGAAAAAACTCTACTAACAAAAGATTTACTAGTATAAGCCCAACCAAACATAGGCTAAAACTTAATCTAAAATCTGATCAATTTAAACTAAATTTGTTGGCTTTAAGTCAAATTAATTGAGTTAATATTATTAATCCTAACCCTAAGTGACAAATCAACTTCGAATGTAAACTATTAAAAGTTAAAATTTATAATAATTTATCAATCACGAGTTTTGAATAATATTTTGCAATATTTCTAAATGCCCCAATTTTGAAAACTCGAACTTAGTAACCTTTTATGCTAAAGTCTACTTGGAGAGTCCCTTTCGTTTTATAAATCCTATCAATTGGACCACCTTAGGTGACCCATCAAAGAAGTAGCTATCAACTATAAAAGAAGCAAGCATGCTGAATAAATGTTGGTGTCAAACTTGTGCCACGTTACAATTGGACAAGTACATAGCATTCAAGCCAATCTTCCACGACAACGGTTGTTGACACGGACACTCTTTGCTCTTTTCAATGGTCTACAAACTTTCATTCCCCTTGATTTAAGTGGTCGTCAGAAGAAATTTAACTTTTGGAGATTAGGATTTAAGGATAGCAATCAATTAGATTTGAATTCCATAAGGACTGAACTTAAACTTTAATTTTATTAGCAAATTTGAATTTAAATTAAAGTTTGACTATACCTTAAAAAATAGGTTAGCATATGATATAATATTAAATCGATAAAAAGAGTATGAATTTATTAAAAATTAATAAAAGTATGGATTTAAGTAAGTACTTTTAAACTTAAAATCTAATTAGAAATTGAATTTTTATATTAAGTTTAAATTTGATTAAATTAAATTTTATTAAATCAAAAATCAAACTTGTTTCTTTTTTGGAAATTCTCTTTGAAGTCCTTCCTTAAGGTTGTTAATTTATTGATGCTAACATAATTGAGAGATTTTATTTAATTTTAAATTATTAATTCATTGGATAATTTATTTAAATGTGTAAATACATTTAAATGGTTATGCAACATGCAATTAAAATCAATGTTTTAAAAACTTAACCAAAAATTAAACCGGTAAGACAAGATGTTTAAAAGGTTCCATCAATATCAGATTGTCATAAAACCAGCTAAAGATTGAATAAAATTAAAGGATTTGAAATATAATTGAAAGAGACTCTTCTTACCTATTGAATAGAAGAATTTGAAATTTAATTAAAAATTTTAGATAAAAAATAATTGGCTTTTAACAATAAGATTTGTTAAAGTAAATCAAATTAGAAAGTTGAAACCGAACCGAAAAATTAATTGGTTCAAGATTTTTACGATTAGATCGACCAAAATTTGAATTTTTTTATCATTACTTAAATCACAATTGTTACAAATTCTTTCTTTATTTTTATTTCAAATTTCTAGTTATCCTTGAAGTTTTTTTAAATATATAGTTATTGTTTTTCAAATACGTAATAAATAAAATATTAATAACATATAATTACGTCCTGGAAAAAAACTCTTAACTTAATTAAATTGAATATTTTTTTAGAAAAGTCATTTTTGCCCTGAAAAAGAATATTGATGTATGCCAAACTTTTGCCGCAAATTCCAGTCTGTAGACGCATGCTTCAGTTCAACACCGAACGAAAGCGAACTCAATCGTCTTTTGCGCTTAATAGGTTAAAAGATTTGGTACCATTTCTTGGATTAGAATCGAAAGTCAAAGAAACTTCCCAATTTCCATATTCATGATAATACTGCATAATACGTAGGACAAACTTTATTAGGTACCCAGGATTAAACATGAAATAATTAAAAACGAAGGTAATGCGAAATACTTGATTTCGGTTTCATCTCTACTTCTGATGTCGATTCCGAGCTCCAAACGATCAAGAATCTCTCAAGACGTTTATGAAAAGTGTTTCTCGATACAAAGTTAGGCATTTCTACAATTTTCTCAATATGTAAGCTCTCTTAACGGATCAGAGATTTCTTATGCTTACAATTGATATGAGCAACTGCAGGAGACTTTAATCTTTATATAGCTTTTATATCGGACTTTCTCATCATAAGGTCGATATGGGTCTGATCCACACTAATTAAGATTTATTTTTTACCTGAACTTTGACCTATTAATCTATATTATTATTGGGTCACTTTATTATCTTTATCTAAATCAAATTACGTGACTTAATCGATAATTTATTTAAAAACTAAAAAATGCAATTAATAATTATCCAACTTTATAGAAAAAGTCAAAATTTCCAAGATACTGATCCATTCCTTAATGATTACACCAATCTCGAGTTAGGTAAAAGGAATCTAAGAAAATGGACCGGAACATTAAAATGTATATTTAGTTATACAAATATATGACATGGGAAGTTCGTTTTAAATTTTATTTTTTAAACTTAAATTTGAGCGTGAACCTAATTTTAATAAAATTGAATTTTATATATTGATTTTGAACTTAATTCAAACTATTTTTATTAATATTTAAAAAATTAGATTGAAAGTTTAACCAATAAAATAAAATATTTAAGATTTAAAATATTAAATCATCATAAAATTGGTTAATGATTGAACAAAATTGATTATTTTGAAGTATGATCGAAGAAAATTATCCTTACTCATCAAATAATTTAAAGTTTAATTAAAAATTATTAAATATAAATTAATTAATTAATTTTAATTTATAAAAACTGGTTAGCTTACAAAAATTAGCTGATTATTTAATAAATTGATCGATTTTTAAAATAAATCAAATTAAAAAAGTAAAATCTGAACTAAACAATTAATCGATTCAAATTTTTTATTAATAAACCGGCCAGAAGGAGTATATTGTTGTTTGTAAATTGCTCTGCCGTGTCTTTTAACATCTTAACTATCCAATTTATTGTAATAGATGATTGAAATTTAGTCAAGCACAAAATACAGGACACTTTGAGAAGAACAGATCTCTTCCTTTTGAAGATGGGTTGCTAGAAATGTGAGTCAGAATCAAATTAAAGTGTATAATAGCATCTGTTGAGAATTAAAGTGTATAATAATAATAGCATGTGTCCTCATCGAAATTTGAACAATAAATGTCACCCTCTTGGATGGTGAAGTTCTTCATAACACTTGTCAATTATGGAGGAAGGGATGTGATCATGCATTATTGTTCTTTGAGTTGGTGAGCCCAGGTTAATGCAAAGTTCCTTCATGAAAACAACCAATTCTACTACATTAGCCACAGTAGTATAACTAAATTGGAGCAAATGTTGCACTAAGTTAACAAAATATACACCTTTTTGTTTTGAAAACGGAAGAACCTATAATTGCTATCTTTTGAATGCGCTTTGAGTAAATTTTTGAATTGACGCAATAGTCTGCAAATCACGTTAATCAAGTACTCTGCATCAGGCAAACTCTGTACTACGCTATTTTTAAAATTTTGGGTTAGTATTATAAATTTGATACTTATCTCTTATACTATTGTCATTTTAAAGTATTTTTCTATATTTTGAAAGAGAATGATTTTGAGATTAAAACAAAAATTCAAGATGGATAAGAAAAGCAAGGACTTAGAGCTAGGAACTAAAAATAGGAAGAAGAAAACCTTTCGTGTGACTATCGTCTTCCTTTTAAGACCAACCTTCAAACAAGAAATGGTCCACAAAACAAAGCAAAACCTATTCTCATGCATGGACCACTGACCGTTTTCTCATACTCACGCAATTAGAAGACTCAGGAGATAGCAAATGCCTAGTTAAATACCTCAACCTTCCGTTACCTCAAGAAAATATATAAACTTAACAAGGAACCAAAATGAAGGCTTTTAAGGAGGTCAGTTGAGAAAGAAATTAAACTGGATCTAAATAATCCTGTCATATCTTAACTAAAACTTTAAAGCAATGAGTTACGGATTATATCTTTATATATAAGTCACAACAAGTTACGGGTTATATCTTTATATATAAGTCACTCTATTCTTATACTTCTTTATGATGTATAATTACTCTATTTGTGAATTTTCGAATCTTCCTAACTCACAAGTGAATGCGTCCATATCGGACTAGCTTCTCCTCAATCCATAGTTCATGTAAAACTATTTGAGTCACATCATGAATTATTCATTCATCTTACCTAAATTTATAAATCTCTATTCATCAGATTTTGCCGATAACAAGAAAAGGGTTTTTAAAAAATTTGGAAAAAAAATTGAACCGAATTTAAGTGAATCTGTATATAACTAATATATCATATCTCAACTCAAAACTTTAAACCAATAAACTATGAGTTGTATAACTTACTTCAAAATTATTTCTCAATCCAACGTGGGATTACTTATAAAAAATAGAAAAAAAGCAAATTTTGGTGTGGTGTGTACTGCGAGTGACTCAGCTCATGTGCACGAAGCAGCTCACATGAGCCACAAACCACATTTTGTGGTCAGTGGTTCTTGGTCCAGTCCTCTGGATGTTCACATGACCCTGACCCCTTTACAGTCTCGTGATTGCATCTTGGAAATAGTATTGTGTTCTTTGCTATTTTTGTTTAGCTTTTTATTTTTTATGATGAAAATTGAAATTATTTAATATTTAAATAATAGATTTGATGCGAATCTCATATTTAAAAATCAACCTAAATCTTAATTAGAATGTTTTCAATTCTTTGGAAAAAGATGATATTATTTTGACTTGTAATTTTAAGAAATTAAAATGAAATAAAATTATCTTTAAAATAAAGCTAAAATAATATGGTTTTGAATGATTCAAATAAAATTCATGTCGAATTCGAACTATCGCTTCTCCTAATTTGATCAAACTTACATAACAATATTGTTGAAATATAAGTGGGAGTTTATCTAACGTAGAAAGAATATATGACATTGAGCATGCATATAAGCCTAGTGAGTTACTCCTCCTATCAGCAATTAATTTTAGGATATAATCTCTTTTGAGTTTGTATGTGTTTAGTTTATCGGGGCTCAATCTTAAAAAATTTAACATGGTAGCAGAACAAGTTGCTCTTAGATTAATCGTCACCACCTTGACAAAATAGATTGTGTCACGTGTTGAGCCTTAAATTAGCTCACACGTGAGAGGAACATGTTAAATATAAGTGATAATTTGTTCCACATAGAAAGAATATATGACCTTGAGCATACATATAAGCTTAATGAGTTACTTCTATTACTAATTGGTTTTACGATAGAATCTCTTTTAAACTTATATGTGCTCAGTTTATTTGAGTGTAATCTTACAAAATATAACAAATATTGGGGACAAAGGAAAAGGCTATTGAGTAAGAGATCGTTTGGTTCCACTTCTGTTTTTCTGTTATTATTTTTGGTTTCTGTTTCCTATTTTTTGTTTATGTTTTTTTCCTTAAAAAATCAAAAACCTGCTTGGTTGAGATTTATAATATAAAAATTGAAAACAAAAACATGCTTGGTTAAAATTTGTAATAAAAAACTAAAAACAAAATCATGCTTGGTTTTATCATTCTGTTTCTATTTTTTGTAATTATACTCTTATGTGTAATAATTATAATATAATACATTATATTTTTAAATTAATTAAT
>JAOSBL010000212.1:1676374-1686817 GCA_027568915.1 Erythroxylum roraimae
TAAGCTCTCTTCTTTTCCTCTTTCACGCAATCTTCTTATCTCAGAAACCACTTCTCTTTATGTCAATATATTAAACGGCTTCAAGGAAATTCTCCAAACCTTTCACCATTTAAGCAACAATTCAAAACCTGAGCTTTAAGAATTAATATCCTGTTCTAAATAATGGTGATCTTAAATGAAACGAGCATTTTATTGCAAAAATAGAGCCTTCAAGGAGTACCTTGTCCAATTAGAAACGTGAATAATGATACCACCAAAATATCAGGTGCTTTAAGATAGTTGCCAATGTTCCAAACCTAGGAACACAACTACTTGTTCATCGGAGCTAATTCTTACTAATGAACTAGACGTTCCTGAAATTTTAACCTTTTTACTTTATCTTCAGACAAGGTAAACAAATGATCTCATCTTCACTCAAGACATGCAAGATACTTTCATACGATAGCTTTCCGTTTACTTTTTCTATTTCAAGATTTGTCAAAGCACGAGGAGGGATGTCGTTATATCCCTCAATTAGGTGATCAAGTTGCATATCTAAGACAGGTATCATGTCGTTATGATATCCCTCAGCACTGTCCAGTGAGAAACAAAAGAAGGGCCTCTCTCATTAAACAAAACAACGTTGATGAATTTAATGAATTAATTTTGATTATGCTACAATAACATGCTGTAGCATAACATGCACTCTTTTGTGTGATTTCAAAGAAGAGAAGGTGATGGACCTGTTATGTTTCAACGCAAATAACAGCAGTCGAGCAACAAGTTACAACACACACATAAGCAGATGAAAACAAACATGAAAATCACAAACGGTAGAAAACGTAGGAGAGAGTAGAAGACGACAAAAGACGCAGAAATCACAGCCGATAGAAAACGTAGAAGAAGGTTGAAGACGACAAAAGACACAGTGATGGAGAAATAGCAGAAGAGACTGAAAACGGAGTCGGCGCAGGGAAATCGTTTTCGTTAAATATAAAAATTTGTTTTCAAAATATATCAAAACGTCTTTTTTATATTTTCAAAAAATCATTGCAGTTTTTTTTACAACAAAAAACGAAAATATCTTTAACCAAACAATTTTTGCGAGACTGTTTCATTTTTTACAAAAACAACAACAAAACAAAAAAAAAAGAACCAAACACCCCTTAAAGTTTTGAAAATCCAAGAACAATAAGATAAAGGTTTAGGTAAATACATACAAACCTTCTCTCTTTTTTCAAACTTGGTTTATAAAATAGGAGTAGAAAGATGCTACTTGTTCTTATTATTCCAACAAGAGACTTAATAATAGTTTTATATTACTTGAATTATTGTTAAAAAAATAAAAAATTAATTTTATTTTTTTAAACTTAAAACCACGTTAATTTTTAATGCAATGTCATTGAGATTATGATCATTGTATGTTATAAATTAATGAAATATGATTAAAAAATTATTTATATAATAATTAAATAATATTTACAACATCAACAATACTCGGTAAAAATTTTGCTAAAACGCGAAGTCTAAAGAGGTCTAATAATACGTAACCTTATACTTAATCAATAGAGAGACTGTTTTTAAATGATCAAATTATATAAGTTTAATATATTAAAAAAATTAAGCTAAGCACTAACATACAAAATATTAAAACATTAAATTGCACCCAACGATCACCAACCGGTAGTTTCATGAGAATCAAATTGTAGGAATAAGAATATATGTGCTGTGAATTGAACGAGAATCGAATCAACTTTTGTTAGAATCAAATCAAGTCAAGTAGTCAACCATACAAAATGTTTACTTCCGTACTTTTTGTCAGTATCATATTAAGCCAACTATGGGATGCAATAATTGAACTCCAACAAAACTAAACTAAACATTGAATGGTAACCACACCAGGAAGACCCCGACAACACAAAAACAAAATCAACCCATAAAATAAAAAACTACAAACTCTATTATGTTATAATTAAAAACTTCAACCAGTTCTATGATTTCGATCGTAAAATTTTTGAACCATTTAATTTTTTATTTTTTGATTTGATTTAATTAATAATTTTTATTGTTAAAAATTGACCAATTTATTAATTGATCAGTCAAATTTTTTAAATTAATAATTTTTTATAAACAAAAATAAATCAATTAATTTTTATTTAATAATTTTTTTAAATTAAATTTAATTATTTTATTGATAACGAAAATTTATTTCAATTATATTTCAAATTCTTTGATTTTATTTAATATTTAGCCGATTTTATGACAGTTTAATATCAGTTGAATCTTTCAAAACTTTACTGGTTTAACTTTAAACCTGATTTTTAAAACATCACTACTATGAGTTTTTATAGATTTGATTTTTTTCCTTAAACTTCAAGTTGAAAATAGAAAATTGTTATGGATTAAATTTTATTATTAATTATTGAAATTTAATTTATCACTTAATTTAAATTTATAATTTATTTGAAATTATTCTCACGTATTTAAAAATAATAGTTATATATATTTATTAATAAACAATAAATAAAATTAATATACAATTACATCATTTCTTCTTAAATTCTGTATGTTTTTGTCATTAATATATATGTTAATAATAGTAAAATTCATAATTATTTTGAGTGTACATTAAAAAGTTATCATATACACATAATAACTTATGAATTACATATTTTGTATATGTTAATTTAATGAATTAATAATTAAATAATATATCTAACCTATTTAATAATTAAATTGAGTTATTATGTTAATAGTATTTAATTAATTAATGCATATTATTCATAAAAAATGTATTTCATAATTGTTTTTAATAGAAACCTTAAAAAATTCATTAAAAATTAAAAATATAATTATTTAAATAAAATTTTAAATGTTAGTTAAACAAAAAATAACACTTTTTTTTTCCCTTAACAATATTTACTCCCCCCTTCTTACACATTGGTGCCCACATCAAGAACAATACTCTGTTTAAATCTCGCACGTGTCCACTGGTACGTGCGGTCCATATGACTCTCCAGCGTTTTGCATGGTCAAGCTTTGCTCATGAACTGAGGGCCTATAATAAGTGGTGAGTGGGGTCCACGTCCACCCAGCTTTTGCCACGTCTATTTATACACCGCTTGGGTTGCTGCTGCTGATCGATATAGCTTCTTACACATTCAGATTATTGTTTCTTCTCTGTTCTCTCTTTTCTTTGCTTTGATACAGCAGTCTCTGTATCTCATTACAGAAAAATGTTTATTGAGCAGTTTAAGGTTGAGTCTCCTAATGTGAAGTACTCAGAGGGCGAGATTCACTCTGTGTACAACTACGAGACCACCGAGGTTGTTCATGAGAACAGAGATGGTGCCTATCAGTGGGTGGTCAAGCCAAAAACTGTTAAATATGAATTTAAGACCGATACCCATGTCCCTAAACTAGGGTCTGTCACTAAATGCTCGTATAACCCATTTCGTTTTTCGTGATTATTCTATCTGGGTTAATGCCAAATTTCTGAATTTATGCATTTCTTATAGGGTTATGCTGGTGGGTTGGGGAGGCAACAATGGGTCAACACTTACCGGTGGTGTTATAGCGAACAGAGAGTGAGTTTGCTTACCCTGTTGTTTGTAACGGGAAGTAACGGTATAAAGTTGGGATCTTTGGTCGGTGGGGCTATACCTGGAATATTAAATTTGTTACGAGTGGGAGGGTTCTTGACTTCTTGTGGAAGATTTACAAATTTGTTTGTATTCAATTTTTATGTCTCGTTTAAGATTATGGGTGTTGGATTTGATGTGTTTTGTAACAGAGGAATTTCTTGGGCAACAAAGGACAAGGTTCAACAGGCTAATTACTTTGGCTCGCTGACCCAGGCATCGACAATTCGTGTTGGGTCTTTCAATGGAGAGGAAATTTACGCTCCATTCAAGAGCCTCCTTCCCATGGTATTTGATATGCTCTGTTTAGTCTTTCTCTTTCTTAACCTTTTGAGGATAAAATTACCATTTCCTGGTTAGATGTTTGATTGATGACACATGGTTGAATGAATTAATACAGTTGAACCCAGATGATATTGTTTTTGGAGGATGGGACATAAGTGATATGAACTTGGCAGATTCCATGGCCAGGGCTAGGGTTCTGGACATTGATTTGCAAAAGCAACTTAGACCCTACATGGAATCTATGGTCCCGCTTCCTGGAATTTATGATCCTGATTTCATTGCTGCTAATCAAGGCTCACGTGCCAACAATGTGATCAAGGGCACCAAGAAAGAACAGGTTCAGCAAATTGTCGAAGATATCAGGTACTGTAATCACTTAATTTTTCTTATCTTTAATCTTCAAAAGGTCATCTTTTGTTTTCCATTATGTGACCATCATGATTATATAGGGAGTTTAAGGAGAAAAACAAAGTGGAAAAGGTTGTTGTTCTATGGACAGCAAACACAGAAAGGTACAGTAATGTTGTTGTAGGGCTAAATGACACTGTGGACAACCTCTTGGCTTCTTTAGATAAGAATGAAGCTGAGATTTCTCCATCAACTTTGTATGCATTGGCATGTGTTTTCGAAGATGTTCCTTTCATCAATGGCAGCCCGCAGAACACCTTCGTTCCAGGTACTTCAGCATCCAAGTTTAACGTTCTCTTACAAAGAAGCTAGTTATCCAATTACTTGGGGAGGTGTTGAACATTCTGTTTGCTATAATCATGTGTACAGGGCTTATTGATTTGGCTATTAAGAGGAACAGTTTGATTGGTGGTGATGACTTCAAGAGTGGTCAGACCAAGATGAAATCTGTGTTGGTTGATTTCCTCGTTGGTGCTGGTATTAAGGTATGAGAGTTTCGTTGTTTATGCTGTGCGACATCTTCAACAACTATGTCTATCTTTCTTTGTTCAGTTATTGACATGATATTGATGAGAAGTTTATTATATTGGTAATTATGCAGCCAACATCAATAGTTAGTTACAATCATTTGGGAAACAACGACGGCATGAATCTCTCTGCACCCCAAACTTTCCGTTCCAAGGAGATCTCGAAAAGTAACGTTGTCGATGACATGGTCTCCAGCAACGCCATCCTCTATGAGCCTGGTGAACATCCTGATCATGTTGTGGTCATCAAGGTATTCTCTCCTCTCCATCTCCTAAATTAAGTTCATTAAATTATGGAAAAAACATAGGAACAATCATTTTTTGGTGGCCCTCAGGTCATGATGGCCAATATTGCACGAATTACTCTTGTATATCATAAATCATTTGTTGGTGTGCAGAGAGAATTAATTATGATGATACCATCAAAATGACGTCCGTGTAGTTGGTTCAAATTTGATTTGTTGTGTCTCGTGTAGTATGTGCCTTATGTTGGAGACAGCAAGAGGGCTATGGATGAGTACACATCAGAGATATTCATGGGTGGCAAGAACACTATAGTGTTGCATAACACTTGTGAGGACTCCCTCTTGGCTGCACCCATCATCTTGGATCTTGTGCTCCTTGCAGAGCTCAGCACTAGAATCCAGCTCAAAGCTGAAGGAGAGGTGTGTTTCTATGCTTGCAAAAAAAAAAAAAAAAAAAACTTGTTGAATCTCTTTGTTTCACTTACAAGATTTAAAGTTTTTTCTATCCCAATACAGGGCAAGTTTCACAGTTTCCATCCTGTGGCTACCATTCTGAGTTACCTCACCAAGGCTCCTCTTGTAAGTTCCATTCCTCTAACCAAAACCGTTTCGCACTTGATGTGACTATGCTTTTTTATACGGTGTTAATGGGATGAAAGCGACGGGGAATTGAATATGTGATGTGACCTTAGATGCCCTTTTATTCATGCAACTCATGGCTCAGGATCCATTAAAGAACTTACCTTTATCACAAGTAACAAAGTGAATTGATGGGAATTATATGATGTTAGATGAGGTTCTTGCTTTAATCTCTTGCTATATCTTATAACCATTTCAGTTATTTGATCACTAATTGTGGTATGAAATCCTCTTGTTGGTAAAAACAGGTTCCCCCAGGCACCCCAGTGGTAAATGCACTGTCAAAGCAGCGTGCAATGCTTGAGAACATACTGAGAGCTTGTGTTGGTTTGTCTCCTGAAAATAACATGATATTAGAGTACAAGTAAATTGGTGAAGATGAAGAAGACTGGTCCCAGAATTTCCAATCTTTCACTAGACCTGTGTGGGTCATTGCTCCTTGTTTTTTGTTGGTTTCTTCCCATTTATGTGATGAAAGTATGTAATATGTTTTGAGTTTTCTGTTCCTTTTTTTTTTATTTTTCAGCTTATGTCTCTCTGCAGCCCGTTCACTTAGGCTCTTCAGCGACCAAGTTCATCCTTTGTGTCGAACAGGACATAAATGTAATGCTGAAAAAGGCCTGTGTAGTTATTCGACTCTTCATCTCCTGGCATCTTTTACATTTGCACTGAACCAAAACCCTAATTAGATCTTTTACATCCAAACTGGACAACAAAGTGATTCAAGTGGGTTGAATCATGATTGACTATCACTTAAAATACGTTAATTCTTTAATTTGATGTAATCTCACTTTGTATCTCCTAAAATAAAGTAAATATTAATTTTCTTATTTAAGCATAAAAAAATATCTAAAGCAAAAGAGGCAATTCCAATTAAAATAACAAAACAAAAGATATAATTTTATACACTCACTTGAATGTGCAGTAAGATTAACAAGAACTGTTACTCCTTCCTGTCTGAGAAAGTGCAACTTCCACTTCATAATTTAGTGCTCTGATATGGTCAATTTTAAATGGTCCCTTATGTCTCCTAAGCCATACACGTGGAGTGGTCTAAAGGGTAACAGGTGCCCTCCGTAGTTTCTGTATCCGTAAGAGGACGTTACCTTGGACTCACTTTCCTTCCCAATGACCAATTGGGCTACCCGCGCGGGCCAGGGGACGTTACCTCTTTAGCGGCATGGGCATGGACAAGATGATGGTCCCAACATCTTTGATAGTTACTCTTTTAACTTTGGTCTTGTTTGGTTGTTGGCTGATCAGCTAATTTTTTAGTTAATTGATCAAAATCAACTGTTTGATTTCATTAATAAGCTATTCTAGTTGTTTGGTTATTGGCTGATTCAACCCAATCAGCTAAAAATTAGAAACTCCTTGTGAGTAGCTTTCTGGGCAATCAATTGATTACCTTTCTTATAATACTAATTTTGCCCTTAAATTTTGCCCAATCTCTTTTGCTCTATTTGAATTGTTTTGTTAAACTTCATTTGGATTGTTATATTTAATGTTTGGATGTATCATCATCGTGATTATTATTATTGTTGTTGTTGTTGTTGTTGTTGTTATTATTATTATATGTTTTATATTTTTTATTATAGTTATAAACTTAATTTTAGTAGAATTAAATATCTAAAATCTAAATTCCTACAAGAATATTCAACGAAATACTAAGATATATAATATTCATACCCTTATAATTTTTTTTAAAGTTATGTTCTCATGAGTCATTTTACACATAAACGGCTAATACTAAATAGTTAATTTTATCAAACATCAAATGACAAACAGCTGATGCAATTCACTGGTCAAATCAGCTGATATAATTAACTGTCAGCTAACAAGTAATACAATCAGTCAATTGCCAAACAGGGTCTTCTTAAATTAAAGAACTTTTAAGATTCACCTAAACATGTAGGGATTACAATATAGCTATTAAAGAAACACCTACCATTACGAAGATTATACATCAATAATTAAAAAACTCAACAAGCTCGGCAGTTTCACGGTAAAAATATTGAATCAGATAATTTTTTGGTTCGGTTTCAATTTTCTAATTAAATTTACTTTAATAATTTTATTAAAAATCAATCAATTTATTAATTAATCATTTTTACAAAATAAATTAATTATTTTTATTTAAAATTCAATTTTTTTAATAAGTTAAAAAAATTTCTTTCAATTATATTTTAAATTCTTTAATTTTAATCAATATTTAGTCGGTTTGATAACGGTCTAATATCAATTGAACTTGTCAAACCTTAGGTACCTTATCTTACTTATTTAACTTGTCTTATTTTTAAAAAATTGATATACACCATATATCCATGTTAAAAGAAATATTAAAATTGAAATGGAACATAGATACTTGGAAATAGAGTGTTTTTTTTCTTAAAAGGTGTGAGTTGGACTAAGCGTACGCTTGGTTTATGACTGTTTCGTCTTAATCCAAGCCCATCTCATAACATGATTTGAGCCCATTTATATCCATTCAAAACACCACCTTAACATGGTAGTATAATTAGTTTAAAGATAATTGCCATTAAACTATTAAGTTCACTCTTTAAGTTTTTTAAATCAATCATTTAACATCTATTGTTTTAGATTATAATGCCGATTCAGTTCATCTGTAGGGATTTAAGATCAATTCATGTAGAACTATGGGTCCAATTAGTCTGCTGGTAAAAGTTTTGGTAGAACTTGTGGTATCCTTTATGTGCCAACTAATTTAAAGGTCTAATATTATAATTATAATGCGTTGAAATATAGGTGAGAGTTTGTCCCACATAGAAAAAATATATGACCTTGAGCATGCATATAAGCTCAGTAAGTTACTCTTCCTATTATCAATTGGTTTTAGGATGAAATCTCATTTTGGCATGTATATGCTCAATCTATTTGAGCTTAATCTTATAAAATTTAACATGATGTCAAAGCAGGTTACTCTTGGATCCGTCGTTACCACCTCGACTGGATAGACTGTGTTAAGTGTTGGCCTTAAATTAGCCCACATGTGAGGAGGACGTGTTGAAATATAAGTGAGAGTTTGTCCCACGTGGAAAGAATATATGACCTTGAGTATGCATATAAGCTCAGTGAATTACTCCTCCTATTATCAATTAGTTTTAGGATGGAACATCATTTGGCCATGTATGTGCTCAGTATTTGAGCTCAATCTTTTAAAATTTAACATGATACCAAAATAGGTTACTCTTGAATCAGCTATCACCACCTCGACATGATAGACTGTGTCAAATGTTGGCTTTAAATTAGCCCACACATGAGAAGAGCGTGTTAAAATATAAGTGAGAGTCTGTCCCACATGGAAAGAATATTTGACCTTGAGCATGCATATAAGCTCAGTGAGTTACTCCTCCTATTATCAATTAGTTTTAGGATGGAACTAGTGACAATTCAAATAATATAAAGTTGAACTTATTATTTAATTCTAAATCGTTAATTCATTTATTCGAAATATTCAGTACTTAGTTACTTACTGCAAATTCTACAGTTATAAAAAATTGTTAGAAATTGAATTTCTTTTTAATTTTTCAGTTCGGTTTATTTTAATAACTTTTTTTGTTAAAAATTAATCGCTTTATTAATTAATTGGTCAATTTTTACAAATTAATAATTTCTTATAAACTAACGTAAATCAAATCATTTTTATTTAATAATCTCTTTTTTTAACTAATCTTCAAATTCTTAGATAAATAAATACAATCATATTTCAAATTCATCAATTTTATTTAATCTTTAACAGGTTTTATGACGGTTTAATACCGATTGAATTTTTTAAACCTTAAACCTCTTATTTTATCAGTCTAACTTTCGGTATACTTTTTAAAACGTTGATAATTTCTGTAATTATATCGAAATTCAGACTTTTTTGTGAACTCTTACAAAAGATTCGACTATATAAAATGCATATTCTCTTTAATAATTATATGAACTGATTATATTTTCTTGCATTATTGGGAAGCCGGTGAAGGAACTAGAGGGCCATTGACTCATAGTAAACAATTCGCTACATATCTATTAAGCTTTGGTGCCATTTATTATGAGCCGAAAGAGAAAACCGTGTATTAGTTTTATAATGTTTTGGAATCTGTTGTGACCTATGCAAGAGTTGACAGGGGAGATAATTAATGTTGGTATCATGATTTATTTAATTAATCAAAGCGTAATCTGTGGGAATTGAACAAGTCAAGTAAGCTTAAATTGAATGGACCTTTTGTGTACTCTTATGTTTGGTTCGCATAATTGAACAGATAAACTACGTAAGTACAGTAAAATTATCTTTAGTTGTGAGGTAGACTAAACTTAGAATATGTTTGTTCGGTTGATCTTAAGTTTAATTATCGAAAGTGTTCCTAATAAAGACAGTTTAGCACTCAATTTAATAGGAGCTGGGAGGTGATATGTATATAAAGAAATTTGTCAATGATAACTTATTTTGAGACATCTTCTTTCTCTAGATAATTCTTTAAAGAGTGTAGTTGAACTCCAAATGTCATGTCATCAACGTTTTTATGATCGGATCATGAGTTAAACTGGTAACACAAGAAGTTTAAAATTTAAAAGTTTTAACCGATATTAGACCGTCATAAAATCGGTTAAAGATTGAAGGAAAATAAAAATACACGTGGTTGGGTCGGCTATTCTAGGCCCAAGCCCAGGTCCACGTATCCACGGCCCATTTGCAAGTGGCAACCTCCCACT
>JAOSBL010000212.1:1735214-1745782 GCA_027568915.1 Erythroxylum roraimae
TCACAAGGCATCGGAAACTCCAAGATATTAGAAACTTTTGTAAGTAAGTTAGTTCTAATAACAATAATAATGACAATAATAATTCAGTAAAAATTTTGCTGAGACGCAAGGTCTAAAAAATGTTAGAAATACACAACCTTATCCTTAATTAGTAGAGGTGTTATTCTCGATAAATTTACAAAAAAAAAGAGGAAAAATGTGTTGAGAACTTATTGTATAAGACAAAAGCTAAAAATAAAAATAAAAAATAGCTGCATAAAATAGCAATAAAATAAAATAAAAATAAGAAATTTTATATTAAAATAACAAGATAAAGAATAATAAAAACAAATATTTAAAATAAAAATGTTTTACTCTCTTATTAGGTTTATTTGTCTCTAATTGGATTAGTCGAAGCTTAATTATCTTAAAGTATCAATCATCTTTTTTTTAGATTCACTTGACTTGAGTCGAATTAATTAGATCAATCTTTGGCCCCGTTTGGTTGTTGAGTGATCAGCCAAAAAATAGTTGATTGAATAAATTTAGTTGATTGACTTTGTTGATCAGTTGTCTTTAGTATTTGGTAATTAGTTGATTGAGTTGGCTAATTGAACTCAATCAACTGATTTTTAAAAAGCTCGGGAGGATTAGCATTTTGTGTTATCAGCTGTTAAATATTTGTTTGGCTGACGACCCTCAGTTAATTCTTGTTTTCTGTACCATATTGTAGCCATTTGTTTCGGAAGTTATGTAGGTTTGTTATTCCTTTCTTGTCAAAGTCAAACCTTACTCATATTCATCATCCAACAATTAATATTAATAATTAATTTGTAAAATTTGTTTTCCATGTCTTTATTAATTTAAACATTTTAACTTTTGTTATTTCTTTTAATAATTCAAAAAATTATAAATCATAAATAATAATATATTAAATTTTGATTAGATTAAAATTTTATTTAACTCTAATTTATTAATTCATTAAATAATTTATTATTCTTTACTAAGAATATTCAACGAAATGTTAAGATATATAATATTTATACCATTATAATTTTTTTAAAAGTCATGTTCTCATAAGTCATTTTATATATAAATAACTAATATTAAACAGCTAATTTTACCAAACATCTCTAACAAACAGCTAATGTAATCTGCTGGTCAAATCAACTAATATAATCAGCTATCAACTAACAGCTAATGCAATAAGCCAATTGTCAAAGAGGGCCTTTATCTCTTTTATATCAATTCAAATTGGATTAGTTAAAACACAGTTGTGGCATTAAAAATGCTAATAATATCAAAACAAAAAATTTGCACCCTAAATCAAAATGATTAAGGTGGCATAAAAACTACTTTATGCACCAACTAATTTACTTTCCTTGACAATTTTAAACCAAAAAAAATCAAATTAAAGCTTTAAAAATCAAAGCATAATCCAAGAGAACATGTTAGATAGCCATTAGAAGTGCTCCTAGAGTATTGTTATTACTCTTTTGGTTTTATTAACATCTAATTACTTTGGTATTTGTGTTTATTATTTGTCTAGTGCAACATAATTAAATTAGTCTACCTCGTTGAACCTGTTAAAGACATTGCATCTAATCTATAAATTAAGAATAGTAATTCCTTTTTGGCTAATGTTACTTAAAACTTGTGAAGTCAACATAGAAAGTACAGGAGTGTAGGGACTAAGCTACCAAGTTTTAGCATTATATTGCTTGGCATTTTCACCTTTCAAACACACCAAATTCGAGTTTTAGAATTTGAATCAAACTTGATCGTAACTCTTTAAGAGAATTATGAAGAAAAAAAGCATCACATTCCCTTTAAACCGAGCTCCCACGAGGAACTGGTTTTCATTGAAGAGAAGCTATGAGATGGAAGGAAATGTCAAAAGCATTGTAGTCTAGTAATCTACATTGTATTATTCGTCTTTCAAAATCAACATTATAAATTTCAGGTAATGATTCCGATTTGATTAAAAAATAAGAAATTTAATTCAAGTGAATCGAATTTTAGATTATATTGAAATTTTTTAATTTCTGAATTTCGGGTTAGAGTACATATTTAAATCTAAACATTAGACTACTTTTTAATAAAAATAAGGTTATTTTAAAATTTTAACAATTTTTAGGTCTAATCTAGCTTAATTCTAAAACTATTTTTAAAGACAATGGATCTAATTTTAAATTTTTTTGAATTTCATATTAGACTTGGATTTGAATAATTGCTCGAAATTTTGATTATATTTTTAAATTAATTTTCTTAATAGAAATAATATTATTTAAAAAAATTAATATAATTTTTAGTCTAATCTCATCTCTAAATGAGCTGCAGCTAACCCTCAAAAAAGAACGAAAAATGCTATGAGCTTAGAGCTGTGGAAGATCCCATCGATTGGATTTTATGCCACTAAGATATCCCTCTTTTATCTTATAACGATTACGTTCATACCAATAACATATCTCCATACCTCATGATTTCGGATGAACAATTTTTATATTACGTTACTTCCTTTTCACCTGCCCAATTGCATATTAGTTTCAATGAACTTGATGCTAAAAAATGGGTTGGCATATCTAGAAATGAGCTTACGATCTTCAAAATCTTCTCTAGCTCATATCCCACATGTAGAACTTGGAATCGTTTGCCTCTCCCAAACACTTTGTTTGGCATGCGAACTTGGAATAAATATAACAGATTCTGGACCACAAAATCATGCATGCACTTACTATAGTTGATCTATTAGCTTTTATTAATGAAGAATCTCGATTTGATTGTGGAAATATCATCTGTTTACAATAAGGGTATATCTTCTCAACCCTCCATAAGAATTCCCAGATGCTTATATTACCAAGTTGATTCTTGCAATGGTCACATTTGACTCAACCACGTGTAGTAAGATTCTTTAGGTGGTTAAGTAATGTAACCTTTTCCTCTTTTCGGTAGATGCATAAGATTTATTATGAATTCGCTATTTCAGTCAGTATGTACTCAAAAAGTAATAACTGTGAGTCATGGGGCATTACTGAATCTAATTTTGTTGTGAATAGAGCATATGCAACCAAGTGGTGTGTATTTCATGATCAAACGGGTCGAAGGGAATTTTCAACTAAGACCATTTGTTCCATTCGGGATTTAAGACCACTTGGGTGGCTAGACCATCTTCAAAAGAATTTGATGACAGCAAATTAGTTTTTGTTAAAGATTCTGTTTTTCAAAATGTTACAGTTTGAAGACGTCACACGTAGAATATAAAGAGTAATAGATGCTAAAATTGTTCAAGGAAGACTACCACTTTGTGAGGATGGAGACTGGGAACTCGCTTTAATGGATTCCATTCTTCTCTTTGAAAGGTTTCTTTATACTCTACTCTTCATAACCGTTGGTAGTAGGAATCCGAAAAGCATTCCCAAGTGGATTCTTTGGAGATTAAAGGAAAGGCCGTACGTGAGAAAGAACCCACATCAAGTTCAATTATTGATACTCATTTTTTAATCCAAAGACACTTAATTAGCTAGTAATGCCAATGTAAGTATACCGATGAGCATGAACCATCTAAGTTTAAGTAAATTCTAGGCGTTCTTAGATGTCTACGAGGATGCAAATTCAGTTCGAATCTTTTAAAGTTCTATGTTTCCATATAGTTTCGTCGAAGGTTCGTGTCTCTGTCGGATGCATTGCTCAGAGACAATGGTATCAACTTCTTCTATGGCTATGGTTTATCTCTCTCGATTGATATGAAAATGATTCCATTCACTCACAACGTAAGAAAGCAAGACATTCTCCACTCTACTAAAAAGTATTCTGAATATTATGAATAAATATTTTAGTAGATATTTTAGCTACAATTATGAGTTGAATATTATTTTCATATAATCTAATAAATTTGTCTGTTTAGTGTTATTTTTATGCCAATGAAGTGGGGGGGAATAAAAGTTAAAATAAATCGGTTTGGTGATTTCCATAATCCATAATAACGGAGAAAATTCAGATTTCATCACTAAAGTTTGCTCTGATTTAATGTTCATCTTCTAGTATCTGTTACGTGTTCTCCTATCATTTTTTATCAATGCTTTAAAAATCATACCTAAAGTTAAATTTGTAAGACAATAGGTTTAAAGTTAAAAAGTTTTAATTATACCATCAGGATAAAAATTGAATTAAATTAAAAAAATGAAACATGATTGAAAGATATTGTCCCTATTATTGAAGAATTTGAAGTTTAATTGAAAAAAGATTGTTAAATGAAAATTAATTTTTAAGAACTTATTAATTAACAAAAACTGTCTGATTAAACAATAAATTGATCGATTTTTAATAAAAAAGTTATTAAAGTAAATTGAATTGAAAAGTTAAATATGAAAATGAAAAATTAAACGGTTCAAAATGTTTACGGATATACTGGCTGAACCGGTTGGATTTTCTAATTATTCACATGCTAGCATATAATTGTTGTGAACTTGAAAAAATTATACGGAAAGAATTTATTAAGAATAAATTTTAGATTATTTTAATGCTTTTTAGCTATCGAATATAATTACGTCTGTAATTTATTTAAAATAATTAAGTTTCGAGTTAATTTAAACCTAAGTCTGACTTATGAATCGGTTCATTGAAAACAAGTAAATTTAAGCTCATAGGCCAGAAATTGCCATCCCTACCAAAATGATCAAAAGTAAAAATTAGTTATAGTAATATCAACTTAACCATGACGAAAAGGCTAACTTGAAATTAAAAATTGAAACAAAAAAAAAGATTATGAGTACAAAGGTGTCTTAGCTTCTGTTTGGTTGGGCTTATACTAGTAAAAAAAAAATTTATAGAACCTTTCTAAGAAGTTAGTGACTGTTTGGTCGTTATTTTAAAAAGAGTTTTTTTAAAAGAGCTTCATACAGTAGGTTGTTTGGCAACATAAAAATATAAAATAATTTTAATTTTAACTATATTTTATTTTATATAATATTCAAATGGACTAAAAAATAGGCTCATTAATTGATCTGAAAAATCTACTCGTTTTTTTGGAAGCTTCAAATTTGAAATTCTTAAAAACTTGTATTTTAGCCGCTAAAAAAGTCATATCTATTAAAAAGCATTTTTTTATTTTATAGCAAAATACCTATTTTTCTTTAAAATTGCTTTTATGATGGAAAAAAGTGTTATCTGTCCAAAGAGGCACTTACTCAAATTCCAACCTCAGATATTAAGGTATAACAGTGTCTTAATCAAATTACAACGTAAATATTTCTAAATGCATAGTTTTAGTTTAAATTCAAACTAAAAATAAATTTTTGATTCAATAAAAGAGTTTAATTTTTGAAATATGTTTAAAATCTAAATAAATTTTACCTAACTGTAATTGAATTTGAGTTCAAAGTTATCAATTTTACATCCAAATTAGGACCTTAAAAATTTTCCAATTTCGTTCAAATCACTATCAATCCTACTTTAGTTTCTTTTTATCAATTTATTTGAATATTATATAATTTATTGATGATATATATTAATGTAGATATATAGAATATAAAATAGCCTTTCTAACTGAATAAAGCTACGTACTACTAAATCTCTCTAGACCGTGCATGTTAGTGGATTTTCATCTCCTGATCATTAAATTCTCAAATATGTAATTGATTCCTGAATTAATTGCATAAGTAAGATAATTGTATAAGTCTACACGAGGCTTGTACCCTGGTAAATACTTCACTACGTATAATAAATGCCTCCTTTGACCGCATTTACTTGAGCCAAGACAATTATATTTTGTTCGTTTTGCAAAAGAATCGCGTCAAATCAATTTTGTCAACTTTAACACTATGCCCACTAGATTCCCACTAATTTTTTTAACGGGAGCAAAAACGTGAACAAAGAACCATTTGTCACTTCACAATTAGATTATTTAAAATAAAATAAAATACGGTAATTATCAAATGTGAATTTTTTATCAAGAAATTGATGTCGGCCACGTGTAACTCCAACATGCCGACGTGGACATTAGTAGGAAGGTCCCCATTAGATCAAATCACCAACTGTTTCAGTTGGAAATAGTTAAGTGATATGGTAAGTAAAGATAAAGGAAAAGGGCAAAAGGTATGGATTTATCTCAAAACCCTTCTTCTTTAAGTTTGTTTTGTCTTGTAATGTGATAGCGAAGTTAAAAAAAAGTGGGATAATTAGCGAGAAGATTGTAGATAAAAATTCATTTTTAGGCAAGAAAGTTGCGAGAACATCTCTTATATGATGAATTGGTTTATAGTAATTGGACCCCAAATTTGGACTGACTTGTTTTGCCGACCATTAACATGTTCAGGATAAGGACTTAGAACATAAAATGATATCATTCGATGATGATGACAATGATGATTCTTCCAATTCATGTCGCTGATACGGAGGATAAGGACCAAATTTCTGACCTTCTTCCACGAGTTTAGTACCCAATTTTAGGTGAAGGGGGAAAAGAAAGGAATAGTATAAGCAGAAATCTCAGTAAACCGACAAATTTAATACGGATTAATTATAAAGTTGTGTCATAATCAGAATCAATCAGAAGAAAGAAGAGTTCAAATCCTATTTGGGTTTTGAATAGGAAGAAGATGATGATTTAACATAATCCGTGGAACTTGGAATCCAAGGAAATCCATGCAATGTCACGTCGACCCTTTCGCCTGTAGGTAGGGTTAGTGGGTTTTAATGATTTATTATTATTATTTTTGGATTGTCAATTTCTGGCCAAGTCGGCTTCCAACCACAATTTAGCCATTATATCAATAGTAATCAACCCAAATTATAATTCAAAGCTTGGAATGATGACTATACTCTTAGTTTGGGTTGCATTTTGGTGATGGTAGTCAAATGAGGATATTGAGTTATAAGCGGTACAAGATAAGGCAAAGGTTCCAATATAATTTACATGGAAGGTTATTTTTTGTTTAACAAGCAAGTCCACTAATATTTTAAAATTTGGATTAGAAAATGTTTTAAAGATTCAGCTTGTATTAAATCGTCATAAAATTAATGTACTAACAAATTTGAATAATTTAAAATAGTGTAATAAACTATCTTTACTCAAAAAAGATGTTGAAATTCAATTCAAGAAAAGATTTTTAAATCAAAACTAATTAGTTTAATTTAGTTTTTAAAAATAATTTAATTTATAAACGGGTTAATTTTCAACAATAAAATTTGTTATAATAAATTAGAATTGATCGATTCAAATTTTTTTCTGTTGAATTAACTGAATTAATTCAAGTTTTTAATTATTAGTTTTAAGTCAAGCATGTTGCTTTATCATTACACCATTTGTAAAAAAATCCAAACCTATTACAAAAATCATATCATAAGATTTTAGTTAGATACAATAACAGTAGCATCGACAATATCTTAATAATACAAAATTTGATGAGAAGTGAGGTTTGAGGAGGTCTAAAAACACATAACCTTACCCTTAACTAATAAAAATGTTATTTATGATAAACCCATTAGAAAAGGGGGGAAAAAAAGGAAAAAATTTGAGAACTATTTGAAAAAAAAGTGAAAAATATAAACAAAAAATTGCATAAAAATAACTTTTAAAAAAATAAGAATAGAGAAGTTCAAAATCAAAATGAAAAGATAAAGAATTTAAAACAAAAATAAAATAACGAATAAAAAAGTAAATGATAAAAAGAAGATAAACAAATAAATAAAGAGAAAAAACACTTAACTAAACATTATTTTTTAAACCATAATCATATACAAAGTATTTGCAATTTTTATTACTTAAATACATATTTAATAAAATTTTGATATATATATAATATCTCGTAAATTGCATAATTTGAGTATAATATTTAACGAAAAAAATCAAAAGTTGCTTTCTTTAAGATTACATATTATTAAAGTTATTGGAAAGAAGGAAAAACAAATTAAAATAATATATAGTTAAAGTTACAAGTTACAACCATAAATAAAGGAAGAAAACGACTAATTGTCACTTATTGAAGAGCCACATCTCAACCATGGAACAATATAAAGTAGAAATACTACATAATGACTCATCCCCTCCATACCATATTATTTTACTCATACTTTAATCCCTTTTTTAATCTAAAGATCACATATATAATATTATCTTACCCCATGATTATTTGATTATTGGTAAGATAACTATACCCGAACAAGTTATATTTATAGTATTTATATTTATCAACATTTAAAATTGAGTAGATAAGGCTTCAAAAAAAATGAATCACTCGAACTTGGTGTCCTTAAAAGGTTCGTATCTAGTAAAGCCTTTTTAGAACGTAGATCGTTAGATATCTATGGAATGATTTGTATGACTTTATGTGTACTTTCAAACGATTATATATACTTTCATTACTTTTGGTTAAATAGTAATCATATTAAAATACTAAGAAAAAACACATTTAAAATTCAAAAGGGTTGGCTGAAAATGAAGAGAATGACAAAAAGTAATGAGTCGGTAAATCCTAATAAGCAGTTTTGGATCAATTGAAGAGACATATGATAAAGCGTATTGCCCAATATGGTGTTGAGGTCGGTCTTGTACTTAGACATACTCACCTAATTAGCCAATTTTAACATTGAAGTGAAATATATATTATTTTAAAATTGTAAAAGGGAAGAAATCACCAAATATCAATATTTTAACAAAAACCAACGGTTAATTGAACTTAATTTAGGTTAGTTATAGGCAGTTAACTTGTCGCAATAATTGACTTATAAATTTCAATTTTAGTATTGGAGAGACAACGAGAGAGAGAGATGAAAGCTCAATCTCTTAAAAAGAGCATTTCGAGTATTTGGGAAAGGTGATGGCTATGTTGTGATATTATGGGTGCGAAAATAACATGGTAAGATTTGATTGAATTGATTTAGGGTTAAATAAAATGTTATTGTATTGTTTAAGCTAATTTATGGATTTTCTAAATAAGTTTTAGTATATAATTTAATATAAATATCAAGTTTGAAACAATTAGCTTGAATAAAATGAAAAAAAATTAAAATTTATTCATGTAATAATAATTAATTAAAGTAAATCTCCCAGAAAAATTATTAGAGTCTACTTATTTAATTTATTCGCATATGAAAATAGAGATTACATATTCAAAAATAGTTAATCTTTTTACAAAATTTTTAAATTAGTTTCAAACTTTTAAAGTTTTTCACTAACCTTTAAGATTTATACAAATCATCTCCAAATATTATTTTTGTTTATATGGTTAATAAATGGACATCCATGTGACATTTAATAAATGTGTCATATAAGTAAAAATAATATTTTAACCTTAAAAATTTAGAATTAAATTAAAAAATCTTAAAAGATTCGATTCTTTTGAATATGTTAACTTAAAAATATATTAAAAATATAAATTGGTTATTTTGTATTTCATTTTAAATAATATTTTTAATGCACTTCATATAACTCTTCCAAAGTACTTAATTTTTTGAAGAATAAAATTAACACGAAATTACAGATTAATTTCGTAATTAATCAATACAATTAATTAATTCTATAATTGCAACATGCTAGATTTAAGAATTGGATTGACAAATACCTGTAAATTAAGGAAACATTGAGTTCATTATTGTTTTTTGTGAAACGGAGCGATAGAGATGCCCAGGATCCACTACTACTATTCCAAACTTGATTAGAAAACACGTACAGCTCTCAATGAGCTGGACTGTATTTAAGGTCAGCTAGCAGTAGGAGCTCCTGTGCACTGCAAAATATGGGCCAAGTCTACCCATCATAGCAAGCCTATAAATACAGGCCCAATGGCACGAATGAGAGAAGTACCATTGACATCTAATTAATCGAGATTTATACAAAATTATGTTTATTGTTTATTATGTTATTTCACAAAATTAATGATAAAATTCTATCATTTTCTCCCCTTTTTTTCAATTGATCTAATTTTTAGCCATTTCTAGTAATTCCATAGCAAATTATTGAACCCCATCTTTTAAGAATTGAAGTTTTCTCTTAGTGTTTCGATGATTGAATGCACTTATTTGCACATAAGAGTCCATAAAATATTATCAATTTTTTATAAGAAAATAATAGTTATTTATCCTTTTCTTTATTTCCCTACAAAAGTGAAACGGATAGAAAAGAAGCTACGACGGATGACGTTCAAAAGCCACCATACAAAGCAACAAATAAAGAAGAGACGAGAGAGATATATCGGACACATCCATCATCCGATACATCCATCCTTCGAGTATGATGCTTCATGCTTAGGGCAGGGGCCCTCAAGTGTCATCTCCTGCGTGACAAGTTGGAGAGAAAAGCAAGCGTCGTGGGTGTGGGGGGGTCCATCAACCCCATCATGCGGTGGCGCTACTATAGTGAGAGTTCGTCCCTCGTGGGTCCCACATCAAGCCGAAAGTTTAGGGGATGTGCCGGCGTGGCAGTTATTTCAGTTAGTTGTCTCTTTCTTCGGTTAGAGAAAAGAAAAGAAAAGACGAAAACTTTGGTTTCCTCTTCAATGTCGTGGAATCTCCAAAAGCTTCTGTCTTTTGAAAATGGACTTGAAATGTCAAGGTTAGAGAACATGTGTACAACTCGTCGAGTATATACACGT
>JAOSBL010000212.1:1745882-1772509 GCA_027568915.1 Erythroxylum roraimae
TTATAATACGTAAGTTTCTAATCTAAAGAATAGTATATTTCTCATTAATTACGTTGATTTAAAAGAATTAAAAATGTATAAAGTATAACATATATGATACGGAGGTAGGTTATCCCTTTTAAATTAGATACAAGGCACTCTATTATATCTCTTTTTATGTATTTAATAACTTACAGGGAGTGCTAGGTTGATGGATTAATAGGTAAGGAACGAAAAGTGAGTGGTTGGTTGTTGATTATTATTATAGGGGCAATAGTTTGATATTCTGCTTTTAAAGAATCCTATATACCCTCTATTTAGTAGAGAATGATACTCATTCCTTTGTGTTAATATAATTAGAATCAGGTAGTCAAAGGAAATTGTTGTAATTGTTATTATGTCAAACATTTAACAAAAATACAATTTAACATATTTTTCTTTTAGCAAAATAAAATAAAATAAATAGGTTAATTTTAAATGAAATGTAAATAATGCTTCTAATTAATACGGATAATAAGTGTAGAATAATAAATTATGCTACTTTAACGCGTTAAAATTAAATATAAAATTAATCATTACATAAGTAATTATTACTTAATTTAAAAATAATTTAGTTTAAAATTTGAATTATATTCGTTATTAGATGAATAAATAAGCTTTAGGTTTTGCTTTGTTATATTTCTTTAAATAGTTTCAAACATATAAAAATATACTTAAAAGCTTTGGTATGTCTTGTAGACCATCAAAGTTTGACTTAAAACACAATAGGCCGCCTTGACAGTCAAAAGACATAAATACTCGATTTTTATTAATTATGCATATTAAATACCTTTTTTTACATATAATAAATTTGTCTAGTTAGTCAATATTCAAAACAGTTGAAAGTCAACCTTCTCAGCTTAATAATTGTGGTCGTATAGTACTTAATATCTGCATACTGCAGCTTGTCTCTGCATCCAAATTCAACACAACAGGCTATATACTATACGTGGACCATCTTACTTAAGCCATTAAGAGTTTCAAAGAGGCCGTCGACTTTACTAATACGAAAACGATCCTTAAATGACCTAAAAGTTGATCGATCAATTCATACGCTATAATGCGCATTTCACGTCCGTACATAATTAATTAATTCACTTTAACTCTTTTCAATTTCATTTTACAAATTATTTTTATTCCCTTGGAATTATATTTAATAATAATTGATGATTATCAAAATATAAGAATTGAAATAAAAAAATTTAAATAATAAAGGGTATAATGTAAATAATTTAAAAAATTATTGTTAGAATTTTTCCTTTTTAAACTAACAACTCGTAATAACCGTCTTTTGTATCTATCCTAAATAGATTTTTAATGCAAATAAAAATATGTAAATTCTATTTTAATTTAATATTTTATAAATTAAATAATAAATTTGATTCAACCCCAAAATCTTTAAAGAAATTTCAAATTCATACTTGGTGGCAATTATGAGTTCTCTCTTATCACTTGAGCTCACTCCTCAAAGGGTCACTTGGTAATTTTCTTTTTCTCGAATGCACTAAAATTTTCCTAAAGTACAAGACTTTATTTCCTTAGAATTTCAGAACTCATCATGGTACAACATCTCATAAATGTAAACTCCATGTTTCACATGAACATATACTATCACGTTAGTTGAAACACTTGGATACTAACTTGTTTTCAGGTTCCCACCTGACGGGGAATTGCAGAAACAAAAGCAAAGCAGAAAGGAAAGAGGAGTCCCATCCCATCCCCAAAGTCTTCTCAAAAAACATCAAAAGACGCAATAAATCTTTTGCTCTTCCCTGGCAATTGGTTGTCACCAACAAAATTACCTCTCATCATTACTTGATTTACCCATGATGTGCTCTTAAGGACTGATCATCAAACTCTGTTTTCAGAAAGAAGCCGCATGAAATGAACTCCGGCATAAAGCTAAGGCTCTAGTGCTGCCTCACTTCACCTGACACCCCAAGACGGCCCAGTCGGTAGAGGCCGAGTGGGTGGGATACCACAAAGTCAAAAACCCCACGTGTCAATTCTTAGGCCGACATGTTGAAAAGGTTTGGCTTTGCACGCGTAGATAGCAACTGGGTTTTTCATGTCTGAACTCCGGCCACGCAATCGACCCCACCAAACGACTCGACTCCTTGTCATTTGTTTGTTTTAACCAACCAACCATCAACCAATTTCATTTTCTTCCTACTCCTTTAGTTAGGTCAAGGTCATTTACAATACCTACCTTAACCACTTAATTAATGCATTGACAAAGTTGGAGAGAAAGAACATAACATAAGGTAGGTCTTTGATTAATGTTTAAGACGAACATAACATAAGGTAGGTCTTTGATTAATGCTTAAGACGACTGTCGAGTTAGAATGTTTGACTTGGTTGTGCCCAAAGTGCATCAACCACGAAACACCCTAGAACTCTCTACAATGGAGTATAATTTGACCAACTAGCTAACTTAAAACTTTTACAAGGTCTTGGTCGTGCCTACCCACAAGAACATTACAACGTAAAGATCCTCCTCCAAAGAGATTCCAAACGTTAAAGGTTATTTATTCGAGTTTTTGAATTCTCTAAACACTTTTAAAAATTTCCCATTAACTATTTTAGATCGGAATGAACTCATCTATTCATCAAATAATTTATTTAAAACATATTAAAATATAGTGAATTTTATAATCTTAATTTAATTATCATATTTTTAAAAGTTATTATTTATTTCTTATAATATTATTTAGTTATCATATAGGTTATTTGTTATATGTTGTTAAATTTTGTTCCTTTATAATATTAAAATGATATAATATTATATTTTAAGAATTTTATATTGCATTGTTTTAAATAAAAATAGGTAAAAATTAAAAAAAAATATTGCATAAGAGTTAAAAACACTATAAATAATATTAATTTCTAAAATATACAAACTAAAACGAAAAATAAAGTTTTACCCAAGAAACTTTTAATTATCAAGAAGAAAAAGAAACACGTATAGCTTTAAGCCACAAGTTGTGTACTTGTCATGTATAATAATATATCAATCGTCACGCATGCATTCTTCATGGAGTTGACATCATTCACATCGAGAGCCATGTGCTTCAAGAATCGAACTTGACCATCCATAATGCAAAAGATGCATATGACGTTAATTTGGACAAAAAACATGAATGTATATTTTACGTCCCTAGTATTCGACAAAGAATAACATGTCCTTGTCATTCATTGCTCTAGACTCTCTCTGCCTCTGTAACATGTTCGATGCTAATTTACGGTCGAATCCTCCGCCGACTACTGGCTGGTCGAGGCAACTAGCAAGTTGCAATGTGGCCCTCGCCTAGTTCTGGTATGGACTTCACGAATACAAACTCACGGTATTGCTCCACGTGTGTGATTAGATTGCCTATGTGTTGAAAAGAGAGATGCTTAAGTACACGTGTGGTGTTCCAATGGACACAAACAATTGCTCGTGGCCATTGCCTCTTGCTCCTCCCGAACCCTTAAACTAAAGGGGTCGTGGTAAAAAAAACATATAGGCACCTCATAAAACCTACAAAGCTATGTTACAGTTTTTGTATGTGCGACATTGCGTTTCTTTTTATGCCTTTTTAAATGGGGATCCGTGGATGTTTTTTGTTGGCTAGACGGCCTACACTTTTAACCTTTGAGGCTTTAGTTAAACAAAAGCAGATTAAGACGACCTGATTTGAGTCAATTCCATTGTTGTGAGATGATAATATGCCTTCATTAAATTTAATCATTCCATTTGACATATAATTATGTTGCCAATCTTAGCTTAATTACATGCTACTACTTGTATCAAAATAAGTACTTGAATAGTGGCTAAACGCAACCTAATTTCTTCTTAATTATATTATTTAAGGTTAATTGTTAGTAAGTTCTGATAATTAAAGAGAATTTAATATCACATCAAGGAAATTATTTAATACGAGAATTATTAACTATAGCAATGGAATTGATTCTTATTTCCATGACCGGTTAAAGAGAATCGATTTATATAGGAATCTTTACTCTTTTTTTATCTGTTCCTTTTCTCTATCTATTAAAACTATAATGGTCGGCTTGCATTATTGAGATTTAAGAGTATGAACTTATCCCTTTAATTTAATCCCAATGGTAATATTTTAACAAAAATAAATCAATGCTTGAATAAAATAAAGTTTAATATATTACAAAATCATAATTGCCATTTTTTTCTTAAAAATATAAACTATTTATTAAAAATATTCACGTGATAAACAAAAGGAAAACAAGTGGTTCCCCTCTTTTAACTCGTTTCATTATATTTTAAGGTATGAACACTAACCTAGGATCACCCCTATGAACACACTATGTAGTACATGATCAATAACTTATTATTGACACAACATAAGATGTTTCATTAAACTAAGACATGGGTACATCTCATCTGGTATGGAAGCTAGCATAAATATAATGTTCCGAAAAAAAAAAGCGTAGATTTAGGCGAAGAACACGGAATCACCTTTTAGATTATATAATTGTCCCTTTGCACTTTATCACTTCACTTTTGTCCCACTTAATTATAAATTTATCAGCAACTACGTGTATTTTTCGTAAATAAACACCAAAGCATCACCACAAACATCGCCTCCTGTTTTGACTAACCGAAAGATCCTGGCCTCTGCTAAAACTGCAGTGTGAACGAACTACTACTAATAAGATACGAACAAATGGCTTGGTTTAAGGTTTTCAAAGAAAGACCAAGATGCATGTGAAACATTCAGGAACGTGCCGACCATAATAATATGATCAGAATCTTTTACTTTCCTTCTGTTAACACATTTGATTATGAAATTAAAACAAGTGTAATGATCAAGACTCAAGACCCAAATCTCCAAGTCTGAAGAGTTGATTATTTTATTATGTTTTTTTAATACAAATTCTTGGGCTGCAAGTAATCTTTTTCTTTTGAATATACATTTTGAAAAAAAATATTTTTAATTTTAAAATAAAAACTGCTTCTAATTTTAAATTTTTAAAAAATCTATTTTTTTCTCAAAATTCGATTAAAAATTAATAGCAAATTACACATAACACAAACACCACACTTATACTAATTAAATGCTACTTATATAATAATTCAATTAAACTCTTAAATTCGAATCGAACTAATTTAATATAACACAAACTAATAATTTATTATAAATATCTTAAATTATTAATTTAAATCATATTTAATTAGTTGTGATCGAGGTTCAAAACTTAAATTATATTTAATATTTATATTAAGTGTATTTTGTCATTATTTCTTAATCAAAAATTTTTAAAAAATAAAAAAAATTAAAGCTTTGAAATTTATTAAAGAATTTAAAATTTTTCCACTGGATATGCCTAGTTTCAAGGGTAGTGTTAGAAAGTGCCTAACTCAACCCCAAAAGTTAGCTCTCCGATGGACATATTGGGCAAAGGGACATAACCGGGCACCGCCCCCAAACTATCGAGACAAATTGACTCTGATACTATGTTAGAAGTGCCTAACTTACCCCCAAAAGCTTGCTTAAGTGGGGGAGGTTTGCACACTATTATAAATTCTTGAATACCTTCATAGTTGTCCGATGTGAGATTCCTGACACACCCCCTTCAGTCCAGAGCAGAACTGGACATCTGATGGACATATTGGGCAAAGGGACATAACCGGGCGTCGCTCCAAACTATCGAGACAACTGAAAAAAGTTCCCCTCTTGAGCTAGCTTTTGGGGGTGAGTTAGGCACTTCTAATATAGTATCAGAGCCAGTTTGTTGCGATGGTTTGGGGCGGTGCCCGGTTATGTCCCTTTGTCTAGTATGTCTATCAGATGTCCAGTCCTGCTCTGGATTGAGGGGGGGTGTCAGGAATTCCACATCGGACAACTATAAAAGCATTTAAGAATTTATAATAATGTGCAAACCTCCTCCTCTTAAGCTAACTTTTAGGGGTGAGTTAGGCACTTTCTAACAGGTAAATTCAGAATGTCCTGTCCTCTTGTGTTTTTTTTTTCACCACGCTCTGCAGTTGCTTTGCTTCCCAGTGTTTGCCTGCCATTGTCTGCTCTATTCTGCAGTTTATAGCTTTTTGACTGAATTTAATTCTACATGAAGAACCCAACAACTTATGCTTGCTTCTGACTCTGGTACATTCTGGTCTCTCTTTTCGAGTGTGTTTAAATAATTATACTCATCAAGAGTTTAATCACTCAGTACATGTCTAGATCAAAAGTTCTGAACTCGATCATGTCCTTAATGGGTTTGTTTTTAGGTCTAATACTGTACTGAGAGACCTAAATAATTCCATAGAGCAACAGAAAAGTCCAAGTCCTACATTATAGGCCGGTTAGCTACTCCTCAGTTCCTCCATTATTCTCAACTTTAGGCACCAACTGCTTAAGTTCTCACAGCAAGTTCTGACTCAGGAAACACGTGTTCGACTTGTTTGAATCTTCATTTACACTTTTGGTGCTTTTGTTCGATTTTATACGTAATCCAAGCAAGCCAGCCAAGACATTGAAGTACAAGAACACTATTTACTGACGACATGGTTGTCGAAGTTTCTAGTTAATCGTTAAACTATATTAGATTTTTCAATTTATATTACCCCCAATAAATCATTAATAAATTGCATAAGAAAGTCAATTCTTTGTTCTTTTCAAACTGGTCCAACTAATTTGAAAAGTCTTTTAAGATTTTCAAGTACTGAAAGTCTCATGTTTGAATTTTCATGATTTCATTCAATTTTTATAGATTAAAAGGCATAAGTTGTATTATATTGAGGAATTTCAAGAATTAATAGTCAACGGTAAAACAACGTATTACTAGACTTTTCCAAATTTCGCGTGTTAATGTAATTTTTACTCAATTATTGTTGTTATTATAGTAATTAAATTAAATTTATTATGTAATTTTAAATGGTTTGATTGATAAAAAATGTATTCATAATATATAATTTATGAGTTAAAAATAATAATTACATTTACTAGTTATAAAAATAAGTTAATTCTTTTTCATTAGGACAAGTCATAATTCAAATACTGTTACTTCATATAGTTAGTTAAATTAAAGAATCAAAGTCCACATAAGTTACGACTTTTCTCCACCACAAAAACCTTTTTTAAAATAAACAGTAGCGAAGCTACTGCTAAGGGAGGGTGGGCAAATGTCTACCCTCAATTTTTTTTTTAAAAGATATATATGCATATAGAGGTTGCTCACCCTAAAAGAATGTCGTTGCCTATGGTGGATTGGCTAACTTTTTTTCCTTATTTAATCTTTTTGTATAATAATGTTTACCATTATTAATATATATATACATTGCCCCTCCTGAAACAAATTCCTGACTTCGCCACTGTAAATAAATATTTGGTTGTAAAATAAAAAACACTTCTTTAATAAATATACCTATTATGGCAACCAAAACATAGCTTTTTAAGAAGCTTAAAATTGAAGCTTCTAAAAAAAGATCTCAAATGACTTTTTTCAGGTAAAATTTTCAGATCAATTAATGAGCTTATTTTTTAGTCCCTTTTGTCCTTATGTTTTACACATAATTTTCACAATATTCACAAACTTATTTTTACGTTTATCTTGCAAACTCATCTTCTGTAATCTCTTGCGCAGTTGTTATGTATTTAACTATTTACTCAACTTGAATATTTATTTTGAGATTTATATAATATTATTTAACTTTTTTATATGCTTTAATATTTATTTTTGATATTAGTTTTGCTTAAGTTATAATTCATATAAAAGATTTAGTTAGATATATTTTCATTTATGTCTCATATGGTTTAAAATTATATAATAATTAATAAATCGTTATACTTTAAATAATATTTATATGCATAAATATTTTTTTATTACAAAATAAAATATAGTTAAAATTAAAAGTGCTTTTTATTTTTATGTTGTCAAACAATCTACTGTATGAAGCTCTTTCAAAAAAGCACTTTTTAAAATGACAACCAAACAGTCAACTGATTTTTTTATAAAAGTTCTTCTCAGAAAATATCTATAGAAAAAAACTCTACTAATAAAATCTCTACTGGCATAAGCCCCACCAAACAAACTCTAAGCAAAATTTATCTTGAGTCAAGTTATTTACAAGACTCTTAAAGTTTTTAATTGGACAAAATATTGGAACGTAAATCAATAGAGAAATTATTTATGAAATTACCTACAAAATTAAATCTCATCAACTTATCTGTGCTTTGACATGAATTCAAGTTTTGATTGGCATTTCTATTAGAGAATTAAAATTTTTCATTTTCAAATATATCGCATTTTACAATTTGGTAATTATATATTTTCTTTTAAAATTTTATTCTTAAAATTACATGCAAAAGGAAATAATTAAATAAGAGGTAACCATTAAGTATGAAATATAAGTATGGAAAAAAGAATAAGTTGATTATTCAAATTGAAAAATAGTCTTTCAATCTTATACACCCTGAGAATGTTAATTAATCAGTCTAATATGATAATTAAGTATTACAACTTTATTAACTTAATATGTAATTTAATAATTTATCAAGTATGACTTCGTACACATATCAACATTTCTTTTGATATGACTTCGTACACATATCAACATTTCTTTTGACTTTCGTGGAAGCTATAGTTTTGCCGTTAAACTAATTATGGCAGCTTTCGTATTGAGAAAAGGAACAAATAATAGTAAAATAAGTTCGAGTTAAATTAATTAATTAACAAATTGATTAATTAATTAATTATAGAGCGGAAAGCAGCTGTTAGTTTTTCTTTTCTTTTTTGGTAAATTAAGCAGCTGTTGGTTTTTGCATTTCAGGCGATCAGTTGATAGTTTTCTCTTTGCATTACAATGGGCGTTTTATCAAACATCTTATTCTTTTACCTACTCTTGGTCTTAATTTTAAATTCCAAAAGATGATATTCAGTATTTCTCAAATAAAATTAAAACTAAAAATCCAATTTTTTGAATTTCTGTTAATCGAATTTTATTATTAAAATTGGCTTAAAACATATAAAATAAATATTTAATAATTTTAAGACTATTTATGATGAACACATGTGATTAATAACCTTTATAATGAGAAATCAAAACGCCGCTCGATGTCACCGGAGCAAACGTAAAAGTAAAACCCGACGGGGGTGCCTTGGTCTCTCGGGTATTGACTCGAAAGTACACGTGGCAGAAACCCATTTAAAATAGAGTCAGCCAAAACTTGTAGGCCACGTAGAGGAAACTATTAGCTGTCACAGTAGTTATGGAAAGACGGCTAAGCGCCAAAGCTCCGGCGGGTCCCGCAAGTGGGGGTGACGTGGGTCCCGCCTGATGATTTCAGGGGAAAGGGGCCCATACGTGCCATCCTTTTAGAGTGGGACCCACTTCGAAGCGCGAGTCCTTGAGGACTAGGAGGAATGGTGTGGTGGTGGCGCTGAGCTTTCTTTTTTAGCGTTAGCACGAGGAGACCCTCTTTCTCGTCCGTTAGTGCCTTGGTTTACAACTATAAAGCCTACCCATTGCCCTCACACTTCTTCACATCACAAAGAAGCAACACTCTCACAACCTCTCTTCAATTTTCTGTCTCTCCATTTTTCTTTTTCGCTTCCTGAATCTTGCAAGTGATTCTTAAGAACAGAGCGCTCTGTTTCTTTTTATCTTCTCTGTTGAGGGTGGGTTTCTTTGGTTTGGTTTTATTGGTTTTTTTTGGGGTGTAGGAGGTGAATAATATATGTTGTGTTTTGTTGTTGCAGCAAAGTTTGTAGCCAAAGATGACGAACAAGAATGTGGTGGTGTCTGATGCTAAGTCTAGTCTTGCCATATGTGTTCATGCCTCCAACTCTTCTATCTTCACTGCTTCTTCACAGAAACCACCGGCTGTGCCTGGTGGCTACTTGTCTATTTCGAAAACCAAAGTTTTGAAGAACCTTGAGATCAATGGAAACGCTAGAATTAATGCTTGGGTTGATTCTATGAAAGCTTCTTCACCTACCCACATCAAGTCCACACCTTCTCTTGCAGATGGGCAGAATTCTTGGATGGTGAGCACTTACCGTCAGGAAAAAAAGATACCAACTTTCATGATGTTCTTTTTTCTTCTCTTTTGCTTGTGTTTCGATCATCTGATGAATCTGGTTTGGTTGGATATTTTTATCTACAGCTTGGTCTTCCATCAGCTTTAGACATGTTTGAGCATATAATTGAGGCTTCGAGAGGAAAGCAGATAGTGATGTTTATGGATTATGATGGGACACTCTCTCCCATTGTTGACGACCCAGATAGAGCTTTCATGTCCAGGAAGGTCCGTCTCTGTTTTCAATACTCCTAGTTCCTTTCTTTTTCATAACACTTCTCATGATTCTAAAACTTTTCTTCTTCTTTTTTTCTGTTTCACGTCAAATTTAGATGAGAGCAACAGTGAGAAAGCTCGCCAAGTGTTTTCCTACTGCTATAGTGAGTGGGAGGTGCTTAGACAAGGTAAATTCTTTTAACTATCACCGTTCTTGCTTGAAATGTAGTTTAAGCTAACGAGTATATTTCACTTTTCCTTCTTAGCTCGATCTCTAACTTGGCTGGTTTTGTACCATTTCGTACGTTTAGGTGTATAACTTTGTACGATTAGCAGAGCTGTATTACGCTGGAAGCCATGGAATGGACATTAAGGGACCAGAAAAAGGCTCCAAAAACAATAAAGTATGTGAGCTTTATCTCTAACTTGCACTTGCTACTGATTAAAACATTGCTACTGTTAAAAAAAGGGTATTCCTTTGTTTCTAACTACTCTTCTTGTACTTCCATTTTTATGTTCTTTTAGAGCACTGAAGCTGTCGTATTCCAACCTGCAAGTGAATTCCTTCCGATGATCGACGAGGTTAGTCATTTTCCATGTAAATGTTTTTCACTCAAGACATGGTTAATCAGAACCAGAAGTACTAAGAATGATGTGGTTTCTGCAGGTTTACCGTGAACTTGTGGAGAAGATAAAATCAACCCCAGGTGCTAAGGTGGAGAACAACAAGTTCTGTGTCTCAGTCCATTTTCGCTGTGTTGAAGAGAAGGTAAATAACATATGTTAAACCTTACTGACATCTCCTCCCTCCAAAATAAACATTGTCTAACTTAAATTATGCATAAAAACTTGCAGAAATGGAGTGAATTGGCACATGTAGTTAAGTCAGTGTTGAAGGAGTACCCAAAGCTTCGACTTTCTCAAGGAAGAAAGGTGCGTGTTTGTACATGACATGGCATCTAATGATTTGCTACGATCATCTCTGCTTCAGCTTTCTTTTTCTTTTCATTTTTTTATCAGTTTTTAGTATGTGGGTAGACTCAGAGATTGTCTCACTTAAAATAAATTACTTACAACTACTACTTCTTCTTTGTGTGCAATAAAAATACAGGTCTTGGAGATCCGTCCTACCATCAAATGGGACAAAGGGAAGGCTCTTGAATTTTTACTAGAGTCTCTAGGTGAGTTTCACTGCTCTTTCTCACTTCTTTCAAAGCATATACATTCTTCCAACAAAGTTTTGTCTTTTGGGACATTTGTTTATTGATAAAACCAGAAGTAGAATCCCATCAAGTGTCTCCAAGGAAGCCACCTCTCCACTATGTTATTTTATTAACTTTTATATATATATTATTGAGTGAGCTCTAAAACTTATGTATCTCCTGTAGGATTTGCCAATTGCACCGATGTTTTTCCTGTTTTTATAGGAGATGACCGCTCAGATGAAGATGCATTTAAGGTATCCAATGCTTGTGAGGACACAAAAAGTTATATATTTTCATTAACTTCTTACTCTTCTTCTTCTTCTTTTTCCAATGCTAATTTGTTTAAGTATATGATCTTCAGGTTTTAAGAGAAAGAGGACAAGGTTTTGGTATCTTGGTGTCTAAAACTCCCAAGGACACAAGTGCATTTTATTCTCTGCAAGAACCAACTGAGGTAAGTATCCTATATACTTGCATAATATTGTCTTCTTCTTCTTCATTTGAATCAACTTAACTTGTTATATAGCTCACTTATATTTTTGAATCTTGTTATTTTTTTTTCACAGGTTATGGGATTTTTGCAACGTTTGGTAGAGTGGAAACGAGAGTTTTTACATGGCCAATCAAGAAAGTAAAAGAGTACTATTATGAAGAATGCATGAAACCCTTGAAGAAAAATGTAATTAAGGGTGGAATTAGAAAGTAATTTCTTCTTCAACGATGTAAAATTAGAGTGAACAAGAGGAAAAAGAAAAAGGGTGTGACGACAAAAACAAAAAGAAGAAGAAGGAATTGACGTTGTAACTATTTCTTGGCCTTAATGGCCTTGAACTTCTTTTAACTACTTTTGTACAAGGGTAAAGATAGTGTAATTTTTGTAAGTTGACTAAATGAATGGAAGCTCTCTTTCTTTAACAGATATGGATCTAAAGATGAACCCTTCAGCATGAATGCATGGTCTTTACAATATATATGGCCTATTTCTTCATTAACTTTAAACCAATTCGAATAACCACTTAAAACTCAAATAGTAATGAGCTATTAACAAAGAACAAGAGAAGAACTATTTTAAAAATAAAATTTCATTAAAATTTATTAAAATAAATTAAGTTGAATCGACCAATCAAATCAAGCCGATATTATTTTAAAAAATAAAAACTATTTTTCATGTTATTTTTTAGAATCTTTATTTCGCGAGATATCTTATACTATAAATTAAGTTGAACCAATTCATTCCTAGACCCTAAAACCAATCTACATATTTGTAATGCTTCTATTGCATGCAGTGATCACACAAATCAATGCAACTTCATGGAGATCTCAGACCAGCCATTTTATTAAATTTGGAAGCACTTCAAAATTGGACATTTGGAGTCATAAAAACCTTAGTCATGACTATGTTTGATAAGCATCGGATGCCCGTTGTTTTGAATTGAAACAGACAGGAAGTAGCCATCTCCACCTCAGTGATGCGTGGAAGCAACTACCTTTGGAGTGTCAAAAGCTGCTTCATGTAAAAAATCTAATTATTTATTCTAAGACACTAAATACTCTACTAATTATAATATTAAACCAACGATATTCACTATACGTATACTCCTTATACATACCTACAAATATACCTAAACCATAAATATATGTCACTTATCAAACTACATTTTTAAGCCCTTAATATATATTTCTATCACTCACTTAGTGAAGTAAACCAAGGATTCATAATCTACTCTTACGCTTTTGCAAGCAATTGGGCATACATATAATTAATAATAACAAGTTATTAATATTAAAAAAATGTAATTAGATGTCTACTCGAATGTTCACCTCTCACTTACCCCTTCTGTATAAGGATCTGATTCAGCTTTCAAGAAATGGTACCCTAAATCTTATATATACCCTAATTTTTTGAAATGTGATTAGTTGGGATGTTACTATGAGAAGACAAGCATTGTTACAATGAAAACCAAAGGGTAACTAATTAAGTTGATGACCTTTATTGAGTAAAGCTTAAAGACAAATTCTAAATATGAAGATAAGATATATCATTTTATGTTCATCTTTTTTTGGAATTTTTGGCAAAACAAAAATGTAGGGACCCCATATTTTGGATTAAGCATCCCTTTTTAAGTATTACTTGAAGCATGCTGAGTCAAAAGAAAAACCTATGAGCTAGATAATTTATATGATTGTGCTATTATACTTGTTTTGATTGAGCTCTTCTGTATGTTCCCATAAGCCATTGATTCAAAAAATTTCCCATGTTACCAAATAGATATGTCTTTGGGTCTTTCAATGTGTTATTAGGTCAATAATTGTTGCAAAGCAGTAGCACTTTACATTCTTGAAGGGGAATATTCGTTGGCTTCTTCTCAAATCTCAATAAATTAGAATCCTTTTACTAAACCAAATCTCGTTTTCTAGTTGCAATTTGATCTCGTATGAAAAACACCTTTTATTATTATTATCCCATGCCTTACATCGAGCTACTAGCTAGCTAGCTAAGCTGTCTTTGATCAATTATTCAACTGATTCCTTACTTTTATAGGATTGATGGAGATCAAATGCAGCTAAAACAGTCAAATTATTGGGAAGCTAATAATAGATTAGTGATGCTTTAAGGAAAACTACGATGGATCATTGGTTTAATTAATGTTTTTTTTTGACAACCTATACCTGTCTCCTTCTTTGCATACCAAAGATGTACATACACCCTTTTCTGAGACAAGGAGGAGAGAAGATTTTGGGAGATTTTTAATGTGCTTTAGAGATACCCTTTTTCTAATAGAAAAATATTGAGTTGGTACCATAATTGAACATAAGCGGCACACCAATGTAATAACAACTCAGTCTCTTCTTTTTTCTTCATTTACATAGTATAGACCATATAATTTAGTCAAAGATGTTCATGAGTTGACTGGATTTGTGTGTGTTTTTAACATTTATGTATAAGAACTTATTGGATGAAGGGGTGTTACTATATGATAATCACAAGCCCCACAAGCAATAAGGAGAGGTAGCTACTAGCGTTAGTTGGAATAGTCTTAAGGAAACGAGGAGAGTAAAGTTGCTCACAAACATAGGAACAAGTCTAGTCCATTGGGTGCTTAGATTTGGAGGAGCCCCACCCCCACAAACACACACACATATCTAATAAGAAATGAAACGAATCTGCCATGGTGAATTTTGGAGGTTGTTTTGTCATGCATGCTTTTTGGTTAGGTCTATGAAAAGGAAACCCACCATTGAGGAAGGGAATCTGTGATTGAATGAGGAGTTGGAATCCACTTAAAAGAAGTAGTGAAGAGAGTGGTTTTGATGTGAAGAAAAAATACATTAGGATTTTTCTTTCCTTTTTTTTTTGGCGGAATAGAGACAATTAACATGCCTCCAAGCTTTCACAAAAACACTCCTTTGGATGTGTTTCTTTTTGGACGTGGAAAGATGGACACCACTAGGTTCCATCGAGACTCCATCATTGGTGCCTTAACTGAAATAAACTATGTCTTTCTAAGCTTCAATAATTGATATCAAAAAGCAAGTAGAACCCTGCTCCCAAAGCAACCAACTCTCTTTCACTACCATCATATCGTATAATCATACATACCTGTATATGCAGTCTTATTAGGGAACCTTTTAGACTTGGAATAAACTACGCTCATATACCAACCTCTCCCGTCTCAAAAACCAGACAAGAACTCGAGATATATGCAAAATCTTTCATGTGAACAACTGGACCATACACATTGTTAATCGGGATTCGGTCTATGCATTTGGTATTAGAAATTAATGTGTTAAAGAGAAAGAATAAACTAAAGGGTTGATCTTGTAAGTAACACAGGTGATGTGTTGATTTCTTAGGATACAAGTAAAAATAAAAAAAGGATTTTCATTCCCTGTGTCAATCTGGGGAATTGGTCCCCGCCTAGAGGGTCGAGCCACTAACCAGATAAAAGAGTGGTGGGTGGTTTGTCCTGGAACACCGTAAATACGATAGTCTTATACATAATGTTCAGTATTTTTGATATGTCAATGGTCGCCGCCTGGCCGGTCTACTCATTGGTCGGATGTGCCTAACTCCTATAGTCACATGGATTCCCATGTGACCCAGATGCCATTGTTATGGGGAACATATGAACAGCACCTACGTGGAAACAGGATATTGGGTTGACCCCTCTTGTCAGAATTCCTCTGACACCTCTGAATGGGATTGATGAGAAAAACCAGAGCATTGAATAATTGGTAATATGTGGAATTGGCTAATTGGTTATCAACTTCCTGGTCTTTGCATGAGACCCAATGTTTATGGTTTTGAAGACCTAAGAATGACAATCGGTCTGAGCCGTTCAAACTAATTCGAGTAAAACGTGTTTTAGATTTTCTGAGTCAGAACTGTAAATGCTTGCAGTCCAAGTAATGGTTGTCGATGATGGAAACTAAACACCGTGGGACTGCATTGAATGTGGGGAGAGAATGAAGGAAGTCAGTTGGAGTCTTGGAGATATGTTTTTGGTTTTTTCATGCATGTAGCTTTAAGACAGGAAGAAAGTTCTGAATTGGTGCATGAACAACTTGCGACTTTGATTTGGACCTCTGCGTCGAACCAAAACTTTCCAGGTCGGCTGCTATGATTTCTTGACCCTGTTTACAGGGTTGTCAGTTCATTGACATTAACGTTCGTGCAATTATACATTATCACTTCATCAACCCTAAAAAATTGACAGGAAAGACATGGCACATAGATTCAGTAAACTTTGACTGTCTTCCCCAAGTTGGCTGGGGGCATTGTTATAGTAAGCCAAGTTGTTAATTTCCCACGAGTAATTAGAAGAAATTAATTAAAAAACAACTTACATATAATTTAATGTCTTCAATTTTTGGGTTGAGATATAATGTTTTGCTTTATATATAAATTACTTTTCAAACCAAAAATTTATGAAATATATTATTAAATCGGTTGCAATAAATTATTTGTAAAGTTTGGAATAAAAATAAGAATTGAAAAATTAAATAACTTCATATAATTATCTAATTTTTTAAATATATCTTAAAAATAAAAAATTAAACATTTAACTTCAGCGAATTTGATTTCATTGAAGTTCACTGTATAGAGATAATTGTCGTACGTCGTGCCGGAACAATATTTCATAACACTGTTTGCTCGACATTTTACAACGAGACAACTTACATAAGAGAACATCCATTAACGGACCTGTTCTCTTCTCTTGTTATGTGCTTTCTCATTCACCTTTTGATCTCTTTTCTTATTTTGTTTTTCTTGGTATAACTTTTGTCAAGTACTCGAGTTTGTCAAAAGCTGTTCACCACCTCTCATTTCTCTTTTAAACTCACTAAAATCCAATACTAAAAAGTGAAGAAAACAAAGTGCGAACCAGCTTCCTACATGAACATGTTTCTTAGATTGAACAATAATGTATAGAAGATCGAAGAACAAGTGTATGTGGAAGTTTTAAGTCAAGAAGTACACTGAAATTATTTGGCTTGACTTTAAGATTGATAGAGACCTATAAACATGGATAGTTAAACAAGGAAAAGAAAAGCATTATAAGGCAATTATAATTAAAACATTGAATCTCATAGAAAGTGGCATTATTTCCCAACTAACCATGTGCAAGTGCATGAAAGAAAAACAAAAGAAATATGAAGTTGGGGAAGGCTCCTTTCAGAACTTTCATAATTACAACAAAGTTGTAAAGCATTAGTTGAAGAGCCATAAACAAAAAGTATAGTCGTCTTCTAAAGTTTCCATTCTCCATTGTTTCCTATTCCCCTTTCACAAAATTGTTTAATGCCTCTTTTAAAGTTTCTCTCCTTTAATCCAACACCTGTTTCAAAGTACCACCTCCTTTTCTACATTATTGCTTTACTTTGGTGCTTGTTTTGTTGTTTTCTTGTAAACTATAGAGGGAAAATGACTCAAGATTGCATTTGGTGGGATCTTCATCGAGTTAGATGCAGATGATTTGTCGTAACAATATGTTCATGTTCTTGGAGAACTAACCTAACCAACATTTAGGTCCAAAGTGCATTGCTTAGTCAAGTTAATCAATTCTTAATTACAAAAGAGAGAAAGTAAATGTCTAACCAATACAATTGACTAGTTTCTTTAAATTGACTATCTCTTTACATCTAAATATATATTTTTGGAAAAGTTGAAATTGATAGCCCATTAGCTAGGCTATTTTGACTATTGACAATTGTCATGAGTAGATATACAATATGATTACATGAAGCACCATTTTCTAATTTTCATCATACAAATAGAAACATGATATAGATATTAAAATATGAGCATCACTTTAGATACCTATATTTATATCATCTTAAATATCAATTCAACTTATTTGATGAATTTTAACTCGGATTGAGTTGAATCGAATTAAGTTGCTCGGAGGATACTTATGACTATGTTAATGACATTCTCACAAATATAATTAACTAGTCAAACATGCAAGGGCTTGACAAGTAACTAAACAGCATCTTCTAATGAACCAATGATTAAACTACCTATATTTTCCAAACCCTAAGATCTTGTATATATTATACATATATGGGTTGCCGAGGTTTTAGGCATTTGCTGAGCAGAAGTTGGCATTTGCCATTACATGTGAATAAGCCCATAACACGTTGCATTTACATGGGCCATGAGGTCCCTCGTTACTTTGAGGACGTGACCTAATGGGCTTGTACAATTGTCCACGAATTTTGATAAATTGTCTTATACATTTATAAAGATAAAAATTGGATTGCCTTGATGTTAAAATAGATCAACGATTAATTAATTAATTTTTATAAATTAATAAATTCTTAAAAATAAATTTTATTTAATAATTTATTTTTAATTAATTTTAAATTCTTTGATAAGTTAGAACATTCTCTTTAATAACTTTCAAAATTATTTAATTTTATATAATATTTAGTCAATTTTATATCGATTTAATTCTGGTTGAATTTTTTAAATGTTAAATTTTTTGTCTTATCGGTTTAACTTCCAATTCAATTTTTTAAACATATTCTTTTTCTCAATTAATTCAACAATTAATTTCTTTTACACGTCTAAAAAGGAATTTCAACCAAAATTTATTTACACAAAATTCATTCCACGTTGCTCCCATGGAACCTCCTTATCTGCCCCTAACGAGCTCACTATAAAATCGCAGACAACATAAATTTCCTTTCTGCACAAATTCAGGTATCCAAAACCTTGTTTCGTAGGAACATGCATTTCTAAGGTTAAACCAACCTGTCTTTTGCCTTCTCTGTCTCGAATGCTGTCTCCAATATCAGGAGGCAAAGCTCCATTCACGTTGGTTAAACCTACTTGGACTTTGCTCGATGAATCAGCATATCTTGATGCCATACATGAAACCCTCCTTCACCCACTCTCCGACCCTTATACAATAATGTGGCTGTGACCTCCCCTTTTTTTCGGATCATGACAAACTTTCATCCCTCTTATCTCGAATTCTGTTCTCCCCCATGACTGCTATCTCATACCAAACGCTTGTTTCGTTCCCAGTAGAACGTGGTGGATTGTTGACCCTAACATGCACGATCGAGAAGGCAGGAGCTTCAGGATTAAGAAAATGATTTAACAGTCCTACGAGCACACCAACTAGGATTATGATCACAATCACTGTAAGGAACTAAGTATAAAATGACCAGCCACAGTAGCCGTTCCCTGATGATCCCTTTTTCTTTCCAGGACCGTTCTTGTAACGTTCGGCGCTGGTCGCATTTTCCCGCTGAGGTACGGCGAATATCCGGTCCTTGGGAATCTGAATAACGTAGGACGTGACGAGTGGAGGAGATGCTGGTGGGGGTAATTTTGATCTCTGATGAGAGGGAGGTCTTGGGAGGAATTTTGGATGGTTTTTAGGCGTTGAAGGTTCCGCTAGCTCGGACCCCCTCCATTGGGAAACGGTGGACGGTGAAAGAAGAGGGTGGAGGGTTGTGGTGGCGACAATGACATGTGATAGACGAAAATGGAGAGGGCTAGGGTACGCAGGATCCAGATCTTCTGTCCAATATTACTCTATCTTATTTTGTCTCATAAAATCTCAGCCATTTATTTTGCGGAACCTACGCGAGCTCCATGCGGGACCTATATAAATACATGGCTGAGATTTATTGAATACAATAAGACACCATAATATTGAACAGAAGATCTAGACTCAGGTATGCATGGTAATAGGGACTGCATGTGACTGGCTGATTTTGGAGGTCTAACAAAGATGTAACATTGAGATCATTCAATTAGTTTTATTAATTAATACAAAATATATATAATTAATATAAATATGTGTGTATATATATAGTTATCCAAATTTAAGTATTTTTTTAAAAAAATTTATTTTTATATTCAAGTTGGTGGAGGTTTGTGATTTGTCAATTTTCTTTGTTGATGAGATGTAATCAATTGGACAATCTTGTTAAACCTACAAATGGATATTTTGTTTTTTATTAATTTTGTAATTTGAGATAATATATGATCCTTTTTAATTAATTACTTAATTATATATATTATTAATAGAAGTACATGTAAGAATTTTAATTAATTAATTTCATAATAAATTTAGTTTAATTTCATGTTACTTAATGATTGAGTGAATTCATATTTTCAGTTCAAATTTAAGTCTAAGTGAGTCGAGTTAACCTAGTGTCCAGCTTAACGATTGGAGGTCTGGAGCTCACGTTCTGCTCAAGGCCGAAGACAAATATTAAGTTGGAGTCATACTCAATCCACCCCAACTTTTTTCAATTTAAAATGTAAAAATGACGTCATTTAGTATATAAAGGTTGAGTCTCAGATTAGGTTGAGCCTGAGCTCCAATTTTTTTTTTAAAAATCATGCTTGAGACTCGATCAACCAAGCCTGACCTGTTGGCTTCAGGTTGAGCGTGGCCCTACTCAAAGCCTATTGCATGACTCTTTTAATGAAATTTTTTGTTCATTATAAAATTTATTTTACCAAAATTCATATTATTCTTTATGAAATTTTGTATTTTTAGATAACAAATATTTATTTACTCTCTTCAGTTGGTTGAAAAATGAAAATAGTATAAATATCTTTAATATCTAAAAATAATTTATTTAAAAGAATATTAATTATAAAATTAATTTTATGAAATATTTACATTTTTGTTTTTCTATTGATTAAAGTTTCACTAAGGTCTCAAAGAACATAACATTACACTTTCGGATTAGTTCAAATTGAACAAGAAATTGAGGGTCACCATGCACAAACTTGTAAGCTTTCCAAAACAATTTTCACACAAAACAACTATACATAGAAACCAACTGGTCTAACAATTCCCTTGACAGAACAGAAGATTCTAAAAAATGTTTGGCCTAACTTCATCTTTTCAGTGCTCTGCCTCGTCCTCATGCCTCAGTGACAAATGTCTTGTGCAGTATCCGGGTACTCACATTAGAAGTCTCCGGTGATCGGATATTTCTCTAACGTTGAGTTAAGTCCCTAACATCGCCAACCTTGTGTTTCTTCATCAGCTGTGCCTTAGCATCCATCAATCCTTGCCTCACCTCTTCATCATCTGGTGCTTCTCTTTGTAGTATCTCGTAGTCTTGTACTGATGCTTCCCATTTCCCCAACTGTTTCACAAACAAAGCACAACATCAGGTGTAATAGAGTTGGCAATGGGTCTGAGCCAGCCCGAAATTGCATAACTCTTCCCATTAAACAATTTTCTAACTTTGTATTTGGGGGCTTGCCCAAATAGATCGGCAGCCCAATCCAATCATAAGAATCTATGGCCTGAACTCGACTTGAAATTTGGATGCGCTCATGCCACCAAGTCAACTTAAAATTAGGTTATGTTTAGTTGGACATAAGATTTTTAATGGAATAAAACAAGATAGAATGATTTATAATGAAATAGAATGTAAATGGATGTAATATTAGAAAATTGTTACTTGGGAAGAATAGAAGAGTTCAGAATATAATATAGTAAAATGTTGTTTGGATAAAGGGTTTATAATGCAATATAGTGTAAAGTTGTTTATCATTTTATATTCCATCCTAAATTCCTCAGATCGGAGGTTTTTCATTTTTACTGTTTATTATGAAATAGGATGTAATATGGAACTCTCTTCTTTCATCTCATTCCATTCTATTTTATTATAAACCCTCTTCCTAAATAATAAAATAATATTACATTTCATTCCATTCCATTAATAAACTCCCAACTAAACATAGTTTTAGATCAAAATGACACTGTTTTAAGAAGTTTACTTAAAACAACATAGTTTTAGGCAAGTGGCTAGATAATTTGGACCTTTTAGGTCTCAAGTCCGAATCTTATTCAAATCAGATTTGAGTCATTAACTTAGATTAGGTCCAGTTCAAACTGTCATATCTACACTTAGCTCAATATGAGATCTAAAGATTAACTTCAATCCTAATTAGACCTGAACTTTTCTATCTATTCTAAAGTCTGATCAAGTTTACGCTTGAGTTGGCTCGGATCGGACCTATACAAAATTTAGGCTGAATCAGGCATGCGACATTGCCAACCCTAAACAAGACCCACCATAGTCTATGATTTTATGGATTGATAACATATAATATGTTATGATTTATGGCTGCTAAAGAGTAATGTAGTATTTTTTTTCTCACCTTGGCATAGCAATCTGCTCTTCTGAGTCTAGCTTTAGCATAACCGGGTCGTAGATTAAGAGCAGAGTTAATGTCTTCCAATGCTTTCTCATACTGGTTAAGCTTGGACCGGCAAGCTGCTCGGTTGCAGAGTAACACTGAGTTGTAAGGATCATGGTCGAGCCCTTCTCCATAAGCAACGCAGGCCTCAGAGTATTTTGCTGCTTTGAACAGCTGATTACCGATTGATCGAGCTGTTGACACAGCTTTCGTCCTTCTGATCAACATATTTGCTTCCTTGTTGTTACAGTCAAGCTTGGTTGCTCGTTGAGCGGCCGTCAATGCATCATCAAATCTGTCAAAAGATTGTTAGAACACAACTCGACTGTATGTTTTCATTAGTCTCACTTTTGAACTCGAATCAAGGCTTTTCTTATAAATAAAAGTTGCTGTCACAAAAAAGCAGAACAAATCAATTAAGCCATGATCTTCTGCTTGTTTGATTGTCTATGTATATATAAATCATAAGGTGCTTTATTAGAAAAGCTTAGGTTAGGCCTGAGGCCAAAATTTGGGTTTCAGGCCGAGTTCAGCCTAAGCCCGTCGAAAATTTTCTTTTTGCCAACTGTGGTGGACACTGCAAGATCACAAAATGAGTCAAACTTTTTTCTGCAGAAAGCTACTGAAGCAATGTTAGGTGGGTTAAAAGGGGTCCAACTTTGCCAAGTTCCAACTTTTAGTATCTTTATGGTTCTACTTTTTCCAGGCAACAATTACCCTTTTGAGTTGTTATGCAACATAAGTTTAGTAATCAGGTTTCTATGCTATATTCCCCATCATGAGCTTGTACAACCTATCATTATTTTCATCAGCAACTTGTGCAGTTAAATGAATTGCATGAACAGTTTACCATACACAAGACTAACCTGCCAGTAGCCATGTCAACCCGTGCTCGAACCACCAACAAATTTGCATTACCGATGGAACCGAAGTACCGTGTACAGGCATCAACTTCGAAATTCGGACCCTTTTTCAATGCTTCTTCTGCTTCCTGGTGCCTGTGAAGCTTGATCAAGGCCTCAGCTTGCAGAGCATATATCTATCCAAAAACAAAAACGCGAGTGATCAGACAAATCATACTAGTATGCATCTACAAGGTTTGTTTTCCAGGCTCACCTGTGGAGCTGAATCTGCACCAGCAGATATAGCAGCCTCTGTCTCCTTTATCAAGGTATTCCAATCCCGATGTTTTCGAGCCTCTGTGCACTTGCTGAGACGAACCCGAAGGACTTTGGCCTTGGACATATCATCAGGGTCAGCCTCAGGCCCCGCCTGTCTGTAATGATACACAGCTTTCTCTGCATCCCCTAACCTAAATAAACATTAGAAAATTGGGTCAACAATTAAGATGACTAAGAATTTTCACTTCAGGATCATTCAGGTTTCAATGTTTCATGAACAAGTTTCAGATTTTTACCTGAGATACAAGTTTGCCAATCGTTGATGAGCTCTATGATAATGAGGTTCAATCCTTATGGCTTCTCTGCACTCAAAAACAGCTTCAAGAAGCTTGCCTAGAGCTGTCAAAGCTGCACTTTTATTGCTTCTGTATGAAGCTTTATTCGGGTCAATTGCGATTGCTGCATCATACAAAGCCAATGCCTCTGCAAAATTCCCATTCTTGTAATCTTCATTTCCCATAATTTTCAATTGCTCAGGATCCATTCTAGTGGATAGAGCCCTGCACAAGGAACCCGATTGATCTGCACTTGACCTCTCTTCATTTTGCTTCTTCACCACATTTCCCATCACACTATTCGGATACTTCCCATTAGACTTGATGTTCTCTTCTTTCGTCTTAGGAAGGTAATCAAGAACACTATAAGAATTTGTGTGCCCTCCACCTCCTGATTGCTTTAAGTTCCCTAAGTTCCCCAAAAGCATTACGTTGCTTGATGAAGCCCGAACAAGGTTACCATTTCCCTTGTTTTTCTGATGCTCAGCAATCATGTTCTCAAGCTCACCAGAGATTCCAATGGCCTCCTTAGGTAGCTTCCTAGCTTTAGCAGCCTGAACTTGGTTTTGATTCACTTGAACTTTGCTCGAACCCGCTTTGGTTGATTCACCTGGAAGTTTTCTTCCATAGTTCTGGCATTGCTGAGCTGGAGGGATTCTGGGATGATTAGGAGCATTAGTGATGGGTTTCTGAGGTCCCTCTGATAATATACCTGCAGAGTTGTCTAAGAATGCAGACTCGTCAGAGCCACTCCTACGCCGCCATGGATTGCTTGGTGTTTTCGCAAACTCTCTTCCATTAACCACCGCAGGAACTGATCCTGTCGATGTCGACCTTCTTGGCCAAAAGCTTCTTCGACCAAAAACTGTGTTGTACAGCCCACAACCAGTTCCCCTTTCAGGCGAAACGTCTCCCATTCCCATCACAGGTTTCCTCCAGGAACTTCTATGATATAAAACAACAGTACATTTTCAATCCAAACATGAAGATGATATCATCAGGATCACAAGAAACATTGATGAATATAAAATTAAAGGCCTTGTTCTGATCAAAACTAGCTATCAGGAATAAGTATACAAAAGGGCATGAATGGATACGTATATAGCCGAAGAAAAATTGAAACTTTGATCAAAGAAAAAGAAAAACGGCGTCTGAAAGCTAAAGCCTAGCTCCAGGAGATGATGTTCAAAGCCTCCTGGATACTGGCTGCCAGGGAAAGAAGTCTTCTCCTTTTCTCTCTCTTTTAGTAAGGGACAGATTGTGAAATGTCATGATTGGTGTTACAGAGAGAACATTTGATAAAATGGGAACAAAAAAGAGAAGCAACCTGCAACCTATCCAACTTTATGTTTTGTTTTTATTGAAAGTATAAAGTTTTGGGAGATTAGATTATTCCATTTTTTGTTCTCTTTTTCTTCCCCTTCACTTTCCATTGAAAGGGAAGCAAAAGACTCGGTCTTTTCTTAAATCTGGATCTCTAGATATTTAGCAAAAACATGAGCACACTCTGTGGGCATTTCCTACTATTTTGGAATATTCTTGAGAGAGAGAGAGAAAGAGGAAAGCACGTTGAACTAAAACAGCTGTGCATCAGGCAAGTCATGTCCAACACTTTGGTCTCTGTACCATTCTTGTTGTGCTGTCATGTCGAAATGCGAGATTATGCCTTCCAATTTTCTCATTCGGGTTTTGACCTTTTGCTAAATGAAAAGGGCATTAAGATACCATTACATGGAAGCCTCAAGAACAAACTCTAATTTGTGTTCTCATCTTGGAACAATATCTCAACGAGCCTGCTACGTGTGTGAGAAGGAACTTTTGGTTTGATTTTCATTTTTCAGGAATTTTCTGACTTCATATCAACTGATCTTTACTTTTGCCTTTGTATGACAACATCGGGTCTAGTTAGGCCCAACCCAGTGAATGCACCTAATTCGAGTTGGGTTGGCCCCCTATTTGGCTAATCCCCTCAAACCATTGGGACGTTCCTCGTGAATTCAGGAAAAAAAAAGGGTGTAATAATGAAAATTATTTTAGTTATAATGAAAATGAAAAGATGAATAATAATTAGACGTACATAAGTTTATGTAAATTATATTTAACTAAAATTCAATTATTTCAGAAATTTTAAAATTTTAATCCATAAAATGAACATAATTTTATGAAATGAACCTAATTTCTAAATCATTAAATCTATATCTTATTGTAAAAATATATATATTTCTTAGAAAATCATAATAAAAATTACAAAATATATTTAAATATACCAATTTTATTTTTCTGATCTAATAAATAATTAAAGATATAAAAAAAGTTGTCATATTTATATAAATTTAGAATAATTTTTTAAATTTTAAATTTTAAATTCTTAAACCAAAACAATTGAGTTAATATATAAAGAATTGGATACCCTTAAAAAGGATATTCCAAACAAAACAATTTTGAAAATTTTGAACCTCTTAGGCTATATATTTTGAGGGGAAAGCAACAGAAATTTAAGGTCCTATTAGTTCCACAAGCAGATTGGAGTTTAACAAGTAGAGCTCTTTCTTAAGCATAAACACAAACTCCGGTTCTTGATTAAGTCAGTTTCAAGTTACTAGAAGACAGAGTAACTTCTGCAACTCTAAAAGGTACTTGATGATCTGATTCAAGAAACTTGATAGTTACTTTTACTTTCAAGCTCTTCCACAGCATGAGAAACCAAATGCTTGGTCTTCATCTTGTGAATGGCATTAGCAGGATTAAGACTTTTTGGACATGTTACTTTGCAGTTCTTTATAGTCCTGCACCTGTATAGCTTCTTGTGATCCTCTGTTAGAGCTTGAAGCCGTTTGTCTGAGAATTTGTCTCGACTGAACCAGTCCATCGCTTCAAAACCTCTCGTGAGACGTATTAAGATAAAAAATTCGATCAAAATAAGTTGAGGTTGGTGTTTATGTATACCTGTCACTGATCCATCTATACGCATGGAGCAAAGCAGCTGGTCCTAGGAACTCCTCAGG
>JAOSBL010000212.1:1915906-1932365 GCA_027568915.1 Erythroxylum roraimae
ATCATCACTCGATTCATGTACGATAAGTTCGACACCACTTATCAGGTATCAATCCTCTTGATCATATTTTCTTAAAATGAATTTTCGTGTTTAGATGAAGTAGGGTTTGGAAGATTTGAGAGTAGTTGGATATGGATTTGGTTGTTTGGATCTATTTGGTGACATGAATTATTGAAAGCAGGGGAGTTGTTTACGTTTAGATTTTGTTTGTTGATCCGTTTGAGAGAAGAAGCTGATGTTTAATTTTGTAGCTTGGATCTTTGAGTTACGAGACTCTGTTGTTTTAGTGGTGTTCTGTGTTTGTCGTGCATTGCAGGCTACTATTGGAATTGATTTTCTGTCCAAAACAATGTACCTCGAAGATCGCACTGTTCGTTTGCAGCTTTGGTAGCCTATTCATACTCTTCTCGGGTTTTGATACGTGTGGTGGTTTGGTTTCTGTTATCTTGTTATGGTGATTTTTGGCTACAGTTGTTTGAAATGTTTTTGAAATGCTTGAAATTTGACAGCATCGGTTGATCAACAATGCAAGAATCTTGTGAAATATTATAGGTTATCTTCTTATACCTTTCTCAAAAGCGATTAATCCCACAAAGAAGGAGTTGGAAAGAGTTTGCGTAGTGCCTTTCGTAGTTTCATAATAAGATCAAGAGTCAGCATTAAAGTAGAGGAGGAACAATGAAGCAGATTAGTCTAAGATGATTTTAGGTTCTAGAACACAAGATTGTCTCCTGAGAGCACGAGGATGCGGGTTTTTGAATCAATGAAAAATCAGTTCCAATTTTTGCATTTGAATTGAACTTCTTCAATTATGCTTCCTTTTTTCCCTTTTAGACCTCAATTTCTCGTTGGTAATGCTATTTTCAAAAGTTTCCTCTTCTTTTGTTTATGAAGTCCTGTTCTTGGAATAAGGATATAGTTGGCTGGTGTCCGTAATTATGTTGTTTTCTTTTGCTTGCAGTTGATAACGATCGTTAAATATTTTGTGCCTAACTCCATCGAAAACTCTTTTATTTGCTAATTTCTGAGGATTATGTTGTGTTCATCCATTTTATTCCTGTGAATCTATTTTTTCGAACTTGTTTATTTAATTCTGTAGGGATACTGCTGGACAAGAAAGATTTAGAAGTCTTATACCCAGCTATATCCGGGATTCATCCGTTGCTGTAATTGGCTATGATGTAGCAAGTGAGTTGCTTTACTTGAAACTGTTTCAACTAATAGGAAATGATAAAATGGGATATTTTGCAGATGGACATGGTTTCATTACTAGTTAAGCTACAAATGATGAAAGAAGTAAAAAGCAATATATTTGAGATTTCAGTCTTCTTGCATGAATTCGGACACGTGTATACCTGGGCATATTCCCACAAAATGCATTTACATTTACAGATGTTTCCCTTGCATTCTGAAGCAGATTTTCTTTAGTTTCTTGGTTCTTCTTTTTGTGATTTTATTTTCCACAGGCAGTCGTTCAATTTGCTCAACGTTTGAAATTATTCCATACATTTGAGATTATACGACACTAAATGCGTTATCCACTCATTTTTATGCAGATAGGCAATCGTTTTTGAACACTGCCAAGTGGATTGAGGAAGTACGAACAGAACGAGGGAGTGATGTTATTATAGTTCTTGTGGGAAACAAAACTGATTTAGTTGACAAAAGGTGAAATATTCTGACCGTAATTGCTGGTTTATCTTTTCTCTTGGGTCTGCAGTCCATACTAGTTTTTCTGGAAATTGTAGTCCATATTAGTTGGATATAACATATGGCCTTTTTGGTGTTGTTGATGGCTGCTTGTGGCGAAGAGATTTTGGACTTAGTTCTCTGATGTCAGAGTTGAAAGTCAGAGGAGCAATCACAAAAACTTGCTACTACATGTATATAAGTTTTCTTAGCATTACTGAGAAAATGGAATTTGTACATAGGCAGACAGCAGAAGGACCCTCATCGGAAAATGGCAATTGTAGCTGTATTTAGATTGAATAGTTGCTTAAAAAGACATGACGTTTACTTCTACTTTGCATTTATCAACTGTTTTGAATGAATGAGACTTGAATGGCAGTCTATCCTTAAATCCTATGAGTATGCTTCTTCCAGTGCTATTCTCGATTTTCTTTGTAAATTTCGTTAGCCGTACATATTTACAATTATTTGTTGCTTTTTAAGCCCCTCATATCCATACCTATAGTTGTTTTACGCTGGTTCCCATTATGCAACCTTCGTGATCAAACAGGCAAGTTTCAATAGAGGAAGGGGATAGCAAGGCTCGTGAGTTTGGAGTTATGTTCATTGAAACCAGTGCCAAAGCAGGATTTAATATTAAGGTGAGAGACCATTCACCTAGTGTTAACGAAGTTTGAGCTGATTGATTCCTTGCTCACTTTGCCCATTTTCTCCTAGTCTCGGTGCTTTAGATATTGACACATTTGTCTTTTATTTTAATGGAAACTTCAGCCTCTATTTCGCAAGATTGCTGCTGCTTTGCCAGGGATGGAAACACTTTCTTCAACAAAACAAGAAGACATGGTGGATGTCAACCTGAAGGCTACAGTCAGTTCATCCCAAACGGATCAACAAGGAGGGGGTTGTGCATGTTAGAGGAGCTTATTTTAGAGCAGATAGAGAAAACATTCGGTACCCTTTCACACCATATAAACATTATCACACAGCCGATGATGATTTTGACATGAACTACTCAGCTGCAGATTCGTTCAATATGTCTAACAGGTTTCAAAGTCCTTAGGGGGGCATAAGGCCGTCTTCTTTATTTACCGTAAAATTTGACAATTAGGCTGTTCAGGCTGTTCTTGTTCATTACTCTCCAATTGCTTTTCCTGTTCATTACTATCCAATTTTTTTCTTTTCTATAACCACTATTTATACATTATCAACTGATTTTTCAACATCATTGCTTTGTAGTGAAAGAATTCGTTGATATACCAGACCAAAGTTGGGCAAATGTTGCAGGTGAATTCATAATATTCATAGCTGGCTTGGTATGTGTAGAAACCACCATTCCAGTAGCTCTTGCATAATTTAACAATGCAACAGAGATATTGATCTCTTATTTTCTGAAAACTCATAAAGTTTGGATCATGGTGCCATTTGGTAAATCGTTTTATGCTTCTAATATAATATGAGAAACTCGACCACACTTGAAATTGTTGGCGCCCTCTTGATTGCTAGTTATAGCTTAAACAGAACTTGTCCTTACAAATTAAGAGCATAAAAAGGATCATCAGCGGCAAGTTTCATGGAGAGAACTTCACATCAACAACTTGAAGCATGAAACTGAAATCTACTAAGAGAAAACCGTTAGACATTAACAAATACCTCGACCGACTGCCTCACTCTTAATGTCAGATATATCAATATCAACGTCCCCAGGCTTGAGCTGCATCAAATTAAGAAACACAGCAGAGGTGGTTATAAAGAAGGCCTGGCAAATGGTAGAAAAGAAACACATGTTCTATAATGTATAATTGCTTTTTAGTTCTGCTGCTAGGAGCACCATGAACTGATGAATGGGTTAGTATCATTGTCCTTGTATCTCAAAGTGCTCTGATGAACTTCCGACTTCTTATTTGTGGTAAGAATTAATTGAAGCAAAATCGTTAAGGGTTAATCCAATTATCATCACATGCTCTTCAGTAAAACATTTGTTATAGCTCAAAATTCCTGTCGATATGTGAAAGATTGCCTTAGTATTCAATCTACAGATTTTGACTGATCCAACTTTCATGTGTAATCTTCAAGTGATTTCACAGTTAAAGAAATCCACCCTAAAATGTGCATGAAGCTTATTTTGTGGGTATTTTCGGCCTCTCAAAATGCAAAATAGTTGGCAACTCCATCACTGATCATACTGCACTATCAGGTTAGTCATCACAAGTCATAACAGCAAATGCATGTTAACAGCAAGAGATGCTACGCATACAAAGCCTTCATGAAAATAAAGCAATGCTGTGGAACTGAAAAACAACAACAAGAAAAAGAAAAGTTTCAGTTTTGCATTTTGCTAGTGAATCCAAAACTTACAGAATTGAGAATAGTAGAACAATTTTTCTTGAATCAAATGATGCTGTTCGCTTATATCTTCTGAGTCTGTTATTAGGTGTATCCTGAATTCTCTCCGTAAATGACTTATCTGTCAAATGGAAACAATCAAAATCACAAAACAGAATTCCAAGCATATTTTGTGGGAATTTAACAGGAAGCTTGAAACAGGAAATTTAATTGAAATCATAGGAAACACTACAATGTTGTGAACTAAACATTATTGCCTTCAGCAAAAGGAAGAGAGCATATTACCAGCATATGCACGAGTTTTCAAAGTCTGTGAGCAGATAGTGAAACAAAGATGCAATAACCGTGAAGTAATTATTTACATGGGAAACACCAGCAAAATTCCCCCTATCTCAACATGTAAATGGCCGGATAAATTACCATGCCTCAATAAGGCAACAGGATAAGCCCTCATACCTCTTGAAATCAACTTCATCAACGTGGAGCTCTGATTTGTAAAAAGCTGCATAAAACTGTAGAATATTTTTTGGCTTGCCTGTCTGATCAGCATCCCCTGCAGTGTAACCAACAAATTGAAGCATAGCAAACAGATAAATATGAAGACTATGTCATTAAGGCCAAGCTAGTGACGACTTGGTAACACATTTAAACACTTTCAGGCTGCACTGATGTTCGTTTGCAACTTAAATCCAGTCTTTAATACACAGTAATATGTTGTAATCGTTCATTATTGTAAAGTACCAGAGGCTCTTACCGTTAGTAGACCCCCACTCTTGATACTTCCAGCTATTTCATCATCTAATTTTGTCATTCCACTGCTTTCTAAGTCTAATTCTATATCAACAACGCATGGCGAATATGCCTCTGCATTTTCCATTTGCAAATTAACGAAGTTCTGGCAATTCGACCGAGGATCTATGCAAATCTGGGTTTTTGGTGGAAGAGGAAGTTCAACAAAGCCTAAGACGGCTAGCTGCGATGCACATTGTCCACCATTGCTCCCTCCACCTGCTAATAACGAAATACTGTAGACATCTTGATCCTGTATCAATGATGAAAAGTTCAAAAGCACACAAATGAAAAATCTTAACTAAAGATTAAGAAAATTAAACAATTACTGTTTAGGAATCCAGAATGCATAGAATATAAAATACAGGGCAAGGTATGCATAAGATATTTATCAAACATTTACAAAATGGAACGGAGACTAAGGCCAAACTCAAACTTGAAGAAATGGATCGGAGCCGCAAAATAAGCTTACAATATGACCGAGAAAGGAGCAATTTTCTTCCACTGAAAGGGGAGTCTTCTCAAGAAGTAGAGGCACAACCTCTGATATTTCAACAGAAGAACATCCTATTAACCACACCACCATTGACACTAACATGGAAATTTAACTACATAACTGAAATGATTATAATTTTACCTAAAGAGCAATGCCCTCTTCCCTCACCAAAACTCGGCTGCTTCAGCAACTGAAAACAATCCAAAAAATCCAAGAATGAAAAAGAAATTTCAATCTCCATCCTCACTACATTGGATACGAGCTAAGCTTTCAATTCCATGAGATAAAACACAAAGGTGTCTTTGCTTCTAGAGAAAATGGAGAAGGAAATCTTAAAAAAGATTGGAACTTGGGTTATAAATGCTGACCAGGAACCAAAATTCAGACGATCAGAAGTTGGATATCGGGTAAACTGGACTTCAAAATGAAAATATTTGCAACCAATGTAGCTAAAATTTGTAAACTTTCCATGAAAAATAAGGTGGAGAAGCTTAGAAAGTTGTCTAAGGAAACCCAAACATATCTAACCTCATCGCAGGGGCTAGCGGCAGCCATTACAGAGATGAAACTGGAAGCTAAGCTTTAAGTTGTACAACAAAAATGGCGACCACCCAGTTACTAAAACTTGCAGATAATAAAAAATTCTTTACACATAGCAACTCAAAAGAGAAAATGAGTGCGACCCAGAAAGAGTCAAACAGTGGGTGTGAGGGTTGGATACGAACGTTACATGGAATATGGACGACGGTAGAGTTGTTTACCTGTGCTGAGCTGAGACAGAGAAGCTCCTGATTGCGACATCATCCTTAGACGACAAAAGCTTCCTTCTCACTTCCTATTATTTCTTCATTTTTTTTGACCTCATTGCCCATATTAATTTTTATAATTTAAATAAACTACATTAATTATTAATTTTGAAAATACACTGAAAATATATCATTTTAGAATATATAATTTACGTAGATTTATTTAAATAGATAAATATGAGGGCATCCCATCCTCGGACAAGGACCCCTCCTGACCTCCACTGTAATCTTTCAATGCTCTAAATTTGCTCAACACAACAGTACCAGAAACCTTTTTCTTGATATTGAAAATAACATTTAATAAAGCCTACACCTTTTCATGAAAATGCTTGTAATTATATTATATGCATTCAAAAAATTAAAGAAAAATTAAGGAAAACAGAGGATATATATAAAATAAAATTTAGTGATAAATAAAGATGTGAACTTTTTTTATAGAAAGGGTCAAGAAGGGAAACAGAGGAGGGTCAGAATCTTGCATGTTGGCAATGAAGATGACTTGACATGTAAGTAGTATTTGTCAGGAACTTGGTCCCACATTGATGATACTTTCCCAAGACTTCTTGAAACATTGAACCAAAAAACAAGAAACAGAACAGAACAGAGCAAAAGCAGAGGAGGACAAGGTCTAGAGTTGTCGTTATAAAATATCAGACTCAAGTCACGGGCCATGTATGTTCAAGTGCCTGTTCTTCCCGTGACTTGCTTGGATCTTTTCCGTTCTCTCTTTTAACGGAGATTTTCAAGCACACAGGTTCTTTGGTTCGGATATGCAATCTATCAGGAATTAAGTTTAGGATTTATGTTACAGTATTAAGTAGAAGTTCATGGCCCAAAAGTCATAACTGTAAGCCTCCACAGTCAGGTTTCTGAACGTCCGTCTGTGAAAAAACTCTCAAAAAGTCTCAGGAGAGGGATTTTTTTATACCAAAAGAGATCTTCATGATCAGAAAGCAAAGTTAATTTCATAGAAAAATGATCACATATGATTCACAAACGCATCTGACGAGCAAACAGGCCCGAATGCCTTGTCTCATCTATATAGCTTATCTTTTACTTTCACTTCTTGCTAAAAAAATATCAGGAACACAGGTGCAGTAGAACACAGATAGCACCAACGGCAGAATTATTAACTTCTCCTCCTAAAACAACAGTAATAATCCAGTGGTTCCTTCATGCAGATTGAATGTGTTTAACTCGATTCGACTTTGAGCACGATCTTCATGAACTCGTATACGAAGTAGCTTATAGCAGCTGATGGTAAAACCTGCAGGATCATAAAATCCACTTGTTGGAACATCCAAGAAACTTAGAAAACTGATACCCAAAAGTATAAACAGGCTAAGGGTTTCTTTTTCTTTTTAGGTTATTGAACACAGCAGCAGAAAAATTGTCAACCACCTAGCAGAAAATACTGTCAATGCTATCGACAAACACCCACCAGAACATCTGATTACTTCCAATCTTTCAAACAGAATCTCTGAAGGTATCAAAAGGAAAAGTCTCTGAAAAGAGTATATGTATCATACCTGCAATAAGCTAGGTACTAATCCTGCATATAGAGCAGGAACACCTCCTTGTTCAACTATCTTGGCACAAGTCGCCAATGCACTCATCTTTGTTGCCCCAACTTGCATTTGAAGATGTCTCCTAACAACCTCAAATGGATAAGTGGCAGCTTCACAGCAACAGCCAGCAATTGCCCCATAAAGCAATGTTCTCATGGGACCCAACTCCAGTTGCTCCAGTGCATTTAGTTTCTCACCCTCTTCTTTCAGATTTTGAATTCTCTTCCTTCCTTCTGGTGAATGAAGGTAAGCTGATTTTAACATATCATAGACACCATAGTAAACAGCACCTGAAGGTGCCATGCTTACTATTGAGGGAAGCAAACCCTTATAAAGAGAAAAAAAGCCTTCATTCTGGATCATGTAACGGAAAGTACCGATCACACCACCTAATGCTTCCCCACCAGGAGCCACTATTTTTGTTCTTACCTACAAAACATGAAGTTTGACAAAATCACACAATGCTTAATGGAATAAGTAATCACGTTGAAGTATCCCATAAATTAATACAGCTTTATGAAAAATTGTTCTCATACAGTCAACAACATGACAATGCAACCTTCATAATAGACCAAACACCATCAATTGGCAGAAATAAAGCTGATGCAGGTTGGAAACTGAAGGTCCTAAGCTAAGATTCTTTTATATATTCAATGAGTCAATCATGAGGGACAATGGATCCATTTGACACATATAGAGAGAGAGGTTGAATTCTTAGCTCATAACCAGTAACAATTAATTGATGAGATTTCAGTTATCAACACGCTTAAAATGAACATATATGTCACATGGAAACAAATTATGGCAGCCACTTCCAAAAGCAACTGACATAGCGGGATAACTAGGATTTTGGCAGGCTTCCTTCCCTGGAAATCTTGGATTTTTGTTGGATTGATACTATGCAAAACTAAGACAAACGAATCTCATTTTCTGAAATGAAATCTAAGCTGAAGAAAAGACATCACATATTACATCTACCAAGTATCAATCACTAGAAAACACAACCTTAGCACAGAAATTCTTCAAAATTAGTTTCAGAAAGTTGACTACACTGAAATTACTTCAAATGAACTAACAAAATAGAATTAGCGTGAAAGTGTCATCAACAAAACCTGGAGAAAAGAGAAGATGAACTCTGTCTGAGGAAGAGCGTGCTTTTATATCAGAAGATGAGCAGTATCTGTTAAGTGGTGCATCATGTGCATTTCTAATTGCACTAAGTTAAAGAGAAGAAGCTCTCCAAATACCACAGTCCATGATGTTCCCATCCTTTCTAATGAACTTCATATCAATCTTAGGCACAGATTCGTAGATTAAAAAATTTGGAAAAAGATACATGTTCACTCCACAAGACAAGACTATCAGCAATCTCTAGCAAGAAAATCAAGTCTATGGAAACACATAATGACTATGACCAGGTCAAAGTCTAAAGTTGCAGTTTACCGTGTCCATTGGCAAGCAAAGCAAGGTCGCAGTGATTCCAGCAGCAGCACCAGCAACAAACCTCTCAAAGTTCGTGGTTTCCTCATTCCCAGACCACTTCAACAACCGACTCCTGTAAGTATCATAAGCGTAGAAATTGATAGATTTGAATGGAGCAGTTCGAAGAATATTGACAACATTCCCTTTCCAGAAACCTCTCACTCCTTCAGTGGTTGCGATTCTCCTGATCAGCTGAAAAAGACTCTTCTGTTCACCTCTCACAATGTACTCCAGCTTCATCCTTTCCAAAGGCGCTATGAAAGTCCTATGACCAACACAAACAGTTCGCAAAAAGTTACAAAAGTGAACATCTTGATCGAATATTTGTGATGGGAAATCATAAAACAAAAACCTTGAGACCATTGCAGCTACCACACCAGCCCAAAGATGCATGGTGGTGTTCAAAGCAGCTGATCCCCGCACTTCAACTTTCTTTGCTACTTTCTCCACACCCGCCACTGTGAGAACCGCCGCATTTTCCTCCTCTAGATTTTTCTCATCGCCGTTTTGGTCCAACCTATCTCGCGATTCACCAACATACCCTTGTTGACCTGACAGACTGACTGACAAAAACACCCCAACGTTATGTCCGGCAAATCTTCGCCGCCGTCGACGGCCATCAAACCTCAACACAAAACAACTATTCTTTGAAGAAATCAAAGAGACAACAGAAGGACAAGTGGGTTGGTAGCAGTCCAGAAAAAGACCCCCGATGAAGAACGGTTGATTGGAGGTATCAGATTCCGAGTCGAACAGCCCGAACATTGAATTGGACAAACAATGAGATGATGTAATTGAAGAGAAACCAAGTTCGTGACACAAAAAGAGAAAGACTAAAATCTATAAAATGGGACGGTTAAGTTTGTTTCTTTGTCAAGTTATGACGAAAGCGAGAGGCTTGAAGAGGAAGAGATATAGAATAGTATCTCGATGATGTCCAAGTCGATGTTGTTGTTGTTGGAGATAGGAAAGTGACAGAGATCGGAATATGGGAAATGCGGCGGAGGAAGCGACGTAGTTTGTTAGTAATACGTCGCCTGCAACCGGAATTCACGTAGCTTTCATTGGGCTGGATTTGGCTGTGTACACTTTGCGTTGCGGAGGTTTTCGGCGTCTTGTGGTCGGTCTTTGGTCTGATCGAGTACGTCAACGTCAGGTATCGAAACTGATTCGTTTGGAATTTGCAAGCATTGCGAAAAGCCAATTACACACGTGGTGTTTCATATAATTTTTTTTAAAATTTTTCAATAAAAAATAATATTTATCTTTTTAAATCATATATATATTATATAAAACAAACACTTCTTTTTATTCATATTATGTCCATTAATAACACTTATTTAAGTATATTTTCTTTTAAGGAAATTTATTTTTAATAATATAAAAATATTAAAAACAAAGTTATATAAAAACATACAAATCAATTTATGTGTAATAACAAAAATAATTTTAAATTTTAAATTCAACCTAAAGTCAAATTTTAACCTAACCAATCTTCAGACCGGATCAAAAGCCTAAAGCCCATACTTTTGGGCTTTTCAAACTTTTGGGCTTGGACGTCGGGTCGAATCCGGGCCGAAATGGCAACTCTTATCAACCCCTTCAACTTGCACGACTTTGATTAGTTTGATATATGCAAGTGTATGAGTGGAAGAATGTGACAATTCGTTGGAGAATAGCAAAGGATAGACTTGAAATGAATTGAAGATATGAAGGGGAATTCGCATATATGCGTCTTGGCGGAGGAATGTCTTGACAGGAAGTGAGAAACGTACCTTTTCCTTTACACCATGAGAATGTGGTTTCTCCAGAACCTGTCAGGATATTCCATCCTCTGTGCTTGAAAACTAGAAAAGTAGATCAATCCTGAAAGCTCAAGTTCCTGCTAATATTCATTTTGTAATCTCCTGAATTTAAATCTTGAAGCTTACCAGAGTGAATCTTAAAGAGTAACCTGTAGCAAACACCAATAAACTAGTCCTATGCAACTATCGCCCACTTCTGATAAAAACCTGGGTACAGAATTCAAGTCCAGACCTGGATAGTTCTTCCTTATATCTGGTTCTCACCCTCTACCTCTAATCAAACAAATCTCAAGCCAACATGGGAACCCTAATATTCTCTCCTACACCTTGAGCTGCTTGCCAAACTACTGTGCGATGACTTTTCAGTACTCCCTGGAAACATAATTTCATATTCCTACCACAGTAGAAGTTATAGGTAGGTATCTAAGTAGACTATCTGCGGAGAGTTACTTGGACTGAAACTACCAAGAATACAAGTAATAACAGTGCATTGTATTGAATTAACATTCACAAACAAATTTCGCTATTAGTTTGGTCTACTACAAACATGTACCACTTAATTTACTAATATGATGATAAAACTAAGTAATTCCAGCCATGCTGCATTTGCAATATCAATTTGACCATTCTGCACAAAGAAGAGTACAAGACTACTCGGTGAAGTTCTCAAACCATTTAAGTAGCTATTTCTACCTTTTATTCTGAAAAGAAGCAAAAGGGTGGTGGTGTGATCGTGCCATCTACTGTACATGGAAACAACCAAGTATACATTTTTTGCAGCCCGGAGATTGCCATGCCATCTGAAACATGGAGATCGGGCAGCTCTTTCCACTGGTTGAAAGACAAGGGGAAAGAAGAAACAATCACAGAAGACAATGAACACTGTGTCCACTCTAAATGCTCAAAACACCTACTTGTGAAAACCAAAGCTTCCTCCCGCTCAGCTCTTGTTGCTGGCACCAAGGCTCTCATAGAACAATATATAACCGTGGTCTGTGTTACTAGAAAACTCCTGTGCTGACCCAAAAAAAGTCTGAATGACAGACTCATCAATCATTTCCACATTTTCGTCATCGAAAAATAACCAGTGATTATGGCTTTTCACAAGGCTCACATAGTGCCCATGATTTGGCCCACTACCAACATGGACAACTACTGCAAATAGTGAGTACTCAATATCGGCATCTTCCAGTGTGTTGCTCAGTTTCAGCTCTAGTGGGAAGACAACTCTGTAAGACAGCTTCTTATACCGGCCTAGCTGCTCAATGTATTTGAACCTCTTTAGATGGATTACCAAGATGTGAGGAGGTTTCTTTATCTTCATCCTTTTCTGGGCTTCTTGCAAACTGAATGTAGAAAAGGACCAAAAGCTTAATACCTAAAAGACCATCAATAACCATCCGACACATTGACAGTAAAATGTTGCTGTAATTAGTAGAAATAATGAAACAGTAAAATAATTCAAACACTATTACAAAATGGGAACTATCGTGAATAGCAAAATGAGTATGATGCCAGCTAAGAGTTGATTGCTCTATTCATGGAAACAAAACATTGATTAGCTGCTTAGGTTCCAACAAGAACAGTGTGCTTTGATCAAAGAGCACACAGCAGAACCCCCAGAACTACCAGTTATAACAAGAGTGCGTGCAAAAACTACACACCTGCAGCACTTGTCACAGAAAAATTTATCTTCTGCATTCAAAGTCTCTGTGGAACTAAAATTTTTTAAACAGCTTGTTATTGAGCTGTTCTGTTCAATATCAAGACTTAAGTCAAAAAAAGTTTCATCTCTTGCTGTCACAGTTTCACACTGCAAACACCTTGTCTCATTGGTAAGTATTCCCTGATTCAAACAAGTATGAGATCAATCAGATTAAAACAAAGTATGAGCATGGGAGAAATAAGAGAACATCCAACAACAGATATGCAAGGAATTCATATGCTACTAATGCTTATGAATTCAGTATACAACCCATCAATTTAATACAAGCAGAAAAAAATACTGAACTATCATACATGCATTTTAAAGCACTCACCTGAAAATTTTTGTGTACCCAGGTAACTAAAGGCTCTTTTGTGGCACCATTTGCCTGTGCATTTTTTAGCCCATTTACAGCCTTTTTGGGTGGCAATGAAGCTTCTGGGTCACTTTTCTCAGCTTTTGCTTCTTTCTCCAATGTGTCAACAAGTTCATTCAGCAAGAAGTTCAAAAATTCATGAGCATCCTACATGACATATATGGACATTTGTTGCACAAGAAGGTTTTACTGAGGTAGTGATAAAAGTGCGCATTCAACTGCCAAAATCAATCTCAGGCATCATTTAATCAATTAAAGCATAAGCAAATACCTGGTGCATATAACTACGGAAAATTTCATTTTGTTTCTTCAATCTCTGTACAAAACGCTTTGGTGCAATGACACCTGTTTTCTTTTTCTGCAAACTTATCTATAAAATTAAAAAACCAAAAGTTATTACAGCACCATAGCTTGAGTAATGAAAAAATGCTAAATATATTTTTCAAAAGATAACATTTACTTACTTCTCCTTTCTGTAACTCAACAAAGAATTATGTTGCACGACATGTGAACGTCTTTATCCAATAGTTGACCAAGTGTAATTGCATGATATTAAAGTTATTGCTATCAACTTCTTTATTCAATCATTGGCTAAGTGTAATAGCATGATATTAAAGTTATTGCCTTGAACTGCCAATGATAACGAATCAGAAAATAGAAAAGATCAAACAATCCAGACAGCTTCATTTATTTTTTTGATCAAAACCATTCTGAACAATTTTATGAACCAGGTGGAATGACCTAATAAAAGAAACTTTTTCATGAACAGTAGATAAGATCAACAAATATTGTTACTGTCATTAAGCTATGTCAAACAATAAAAAAGAGAGCATGAAACAATATATCCGGGGATAACCACATTCCATTCGATCAAAAAGAGAGTTGATGGGTAAAATGTTAGTAATATCATGCACCTCAATAAAGCACATCAAATGAAACAATTAGTTCAATTGCATTTAAGAAAAAATAAGAGGTGTTGAGAAATTTTTGGAACTGAAAAGATGTAAAAAATGAGAATGCACTCAGCCTCTTTCCCATTCTGCAAAAAATGACCATATTTAATTATTGTGAATGACACATTCTATTATAACTTCAAATACAAAGCTAACAACTAATGTCAAAAGGAGACAATCACATTTGAACATAGAAAACAAATATGAATATGTGCAAACACACGGTAATATCAAAAACTGCAACAACAGTGATAGTTAGAAAATGAGAGAAATAGATGGAATGCAATTGACAACCATGACGAAATAACCAGAATGAGCCCCATAACAATTCATCATAGATAAATGAAAGTAAGATCAAAAGACAACCCTTCAGAATTGTCACCTGTGAAAATAGATCTGCCAAGCATGTCAAGAGGTTCTCTTCAACATCCACAATATTTTTGTTAGTTGCATAATAGTCTAGTAACTGTTCACGAAATGGTACACAAAAATAAAGTGCCTGCATGGTGAACAAAGATTCAGAGGATCAGAACATGTTGCAGGAGAGAATCTCCAAATAACCAAAGGACACGATTCTTATCATTCGCAACAACTAATAATAACACATAAAGACTCTTCTCACCAAACCCTAACACAGTAAAAGAATTAAAAGGTCAATAGAGAACAAATTCTGGGCAAAAAGATTACAACGTAATTTGTGAACAAGTTCTCAAATGCACATCGATGAGCCAGTGAGCAACCAATCCTTTCGACAATGATCATTCATAAGCACAGAAGCTCTACACACCATAAGCTTAGAAGTCAGAAATTTAACCGGATTCCACAGTAAGACCACTTAAGAAACTTCCGAATTAGAAGCAGAACAGAAAATTCAGACCTAACCCGTTTGATTAAGCGTAAAATCAACCGTAGAAGTGAAGAGAAAACACTAAATGAACGAAGTTGAAATAAAAAAGTTAGAGAATTTGGAAATTACAGAGAATAGATAGAGAAAGAAGAGAGGAGGAAAAGAAAAACCTGCAAGACGCTGTTGCAGTAACAAGTATTGCCAAAATTCTCGAGGCCAAAGTAGCGCTCCCCTTCAGGGAATTGATCGCCTAGAGCTTTCTCGAGTCTGGAGCCAGCCGCACCCATCACCACATTCACTGCTTCTCCCTCTAATCTCTTTCTTTATTCCTTCTTCCTCTTATCTTCTTCTTTATTCAACTCCCCACAAACTGCATCAAATGGCTTCACTCTCTGTTCAGGCCTTTGATTTGTTTGTGAAATGGGGAATTTTTGAGGAAGAAGAAGAGGGTTTTGCTTCTGCTTTTGCACAAGCAAAGAAATATACAACAGTTTTGGAATAGATTACAGATAGATATATATATTTATTGATATTGCCAATTAAGTCACTCAAGTACATCAATTAGTGCAATCTCGTCCTTTTGTCCAAATATTGATTTTGGCTTAAACACTCATAACTTCTATCATTTAATTTTCTTTGTTGTAAATTAAAAATTTTGTATTTATTATCAAACTAAATATTAATTAATATAGAAAAATGGTAATAAAAAAGTTGTTGACATGTGTAATTTTAAAAGTAAATTTCTTTCAAAAAAATTAGGATGTTATATGATTCATTTAAGGAAAAAAATTATTTAATTTAAAAATATTTATTATTTTATTAAATGAATTAATAAATGAAAATAATATTTAAATTATTAAGTATTTATTTTTAAAAATAAAAAGATTAAATTAAAATTTTATTCTTAATTACTTATCAAAATATAAAATGAGTAAATTTGAAATAAAAATTATGAATAGATAACTATGAGTAAATTTGAAATATAATTATGAATAGTTATGAATATGAAATAATTTAGTATAATATTAAATTAATAAATAAAATTTATTGTAACATATTTTTAATTATATCTAAATTTTTAATACTTTAAATTCAAAATAATTTGTTTTACTAAAATTAAATTAAATTTATTTAATTTAATTCAAAACTAGATTAAACGTTTAATATTTTTAATCAAATTTATAGGTTAAAAAAAAAGGGCAAACGAATCTCATTAATTGGATTATATGCATTTTTGTTTAACATTTTATATATTTATATTTCATAAATATTATAATTGCTGAAATATGAAATACTATGAACAAAAGGAAAAAAGAAAGCCATAAAAACTAGAAAACCAGAGGAACAGAGTTACACAGCAGGGATCATTTCCTTATCTACTTCATTGAGACTGTCATTGAGCAATTGACTGGAAGCTACACGCTACACACAGAGAGCTGACGAGATAGAAAGCACGAAGACATGTTTAACCTTTCAACTTTGACTCTACCTCCAAAGCCTGCGTTACAAATCCCCAACTCCACCTTCTCCGGAATCCAAATCCGCCACAAATGTCACCTTCCAGCTTGCCAACCCATGAAACCGCGATTCTCGTCTTCCA
>JAOSBL010000212.1:1932512-1954114 GCA_027568915.1 Erythroxylum roraimae
ACGAGTTCAAGTCCAGCGAGTTTCGCCGTATGCGCAAAAGGGTTTGTGCTTCTTGATTCCCTTTTCAAGCCCTTTTGCTGTTTACGGATTTCGTATCTGTTGCAGTTGGAAAAATGTTAAATCAAGCTCTGAGTTTGCCTTTTATACTCATATGGCGAGATACTTGTTGTGCAGCAATTTTGTTTGCTTTACTGGTATCACATTGTGCTTTTAGTGAAGCTTGATTAGCTTGGAGTTGTTAATCATGGTGTGTGGTATGTGACATAAACGAATTGCAAGCTTGGTCTATGTACCTGGAGATGGGAACTTTCTGGTTTATGTTTTGGACAGTGAAACAGATGTATGCTGTCTGTAAAATTAGGTGGAGAGTTTACCCAAAAGTCGAAAGAAAATAGAGGCGGAAGTGATTAGGTGCTTCTTCTAATGCCATAATGATAATATAGGCTAAAGAGGGTTTTAGTTTTGAACAAGTTTTAGAGCTTCTAGTGGAAGCTCTGTGCTCTAGTTGTGTGATATCAAGATTAATGTTCCGAGAACGATGGCTTTTATTTTGCTTCTATTGTTGTTTTTGTCCATTTTCACTTTTCCAGTTGCTGAATGCTAGAAAGGAGGAATCCTAATGTTTGTTGATACTAGTTATGCACTAGAAGTTGTAATTTTAGTTTTTTTTGTAACCATTCTTGGTTACTATCATCCTGAGTGCTGCCTCGCTAATATTCTCACAAAAGATGCTGGTTCTCAAGACCATTTAGCAGGGATTGCGTGAGCAAGAAAGTCTGTATAAGCTCAAATGATGTTGATTGCTTGTTTACTCTGGGCCAAAAGGTTACTCCCAAGTTGTCTTGGAACCTTGTGAAATATTGTGTGTCACTGTGGGTGTAGCATTAGGTATTGTGATGTCTTTCTCTTGAAGGTTGGTGTTAGTAGAAGGGAGGACCTGAATGCTAATTTTTGAGGAATTTAATTGTTGCTTCATATGCTTCATGGGTTACATGTTTAACATTTTTGGGACAGAACTATGAACACTTTATGTTGCTTCATCAGTGAAAAGGAAAAGTGGATTGAATAGGAATAGGACCTCTTAGGGGTTAAAATGACGATTGTTATTCAGAAGTTTTATTTGTAATGATCTTTGTGAATTGGATATAAACATATCTTGTAGTAAGTCAATTACTACATTTGACTAGTGCTGGTGAAAGTAGATGAATGCGCTGCTTTGATGTTTGTTCTATAAATGTTGATGATAGATATTGAGCTATGTGCATAATGAACCAAATACTGTGATAATTCATCCTTTATATACCATTTTCGACTTCTTTAATTGTGGTTAAAAATAAAAAATTACAGATTGCTCGCATGCTTACTGTTAAGCGGGAAAGAGAAATTGAGGAGGGAATAAATAAGAGGTTGTCAAGAAAGCTCGACAGGCAATGGAAGAAAAATTTAGTTGTCAGACCACCTCCATCTTTGAAAAAGTTGCAAGAGGAAGAAGCTGCTGCTGCTGCAGAAGCTGAAAAATCTGCGTGAGACTCATCCAAATGTCTCTCCTTGACTGTGGAAAATGTACCTTTTTATGATAAAGCAGTAGTAACTCCTTAAACTATTGCCATTTTTCTTCCCTTTCTGTATAATGGTCTGCTGTTCGTGGTTCTATTATTCTTTTTCTCCTTTTCGTAACGTAACCTCTCCATGATTGGAAGTCCCTGTGGCATTTGGTAGTGTTATTAAAGTCATTGTTTTGAAGGCTCCAGCTTTTCAACTTTGTTGCCAATACTATATCACTGCCAATTGAATCGTTTTTCTACAACATATAACCTAGGGGAAGACTTTCTGCAACATATGACCTTCCAAAAGTCAATCCATGGATTCCTTTATTACATTTTTCAACTTTCCATCTTTAGAATATTTGTCTCCAGGAAGATTTTTTTCATGGGAGACCATTACAATGTTTGCAAGAACAGCTCAAATGGAAGGATTATTCATCATCCTGACAAATTTGGGAAAGAGTACCATTACAGGTATAAACTCAGTCTCGTGATGCAAAAGAGAAACACTTTATAAAGGAACCATGTGCTTGTGTCGTGGAAAAGCATGCCAAGCTAGTAGTCAGCTTACTCTAGACACAGATCGCATCCTGTTTTCTAATAACCCTTTCCTACTAACTCCCATTATGTCCAAAGATTCTTTTTCATGCATGGAGCTTTTGACTATGAGCATGTGGCTCTTCTGCTTTTCAACCTTTCCATTTGATTCTTGCTTTTTCATGATAAAACCTGTCAAGCCCTGTCGACAAATCTTTCTTACTGGTCTCTTCTGCAAAATGAGTTGCTGTTGGAAATGTGCTGTGGAAACTTCTGTCTTTAGGGCTCTTCTGTTCATTGATGGCTTGGGAATATCAAAGTACGTACTTGACAAGCTTAAATGTCACAACTCCTGATCATCAAGGTATGTTTCTGAAATTCACTTCTTGTTTTAAACATATCTACACTCGGTTTCTTAACTAGTTACTTGATCGGAATGTCACATCGGATCAAATTGTAGTTTGTCACTAGATATTTACTTTTTCTGATATATGTAACAGGAGGAAGATAGGTTGTTATATATTCAGGAAATGTAGTACTAATGCTCACTGAAGTTTAATTACCCCAACCATCAATTTGATCTGGTAAAGTATAACATAGACTTATCATCAATCTTAAACTATGTTTAAGAAACTTGGATAGCACCTCTATGTCCTAAACAAGGATGGGAATTTAGTTGAATCCGACCCAGGTCGAAGTCAATAAACTAAGATCAAATTGAATTTCAATTTTAAGATTTTTAAAAAAAATTTAGGTTCTGAGACATAACGCAAAGTCTTCCAAAAGTGGAACAAATATTAGAAGTGCATTCAATTGATTCAATATCGATAAACCTAGAAAAGAGAGTTGAGGGTTGGGACGAGTATCTAATTAAACGGAATTCTTGGAATTCCTTGGGAGTTCGTGATTGGTGTTGAACTAACTATAATACACAGTCGCATCTCTTTGGTTAATAAGATCCAAAAGGTTTATCGATCCTAGGGGTTACAGATCCATAATAGACATAGAAAAATTATTGTACGTCAAATAACATCAAAAGTGTTGGTTTTAGAAGATGGAATGTCGAATGTTTTTTCACCCGAAGAATTAATTGAATTGTTTCGATTACTACGTCCTTCCTCGTCTCTGGGTGCCTAGGTATCTACCGTAAGCCTTTCCTTGCTTGAGCCTCGCCCTTATCTTGACTCATTACCACCCATAGTCCTAAACCTTTTCAATGAATCAGCCCACTATTAGTAGTCTCCTCATAATATAAGATCAAAGTTTGTTTGATCAAAATCAAAATCCGATAGTTTACTTGAAAATAAACTTAAATTATTGGATTATAGTTTATATTCGATCTATGATAAAATCTAATGGTATAGCTCGATAAGGCCAAGATTCTTACAATGAAACCATCACAAAATCAATTGTAGCAAGGCGATGGCAACAAGTAGGGCAAATTTGTACAAATGTTTTCTCCAATTTTTACCTTCACCACAGGCTCGGGAACACGAAGTAGCATCTCTTGTAGTAGAGGTTCAGTTCAGGATGAGGCCCTACTTGGAAGTAACCCTATAGCTAACACATGATTCTTCACCCTCCACTACACACCTCTCATAGGCCATAGCCTTTGGTGGGTCTAGAGAAAAACACTCGAATTTTCAACTCATTCAATCTTCATGTATAATTAAAATTTTGAAACCTCATTCTAAGGTTGAGTTCGAATGTCCTTACCCTAATCTTGATTCGAACTTAGTCTAAACATGTTCAAACAAATCTATTAAAAATAAATATTTCTAAATTATTTTAATTTTAAATCATAATTATAACGTTAGAAAAAATGATACAAGATAGTCCAGCCTAATTTGGTTAACAATGTTGAATTAAACTCAGTTTGATTATGTTCAAATTCAAAATTGTCAAATTAAACTCGATTTGATTATGTTTGAACTAGCTCGAATTATAACTAAGTTGGAAAAGAATTATAACTAAGTTGGAAAAATTCAACCTAAACATAATCAAATAAAGTTTAATTTAACAATTATATATATATATGACAAATTGCTAATGGAGTCTTAGGTTGAATTTTTCTAGCTTAATTATCATTCGAGTTTGAACATAATCAAATCGAGTTTAATTTGAAAATTTTGAATTTAAACAAAACCAAACCTAGTTTAATTCAACACTTTTGAATAAAATTAGGTTGAATAAGTTCATGCCTATGTGTGTGTATATATATATATTTGTGTGTGATATGATGTTCTGTCTCTGCATTTGCTTACTACATGAAATATAATAATTGACCAATCATATATATATGCATATCAACTATCAGTTTCACTATCTTTCACTATCCATACCTGTTAACTATGATGTCATTGCCTATTGAAGTTAAGCCACCAAATGACATGGTAGTTGATGCCTAAAACAAATTATATAGCACAACTCAGTGACTTGATTTGAACATTTATTGTATATATATACTTAAAATTAATAAGGATGTGATCTTTAAAGTTGGTCATAACGGTTGAGAAAACTTGACCGCTCTTATATTAATGTAAACAATTTGTAATTAAAAATATTTTGGCAATGCACTAATTATTACTTTAATTAACTTAATTTAAAAAAATTTAAGTTTAAATTAATAAAATATAATCACAATTTACATTAGATCAAGTCCAAACAATTCGATTTCGAGTGCAATAAAATCATATTCGATAATAATGTCCTCAACACTTGGGATGTTACATAATTAGTAGACTACTTGAACTTCGGTAAACACATGTAATTGTCATTGAAATAGTAAAGATATGATGAAATTAGCATGGATCTTCCATACCCCACTTGTATTCTTCAATATGTTCTTGTCTTTTTCTATTAGGGTTGTTAGGCTACGAATAATTGAAAAGGGTGAAAGTTGGTGATTGACAATATACATGTATATGGTCATAACTACAGCTCACGTGTAATGGACGTAATGGACGTAATGGAAACTATGTAAAGTTCATGTGATATGTGAACTATCTTCATCGAACTCTTTCTACTCCAAAGACGGTATTAATTAGGTTCTCATTCAACTACATAGATACTTAGAGGGACTATCACTGTCATTCGTTAGAGAAATAACCTGACTAGTCTTCAACCAATCTTAGCTTATTTTAATCAAACACGTCTATAATACATTTAGTTTGATTTTCCTTTTACTAACGTAGATATACTTTGATTGTTAGAGCATCAAATCTAGACAGGATATGGTGGCAAATTGAACAATATTTATATTATAATCCACTTTAAGTTCCAAGAGATTAAAGTTTTAAAGCATGATCATTGCAACAGAGATATTGACAAGACCTGATATCGACGATGTTAATTGCTCTTTCTCGAAGAGATCGAAAACAGTTTAACATATAACTAGGGTTTCTTTCTGCATGGAAATGGAAGGACAAGAAACTCAATACGTGGCATGGAAGAAGCACAGAAAGTCCGAGTTTAGATGTATCGGGTGGAAACTTAACAGAACAAGCAAATTAGTTGTTTAGCTGAAACTACAACCATCTTATTTTTCTAATCTACAGAGATTGTATGCTTTCTTTGTGAGTGACATCACCTAGCTTTCTAAATCCTTTAGTTTAATGACCTTCATGAGGAGGATGGATGGTCCATCCGACAAGGAACCCTAGTTGAAGAAGTAATATGATCACTTTATTAATCTTTTCATGTGAAGAAATCTTTTAACTAGCTTTCGTGAACAAGTGGTTTAGTATGTTTGCTTAAAAGACATAGATCTTTTAGTACGTTTTCTTTGCTTTAGTAAAAGACATAGATCTTTTGTAAAAAAATTTAATTTTTAAAAGTTTTGAATTTTTTTAAGATTTTGGTTAAAAAATATCAATAAAATACATGCGTCGTGAACATCACAATTATACTAATTAAAGATTGTTTATATGATGATCCGATCTAACTCTTCAATCCAAATCACACGAATTAAATCTGACTCAAATTATTAATTTCTTATAATTATATTAAATTGTTAATTTATATTGAATTTAATTAAATTGGGTCGATTTGATATCATATTTGCATAAGTTTCGTCGTTATTTTTAATCGAAATTTAAGAGAAGTTTGTCTTATATATATACATATGCTTTATGTTCCTTTCCCTTTTAACCTATTGCTACCGACAGCTGACTTTGGTTTATGTTCCTCACTGGCAAAACTTGTGGAGAAAGGAAAATGAGGTAAGTGAGGGAGAAAATGAGGAAGGACAAAAACCTATGAATATAACCAATTCTCGTCCTTGTTTGCCTTGACCCTTTGTGGCCATTGATGTGAACCCTTGACAAGTGTTTTTAAGGTTAGAAAAAACTTAGCTTATGTGGTAAGTAAATGATGACCGTACCGATCGACTTTGTCCTGTGACCTGGACCTATTGAACTTTATATCAAAGTTTATAATTACGAGTAATATGGAAATTGTAAATGATTAGGGCAAATGACCATGGATACAAATTTGGAGTCAAGTTTCTGATAACATGCAAGAAATCAAATACCATGGACATGCTTGTACTCCTGAGCCTGATTTCTTTAAGAACATTCTGTTGATTTTTGTGGCCTTTTCTTGGTTTTCTTGGTGAGGAACATAAGAAAGCATTTGTATTCGTTTCGATGTGGTTCATATTTCTATTAACAAAATTGTATTCGTTTCAAAAGTAGTGAACGCATATAATCTGAGTTTTGGAATTGAACCTTGTAAATATGACTTTTGGTCCTGTTAACTGTATTAACACCATAGCTAGTTTCAAGATTTAGTTCATTGTTCTTCACTGCTGCAGAAAATTTTCTGCAGAGATAACATATCTGATCTGATACAACAGGGACAAAAAAGGGCACCAAGAAGTGGCCGCCATTTACACATCTTTTGGGGGTTAAAGAAGAAGAAGAAGAAGAACAAGGGTCTTGTATATCTCGAAAAGGTGATCGAATTTCTGTGTTTGCTGTACCAACCTCTCCTCTAACCAGCTCCCTTACTGGTCAAAGAGGTCACATCCTTCCATGATTTTTATTGGAATTAAATGTGATACATTATAGTTATAATTAACAATAGTAATATCACTTGCAATCCCTTATAATTTTATAAAACTATGCACTTGATATAAATAGTAACTTAGAAGTGAATAAGTACACTAATACACGCATGTGAATAGTATAGATTTTTTCCCCAATTGAATGGAGACTGGATAATGGCATAAAATATAAAATGTTGATTGCATATGATTATATGATTTTGTATTTTTATAAGTACGTATTAGCATTAATCACATAGAGGCAAAAGTGGGGAATGGGGGAGCGAATCGTGGCCTATTGGCGATGTGGTTGGTTAGAATGCAATATCATCATGCACACACGAGGGAACTCACTCTTGTAAAATATTCAACACCACAAACCTAACTATATATTATAAAGCCTAAATATATTCGGACTTTCAAAAAAATTAGAGCAAAAAATGGGATTTTCCTATAATTTAATTGATTTTAGAAAAAACTTATAAGCCTTAAAATTATTAAGAAATTTCTATAATTTTTAATTTTTTAGATTTTTGTTAAAAATTATCAGTGAAACATTTCGTAGACTAAGCAAATATTACTCATATATATATATATATATATATATGATCAAACCTAATTTTTAAACCCAATTTAAACAATAATTTATTGTAATTTTTTTAATTATTAGTTTCGGACCATGTTTCATTGGTTCGAGTCTAATTTAAGAATTGTGTTATACCGTCATATATTAGTAGCATTTGATTGATTTATGTGCATTATTCATATTGTATATTTTTGTCTTTTTTGATAGAAGTTTAATAGAAAAGAATACTTCAAAAAAAACAGAAAAGAAACTTTTTCTAAAAAATTAAAAATTACAAAAAAAAATTCAATAATTTTTAAGATTAAAAAATTTAAAAAATTAATTAAACTAAGTAAAAATTTCGTGGCTTATTCCTAAAAATTATAAATTTTGAAAATAATTAGCTAGAACTTTTCATAAACTTATAAAGACATCTCCTTTTTTTGGGTAAAAATTTGTAACATTCACTTATGTAGGATATAACAAATGTTAATATTACTGACCATTACCAAAATTGCAATAGTTGGAGTCAATTGCTTACTAAAGAGGTGAATTCATGAAATATCAATGGAAGTATGATCGCACTGATTATGAGAGATTGTACATAACATCCATAGAATATGCTTCTAAGAGCATCTAGTAGAGTATGAAACCATATTATAAGCAAACGTGAATTGATCAGAGAATAAAAATATGTAGTTAGTGTATATGACTAAGACCTGCTACTCTCATAAATCTGTGTTTGGGGAAGTGTTTGGTTCGAGTTTAGATAAACCAGTTATATCTAACCTAACATAAGCAAAAACATAGTTAAATTACATTCTCTTCGTCACAAAACTTGCCAAGTCTTACTCGTGAGCTATGCTGAATAGACAGTGGCAAGTACGCGTATATAGGTTAGTATTTGTTAAAGATATGTTCTGTTTTTTAATTACGGAGAGTTCAATAAATGGGTGTGAGTCAAAACTGCCATATACATCTTCCTGAAGATAATCTTTTCAACAAGATACGCAAAATGATACTTATGATGTGTATGCATGATTATATGAAATACTACCTTATAAAATTATGTTTGTGGCATAACACGAGACAAAGATGATGGACATTGAAGTTCATACCAAAGCCGTTCCTACGTTTTATAGGCCCTCGCTACATTAAGCAAAGTAAAAAAAACGATTCTTATTTTGACTCTTTTTACTTTTTTATGATGATCGGGCAGGTGTCTTGCTCACCCTTATCTAAGGCCGACCTTGTTCATACCATAGATGTTATGTCCTAAGAGCCATGATTAATCCCAATTTGAGACCCATGTTATGATGTAGGAACTTTGAAAATAGTGTCTCTACTAATTAAGAGTAATGTTGCATCCTACTTGACGTCTTTAAATCTCACGTATCACAAGATTTTTACTGAATCATTATTGATGTTGTATTATAATTAAGAAACTAGATTTACTTTGTGTGAGTATTTTCCATTTATTTCAATCTCTTAATACAAGTTGAATTTTTTTTAGAATATATGTTAACCCACTAATATTATAACTTAAGCAAGTTATTAAATAAATTAATCACTTAGAAGTACACAATAATTTGGTCCAACTATTATATTATTGATATAAAAATAAATTTAAGATCTAAGAAACTTTTTAGAGAATATAATCAAACCAAGATTCAATAATTTCCTCCTCCACCCATGATTTTTTTTTTTTGAAACGGAGGAACCCGTAGCTGCTATCATTTGGATGCGTACTGAGTAAACTTTCAAATTGATGCAATATACCCTGCAAATTATCTCAATCGGGTACTCCGCAATAGGTAAGTCTTATACGACAAGCTCAATTAAAAGAGCGTAAGTAGAAGGATTCGAACACAAGACCTTTTGACCTCATACCTCTCACTGTACCAACTCGACCACTCCTGGGACTCCTCCACCCATGATGATTGCGATCATAAGTGGCGTCAATGCTATATACTGGTATAATTGTATTTTTACGGTACATATACTTATGGAATACCCATAATTTGTAATTAAGACTTTGATGAATTTAATATTTGTAAATTCTATTATCTAGATTAAATGATGAGTGACATGTAATTAGGAATTAATTAAAAAAATATTCTTTATGTGTATAATTTGAGACATATAAATACATATTTTTTTTCTCTCAAATTCCTTTCTCTTTTTTGTATTGAGACATAGAAATTCCTTTCTCTCAAAAGAATATATATGTATATATATATACATATATATACATCCCGATTTAACTAGTTCAATTGTAAAAATCTTAAACCACCTAATTTTTTGGTTCGATTTTTAAATTTTCATTTCAATTTATTTTTAAAAATTTTTATTAAAATTGATTAGTTTATTAATTAATTAGTTAATTTTTATAAATTAATAATTTCTTGCAAACAAAATAAATCAATTAATTTTCATTTAATAACTTCTTTTTTAGTTAAACTTCAAAATTTTCGATATGCGAAAAAAATCTCATTCAATTATATTTCAAATTTTTAATTTTATTTAATTTTTGGTCAATTTTATAACAATCTAATTGAAACTTTTAAACCTTAAATCTCTTGTCTTATCGGTTTAACTTCTGATATATTTTTTAAAATATTGATATATATATATATAATGTATGTGCTCGTATTAGTTTAATGTAATAGATATTTTTTAATACTTGCGATTAAGTAAATTGATAATACGTAAGATGAAAATTATTGGGAAGCCATGCACAGGGTGACGAAACGAGCAGCTTGTTGCGTGCATGGAATGAGTTCCTATGACCAGCAGTGACGTGCCACCTGTTCTTTGATGCTAACATCTTCTCTTTATATTTATTACTCACATATTGTTATTTTTGTTCCTTCTTCCTCTTTTCCCTTGACCACCATTAATGTGTTGCTTAATCAGTAATTAATTAAAAACCCACTTCCTAATCTCTTTGAATTATTAAATTAGCAAACCTTGGTCGTCTTCCAATTGTCACTCAACTTCCACCTATTTTTCACTTGCATGGCTAAGCCATTTGAAAATTGCTCGCATATTATAATAAAATATGTCTTTAAATTATAAAAATAAAGTTTATTTGACGAAAATTAAAGTTTGCAGTATTAAGTATATTTTTTAATAAAAAATGGAGTATTAAATTAGACTTTTAGAATTAATAAATAGAACTTAAATGATTGTAATTAAAAATGGCTTGTGGGGGCTAAGTTGGCAAACTAAGGAAATAATAACTTCAGTAACATTAAATTAGTCCTAAGAAAATGGAAATCATTTTCCACGGAGGATGAATTTGACATTTCAAGAAGAAAAAGGGCACACCTATTTTGCTATCAGATGGGAAGCTGCCAAGAACAAGATTGTATATAAATATTAAGCCTCCAGTTACTGGTTGGATTGGCAGGAGGCAGACATATCTCTTAGTTTGAAGGAGGAGACAAGCAAGCAATCATATTATAGCCACAAGAATGGGAAGGTCTCCGTGTTGTGATGAGAGTGGACTGAAGAAAGGTCCTTGGACTCCCGAAGAAGATCAAAAGCTTGTCAAATACATACAGAAACAAGGTCATGGAAGCTGGAGAGCCCTCCCTAAACTTGCTGGTACTGTGTCTGTTCAAATTGAGATGACTTTTATGTGATTTTGACTATGTCTCTGTCTCTGATGAACTAGAATAACTTGTTTTGCAGGTCTTAACAGATGTGGGAAGAGTTGCAGACTGAGATGGACAAACTATTTAAGGCCAGATATCAAGAGAGGAAAGTTTTCTGCAGAAGAAGAACAGACGATTCTTAATCTTCATGCTGTTCTTGGCAACAAGTAATTGACTTGTTTCTGATAGTAATCTCTGATTCGACATGGATCTTCATCATATGCTCATCGTTTTGCTTTTCTTTTCTCAATACCAGATGGTCGGCGATTGCAAGCCAGCTACCTGGTAGGACGGACAACGAAATTAAGAACTTTTGGAATACCCATCTCAAGAAAAAGCTGATACAGATGGGTTTTGATCCTATGACTCATCGTCCTCGAACTGACATCTTCTCTAGCTTGCCTCATCTTATAGCTCTGGCTAACCTAAAGGAGCTTATGGACAGTCACTCTGTGGAAGAACATGCTGCGAGACTCCAAGCAGAAGCTGCACAGATGGCTAGGCTTCAATACTTACAGTACCTTCTTCAGCCACAAACTCCATCTTCCACAGCAACAAGCTCAAACATCAACACTAACAGTTTCAGTGACATGGACGCTTATTACCTATTGAATTCTCTTGCTTCAGTCAAGCACAGCCCAGTTACAACCTCAACCCAAATGGATTTAACACCCAACTCTCTTCACGGTCTTGAGGCCATGGATGTCCCTTTCTCTCATTTGCCTGACTTGCAAGTCCCTTGCAGCTATCAAACACAATTGAACGAAACCCAATTGGCTCAAGCTCCTGACTTTACAGTGTTCAGTCATGGAGAGATCTCAACTAACTCTCCATATCTTCCTCGGTCTTCAATCCCATCTCCTCCATCAGGCGCTCCTCTCATTACACAGCCTTCTCCGATCAACTTCACCGGCGATTCTTCCACTCTTTCAAGCTACGGTGGAGATGCTCCTTCCCTTTGGCCTGATCACCTTCTCCTTGAACACCCTTTATTTCAAGAAACATCCTAGGTTCGGAGTTGCACCAGGACTTACTTCTTTTGTGAAATATTCTAAACTCTAGAGTCTATAGATTATATACTGTTCATGTCGTCTGTAACCTTCGGTTCACATTAACCTTTGCGCTTATCATTCTAGTACATAGCTTTCATGTCCAGGAGTAGGTATATTACACGTTTTCAAATCTCTATCATTGGTGATCTATCTGCAACTCTTTTTTCAAGGGTTCATCACCAACTAAATATTTGTGATTAAGGACTCATTTGGATGACTAAGATCCTTTTCCTGTTTCAGTCACAACATAACATTCCTGAAATGATCTTGCACGATAGATTAATATCCAGTGAATCTCAGCCCAGGTGGGTTTCGAGAAACAGAAGCATAACTTGCATGTATATTATAATTTATAAGCTTTTGTCGAAGAAGGTTTTTCCTTGTGTTTGGACTCTGGAAACGTGTTGACATTGTTATGGTTGAAACATATACACTATGAAGATTGCTTGATTTCCAAGAAATTGCGTACAAATTTTCCGAGTTTTAGTCCTGAAAAGTCTTCACAAGCTATTTAACCTGATAGCAGATAACACCTGTCCTCAGTTTGAACTCGTCGTTTATGTTATTATCAGAAGTTCTTTTCCAAGTAAGAAAACATAGCGAACCCAGAAAAGAAAAGACGATTACTGATTCATCACAGGTGATTATATTGAGAAGTCTTGGTGTTCACACATGAAAAGGAGTTAAAGTTTCTTTTTTTGATCTGTCATTATTATATCATTCATGATGTTTATACATTATTGAATTACAAGTATTTTCAGGGTAAGTAAGATGATCAAGTGATTGACCAAAACCGTTTGATCTGAACTAGCCAACCACTCCAGGGGAAGTGGCTCCAAACTCCTGTCTATCGCAATCTTGATCATCTCAAAATTGGTTTTTATTGTAATGGAAGATACTGCATATGATTATGTCTTCATAATTTTTTGTTTATCTACAAGACACAGAGAAAGGGAGAGTTGACTAAAGCATCAATGTCCAAAAAGTGACGTAGAAAGATCCTTCAATGATAAGAGGGACCCCAAGTAGTTAGAAACACAAAAAGTTGGGAATTATATGACTAGCAAGCAATCATAATAGAGACACAACTAATCTAATCTTCCTTCTTTTATTTAATTTTCTAAGATATTGATGGGCATTGAGATAGTTTTTTTTCCTTGTTTATCAAAATGCCCACATTTATTAATTTTTAAATACATATTTAATAATCCAACACATTAATAACAGCAGCGTATTAAAAATCCTGTTAATACACAAAATTTGGAGAGATTCAGTATTATGCAGCCTTACTCTTAACTAGTAAAGAGGTATTAATATAAGATATGAATGTTAAATTTTAAAATGTTAATAACTCAACAATATTGTTGAAGATATCCTAAAATACACTAATGCTATATAATTTAATTAGGAGACACTATGTCCATTATAATTAAACAATTAGTGTGTTATATTCATAATTTCTTAATGTTATGAATATAGTTTTTAATGAAAAAATAGTAAACTTTGCTACCATTTATTTGAATTGAAGATTTTATAAGGCTATACATTATCAAGTGAAGATCAAATGAATTAGTAAATGAAGCCTTGAAAAAGAATTGTAAGGGATAATAAGTTATTTCTTAATTTTTAAATTATGTCATTAATAGAATTTGACTCTATTAAATATATAGATTTAAGACTTTGTAAGTGATTTTTTAACAAATTAACAAGGAATTAGGATATTTTTATTACAAAAAATATGGATTAAATGGATATTTTTCAAAAAGGTTGTGGGTTTCTGAACCTTGCACTAGGCGGCTTTTGAGTGACAGCTAACATTTTTTATTATTATTTTGACCAATGTTTTCACAAAGGTCATGAAAGATTACTTCCCCTTGGATCAAATTGCGCTTCTCAAAGCAGCGGATAACAATTTCTTAAACAGAGGGTTGACACTTGACTTTTATGGTTTCTCATTGACTTTTATTATGAGCATTCAGTTTATACTTTATAGAGACATATCATGCACCAAAAAGTGAGTTAAAGATAATCTCACATAAGTTTAGAGACTATCTATGGTTAAAACAACGTAGTTTTGAACAGTTGACATGATTGGATATCATAAAGTTAGATAAAGAATCCCATCTATCAAAAATTGGAAAAAGATGAATTAAAACTCAATTAAAAGAATATAATATAACAAAAAAGGACTAATATAACATTAAAAATCAAGATAAATGTTCAATTTTTCAATTCAAGTACTCATTTTATGATAAATTTCAATGACTTACCTCTATTTTTGTCTTTTTGGTAAATTTAGTATTTCCAATAATTGATATTACAAATAAGTAATCTCTTGTAAATTATGTATTATGTGAAAGTTATTTGATGAACCAATAACTAAAAATCAAGTGGTAGAGTCGAATTTGATTAGAATGAAAATGGTCTCATTCTCATTCTAATCAAGAGTCTAATTCGACGGTGGTATGTCTAGGGATGGCAACCAAATGGGGTTGAGTCTAGGCCGGTCTTCCACTAGTGTTAGGTTTGGGACAGATTTGGCTTTTGACTTCTTCATCATTATTATATTACCTTCACTCATGTCCATTTCTACTGAACGTAAATGAAAGACCTTCCAAAGCTTAAGACTTTTAGAAGATCAAATTAAATGAATGTACGGCCTAAATTTTCTCTTTATTTTTCAAACCCATATGGAACACAAGCTCTATGACTTTGGATAAGTTGTGATGCAAGTGTGTTGAGCAGGTTGATCTAATCTAAAGAATGAATATTTACATAGAGTAAAGTCAGTAATTAATTAAAAATTAGGACTAAAAGCAATAACTAATTACAATTGGTCTAGGTAATTGTGTATGTAGCCATATAGATAACTTAAGGGTTGTTTGACTATTATGTAAAAACATTATCTTACGCAGAAAGAAAGGCACAAAGGAGACGCAAATCACATATTTTCTAACGTAAGCAGTTGGGTTGTTTCCCCTTTTCTCACAAGAAATTGACTGTAATATTAACCTGGTAAATCCAGGCTTTTTGATGTTGATTATGTTCATTTACGGAATAAAAAAATAAATAAAAAGGGTGAATTTAGTTAAAGAAGTCAAGAAATGTTGCTTGTCAAAATGATTAAGAGGTAAAATTAATCTTTACTTACATTCTCGGTCTTCACCAACTAATTACGTGATCTCGATTTCAGACAAAAGCAACCTAATAATACCGCAATGAAGTAAATAATCCTAAGGTATTACTAGATAGATAGTCGAAGCCAAGCCCTTGTTCTTACATTGACAAGGTTGGTGTACCTTAGATCCTAATTAATAAGGTCGGCAAAGAACCTACTTAAGTCTATACCTAACCTTTGATTTTATAGAAAAATAATGGATTCTTCAAATTTCTTGTTCCACAGTAATTTACAAAAAGCCAAGTCAACGTTATACAAGGACATGCTGTGTTTGTATGTAACATTTCTTTGAATATGTCAACTCAAAATCTTGTAATTACGAATAATATTTTCTCAGCATCATTATCACACCATTCAGAAGTCTCGTAATAAAACGGGATCTAGGGAGGTCTGATAATACGCAGCCTTATCCCTACATAATAGAGAGGTTATTTTCGGTAGATTCACATGCAGATGTGACAATAAAAGAGCGATGTAGGTTAAAGAGTAAATAAGTAAAATTAGCACGCTAAATCATTATGTAAATAAAATTACAATAAATACATAAAAAATAAAATATAACTCAACTTTAAAAAAATAGTTTAAAACTAAAATATAACGAAATATATTATCTCTTTATCTTTAAAAAAGCACTAATACCCAAATGATAAGAGGGCAATAAAACATCAAAGAATTCAACTTTAAATCATACAAAACACGAAAACCTAGAAAAAATGAAAATATAAAAACACGAATAATATTCTCTATGGCAGATTAATGAGTAGAAAACAACCTTTGGTTGTTAGTAATTTGTAACCTAAAGGTGATCTTCTGATCAATTTTTGTGGTTAATACTTACTTTTTTTTTCATTTATCAGAAACTAAACCCTATTTGTATCATGGCCTTGTTTTTTCAAAGTTTGGTAATCAAAGTGAGATCAGGGTCTCCAAATTTTCTTCACCTCTACAATATACAAAAATCTTCCTTTTACTCTCTGATTATATGCATCGAGTCTCATCACAGGTCCAATTCACGTAGATCATGAGTGAGACTCATTCCGCGTCACGTACATGGCTGAGCTTGAGGTATCTCAATCAAGTGATTGTACCGTTAGAGGTAAGAAATGTTTCTCCAGAAGGTGTGATAGCGAAACTGACGTTGAAACTTTATATTTTTACAAGAAAATATCTGACATTTTGGATTTCATCTACCATGCTCCGCGTTGGACTACAGAAGCTCAGGAATTCTATGGATGGTTTTCACTAAAGTTGATCTTAAATTCACAATATTTTATATATGAGATTGATGTTAACCAATAATCAATTAAAATTAAGAGGTAACGTTCCATATGTTAAAAATGTGTTAACTAATCTTTATGATGATCAGAGTTACCAAACTAAATTTATCATTTCATATTTCAATTCGATTCGATCCATTCATTCGTAGGACAAAGGAATGTGAAATTAAGAATACATTCTTTCGTAAATGAGAACTTGCCATAATAACAATTTCCCAACTGTCTCATATAAAAAGAGGAAGAGCACGACAAGCGCTAAGATACCTATGCTTGCTTGTTTAGAACACCAATTCAAAGGTTTACGTATTACTAACTAACATTATGGACTAGTCAATTCATAAAGTAAGAGGAGAAGGTAGAAGGAAACAAAAGAAACATATTCATGGAGTATTATTGCCACTAGTACTACTGTCATACATTATTACTTGTTTGAAGCATATATGTTACAGTCACATTCACGACCTTAAATATAAATGATGGAGTTGGTGGGATCATCGAAAATTTAATGGCGGCCGAGACCATAGGAGTAGGAACTGCAATAATTGTACATATGGTCATGGTCACATCTATCAACTATCAAGTCTTAATCCCTAGCATCAGACATCTAATGTTTTTTTTTTTTTTTTTGGCCTTTGTACTCGGTTCGAAGAAATTCAAAAAAAAAGGTTCTGGTAAAGAAATTCCAGAAAGAGTAGTTTCATACAAATTAAGACAGGTTTTTGCGGTATATAAAAATATTCAATTAAAAGTATCATAAACAAGGTTACGAATGCCATACCGAATTTAGTATTAGATTGAATTCTAGTACGATATTGTACTGATACCGGTTAATACCATATATTATTTCGGGTAATTTTTTAAATTTATGAAAAAGTACCTGAATCTTTTTAAACATTACAAAATAGTCCATTGTCATATTGCATAGTTGTACTGTATATTTTTATCCATATCTCCAAAAATCATAACAATAAATAATAATCACAATTTTAATTTAATTTATAAAATTAATTTAATAATTATTAATAAATATAATTAAATTTTAAATATATTTTTAAAATATATAAATTTCAAATAAATTTTGATTTAATAATTTTAAATATATAAAAAATATTAGTTTATAAATAATAATTTCTAAATTATTTATTCTAAAAAATAAAATATTTTAATTAATACTTTATTAATAAATATTATATAAAATATTAAAATAAATTTAAATAAAATAATTTATTTTTAAGTTTTATTTAATTTATAATTATTATTAGTAATAAAAATATTTATTTTTATTTTAAAAACAAAAATTAAAAATTCACAATAATTATAAAAGTTGAAGTAAATAAAATAACTAATTAAAAAACTTTGAAAAAAAGAGGGGAAGCAGAGGCAGGAGGGAGGGAGGTAGAGTTTAAATTTTTAAAAAAATTTTGCAAAAAAGTTCTCCTATTTTTTAAAATTTTTGGTACCGGCCGGTATTTTGAATATCGGCTCGTACCAACCGGTATCATCCGAAACTGACTGGTACCAATCGGTAATTAAACCCGGTACAACTAACCCTCCAGTTTGTACCGGTTTTGATCTAATACTGACTGATACGAAACAGTATCCTAAACTTTGATCATAATGCCATAATATTTTTTAAAATACATTAAAACAAGATTTTGTAACTCATTTTTTCGAAAGGTAATAGAAATTATTTTTTTATTCCACCTACCAGAACATGACTACAAAAGTGGATTTCAAGGGTAAAAGACATAGATCTCTTTTATATAGTTTAAGAAACTTTTCAAAAATTATTTGATCTTTAAATTCTTCAAAAAGATTTCCTCTAGTTTTCCACATTTTAGAAAATTTTCTTTCTTTAGAACATAATGACGAAATACATGTAGTATAAACATCAGATGTGAACTAATAAAATGTAACCAATATGATAATCTAACTCAACTTTAAATTCGACGCAAACTAATTAAATTTGACTTAAATTAATAATTTAAAGTAATTATAATAAATTATTAGTTTCACTCAGATTTAATTAGTTAGGTTTAAGTTTAAGAACCGCGTTAAATCAACATATAAATAACATTTGATTAATTCAGTGTTTGATGTTCATACTATATATGTTTCGACTTAAATCAAGGAGTTTTTTGGAAAATTAAAAAATAAAATAAATTTTTTTGAAAACCTTAAAAATCAAGTAGTTTCTAAGTTTTTTTAAACAACAAAGAAAATGTATGTCTTTTACTAAGATATCTTCACCATACTTATTGAATTCAATTGAGAGAAACGATTTGAATGTGATTAATCAGTTTATATTCATGTCACTACAAGAAAAATGTTGTTTAACGACGGATACTACCGATAGAAAATCTTGTGATTCCGTCGGTAATAGAAATTAGCAATGAAATTAACCGGCGAACAAAGGTGTCGTAAAAATGGCCGTAGGTAAATTTACCAACGAACACTTTATGTAACCGTCGGTGAATGTACCGACGGTTGGCTGTGACTGTAGGTAAATTTACCTACGGCCATTTTGTTTCCGTCGGAATATTTGTAGACGGTATTGGTTATTCTATCGGTAACATTACCGAGGGTTATGTTTAAACCGTCGGTGAATATACCAACGGTTCAGCAAATCCTGATGGTAAATTTGACGACGGGCTGTCAATATTACCGACGGTGATTTTTTGTTCCGTCGATAATAACATGGATTTTACCAATAGTTTGTTGTATTCTGTCGATAAATATAATAGATTTTATAGACGTACTTGTATTTTCCATCAGTAAATATTTTTAAAATTTTTAAAAAATCCCTACATTAAATTTTATTTCATGATCTTATGGTTAATGCATAATTTCAACAATTATGAATTATATGTGCATAATATTTTGATTTGTTATATATTTAATTTGCTTAAACAGAAAGTTGATTGATGATATAAAGTTAAAATTATCTTAATTGATAATAAAAACATTTGTAATTCAAATGAAATGACTACAAGTACACTATTGTCCTGGTGATTGCGGATGCTCTGAGGTACTACCCCTCCCCTTCAACTCATCCACCTCATTACGAAGCTGAGCTATGTACTCCATCAATGTCTGCACTATGCTCAGAAGCTCATTGACTTCATTGGTTGTCGACCGTCTACTAGATGTTGTTGTACTAGACGTGGAGGATTGCGAATAACATGTGTTCGTAAATGAACCTAACTCGAAGATCCTGCCACGACGGTCCCTACCACCCATTGCATCAAGATATGTCTGATTCTCATCAACAACTTATTCGTGCTGAGTCTGTCGCTAAATGCTTTTTTGTATTTGGTCCTATTCGGAGGCAATGTTTATATTAGTAAGTGATAATTATTAAGAATTAATATTAAAGCATAAATTTCACATACATTAAGTTCTCTACATCAGGTGTTGACGAATGTCACACCGTCATGCTTTTTAGTGTGAGTGTGCAAAAAGAGCTAACAGAGTGTAGGCCTTATGCCCATAGACTTTTCTTGCATAAGAATAAAATGTTATATGTGAATTAGAATTCATAAAAATTTCAGCATATAAGTGTAAAGTTTAGATACTTACAAGTCTCTCTGTATGCTCGTGGTGAGTAATAGATCCTCCCGTATATACAGGGAGACTCTCTTCCCCCGATGCTCTATGTCTGTTAGTAGAATTACACTCTGAAATGGACATTGCCTCAGGTGATGTACAATACTGCTGCTCCAAACCCAAACCTTATATTTTCACCTCCTATGTTTCTTGGGTCTCTCAATACACAAAAACCTACTAAATAACAAAACTCACTTACTTTAACTAAATTGCGGATATTTTTACAAAGTCATTGAAGACTGATGTATTTCACAAACTTAAACAAAAGCTTGGCATGTAAAGTCGGGTTTGAGAGGGAGTGTTAGAAGTCAAACCCGATAGAAGCTTATAGGTTTTTCTAGATACAATAGTTTAGTATAGCTATTCTCCTTTACTTTTGCTAGCTATCAACGCTTATTTATTATGGTTGTGATGTAGCTGTAACTTCTTTATTATGGTAGTGCTTTAGTTGGCTTTGGGGTGTTAAATTCGATGAACAAAATCGACTTTGATGGTTATAAGAGGGGTTGTATGGGTAGTGTTTTAGAAGTGAAAAAATAGTGAAAAAAGGTAGAGAATAGCAGAGTGAAAAGAGAATAAGAGAGAGTGAGATGTAGAGAGTTGCAGCTCAAAGTTTGTAAATTGTTTTTTTTTTATCAATATATATTGCTGTTTGTTTTCTAGTAACTTGTCTATTTTGTTTCCCAACTATTAAGGAAAATATTACGTTGTTATTTGTGATTATCCTTACCTTATTTAGATGATTTGTTTTATGTGTAAATAGCTATCAGTCAGGAGAAATTATAGGAGTAGATTGTTATCAACTTTGTATAAATATTTGTGCTATCAATGGAAGAACTTGCACTTCATGGATATTTTTATTCACCATTCTTTATTTGAGATGGTATCAGAGCCAAGTTCTTGATACTCTTGTTTTTTTTTCTCGACTTTTCTTCTCTCTAAACCACCGTCCAAATATCCATGTCGAACGAAGAAATACCATTGTCTGGCGTCAAAGTCATCGACACAGATCCAACACATCCGTTTTATGTACACCATTCAGATCAGCCCGGACACATGCTTATTCCAACAAAGCTGAATGGGGTCAATTATCAGTCTTGGAGTAAAGCAATGATTCACGCCCTCATCGCCAAAAACAAA
>JAOSBL010000212.1:2060400-2072150 GCA_027568915.1 Erythroxylum roraimae
TAGAATTCCATCCACAATGTGTTAAGAAAGCACCAACCGATGGGTGTGCTAGAACTTGTTCTTGTGCACACCAACTTGTTAGCAATCCTCTATCCTTTATCTCCTTCAGAAATCCTTCAGGCAGGGTTGCAGAATCGCCTTTTACTATATCAGACCTGATGATCCATAAGAATGGTTGCTTGCTATCTGCTAGCCCCCATGCAAATTCTCTCAGGTCTTCAGCAGTCATCATAGCCACACTACCATAATTTACGTATAGAACAGAATTATGTGCTCTTTGGTCCAGCCATTCAAGACAATACGTGTCTTCTTTCCATAAACATGATCTAAGCGACTTGGAATCGTATCTGGGTGTATGTCTTTCCATCAAAGGCAGTGGACCTACTGTATAAATGTTTGGGAACTTGGTAGCAGCTATAGCATCTAACACCTCCTGTTCGAGCTCGTCGAAAGTGTTGAAAAGAATTGCAGAAGATTTCAAGCAGTTCTGTGCTTGTGATCCCATGAAATCGAACATAATTTCATCGTTGTTGCCATTGATAAAGGATGGCATGTCCCTGAGTCGAATGTTACTCATTCCAGGGATCCAATCAATGGGTGCATCTCCAGTTCCATCAAATAAAACGGATTTTCCTGAAACAAAAAAAAAAAACAACTAAAAACTCTTGCGAATATTGACTCAAACAGAACAGCAATTGGTTAAAAACTGTGAGAGAAAACTTAAATGGCTAGTCATATGACCTTTTGGGACCATGTCTCTTTTGATAAGTTCAACGAAATGTAAATATCCCATGAAGCTACAAGCCGAGGCTGTCCAAAACTCAACTTGTCGTATCCCCAAGTCCTTGGCCGCCTCTATCCCGAAGGTCATGACTCCATCTGAAACCACACAAGTAACCTGAGGCAACTCAGGGCTTGAGTTCAGTTTAACAAGCAGTTCCTTGAATGGTCTCAGGAGATTCTTGCGGGTTGCGTCGCATAAGGTAGGAATGTCCTGTGATGCATCACAGTCCGATGGTGGCAATCCGTCAGGTATGGCCTCAAAGCGGAAATCTGGCAGACCTTTTACGGCGTCCGATCCTCCGGAGCGAAGCAGCCGTCTGTGGTTATACTCGGTGTTTACGAAGGTGATGTGAAATCCCTTCCACTGCAGGAGCTTTGCTAGCCGCATCATGGGACCAACATGGCCTTGTGATGGATATGGTACACAAACTGCATGGGGTTTGTGGTCTCCTAGTGAGTTCATGTTTTCACAGAAAACAGTGACCAAAAGCTTTGAGCTATGGCTTGTCTTCTCAGGGGCTTGTATGGTTCGAAGATCTCACTAGGAGCTAGCCTTCAAGTTTTCATCTTGCAAGTGCTGGTTCTCTACATATATATATATATGTATATAGAACTGCCATGGCCTTGCTATGGAGTAATTATTGGACCCTTCAGGATCAAAGGGATTATTCATTTCATGTCACTATATCATAGATTAGTTTTTGTCACATGTAAGGAAAGAGTCTTGTGCTTTTTTCATTAAATAAGCAAAGAGTCTTTTACATTGATCTTCTCTATATTTTAATTTTCACTTTTTAATATTATATAGGTAAGTGATAGATTTTTAAATATAATAATTAAAATAAAATAATCAAACTAAAGAGAGGTTCTAATTAATGTTGTTAACAATATCCAAATCATTATTGATAGTTTGATGTAAGAAAGAAGCTAATGGAATTTTCTTTTAATGAGATCAATCGTTTGGACTTATTGTATAAAAAAAACTTAGCTTCAAAGCTCTTTGTCAACGTAAACGTAGTTCGTTCACAAGACTCTTCGTTTTGCGAAAGTTAGGAAAAGGTTATCAATATATGCGGTCTTTCATTTGTAATTTTTACAAGAAGTCATTTCCTTATTTTAAACATGCGATCTTATGGTTAAAAATAAATAATTTTTATTAATTGTTCTAAAGTTCTCCCTCAATTCTATAAACGACTAAGGTTTAACTCTCTCCTTACAAGTTTATTTTTCTAATTTATGTAAGCTATTAATTTAACAATCAAATCCTAATATACATAATTTTGGAAATTCCAACTAATTTTTAATTGTTTTTACATAATTGAATATCAAGTTAATACAAATTTCAGTTATGTCAATAAAAATTTATGTAAAAATTTGAAGAAAATCCATACATTTTTAATCATGTTTTGAAAACAAATAAATATCTAATTATTGAAAATTAATTCACACAAACACAGATATTTGGACTCTATTGAGAATTTTTCTATTTTAATTGAAATTTTATTATTTTAATTAAAATTTAATAAAATTCTGTGCTCGTTACAATTAATTTAAAAAATATCACCGTCATTGATTATTTTATCATTAACTGCACATGGATCTTAACACAAGAACATAATTTACAATTTCCAATGATCATTTGTTGATGCAAACAGGTCTGTCCTTTACGAATTTGGTTCTTAACACAAAAACATAATTTATAATTTACAATAATATTTTATTGCAGGCTTCAATTATGTTATTTGTCCTTCTTGGAAGCTTTTCCAAGAAGTTGGTACGTTGGGCAATTAAAAAGCATTCATGTTGATTTGTCCTAAAGCCGGCAATTATTAAGAGAATATCACTAAACACCAAGCTCTTGGAGTTGGTATTTTTTTTAGTTTTTGTGTCGGCATTTTGTAATCGGCAAACTTCGACTGTAAAAATGTTCGAACAAGTTATCCAATCGTTCCACTTTTACGTTGGAAAGGGAGGGTCGTTAATTAAAATATATAAAATAAATATTAGTTTATTTTAAATTTTAATTTTTAAAATAAAATAAATATTTTTATTACTAATAATAATTATACATTATATTAAACTTAAAAATAAATTATTTTATTATAATTTGTTTTAATCTTTTACATAATATTTATTAATAAAGTATTAATAAAAATATTTTATTTTTTAAAATAAATAATTTAAAAATTATTATTTACAAACTAATATTTATTATATATATTTTAATTATTAAATCAAATTTTATCTGAAATTTATATATTTTAAAAATATTTTAAATTTTAATTATATTTATTAATAATTATTAAATTAATTTTATAAATTAAATTAAGATATTTATAATTTTAGTAATAATTAAGTTTAATTAATTAAATATGTAATATATTTAATTGCCAGTAAATTAAATAATATATATTTTATTTTATGTTTCAATTCTACTTGGTTGTTTCCTTATCACGAACTCTTATTGTAAATTATAATAATTTAAGAGTTAAAGATATTTATTGTTCTTTTGATTAAATGTTTTGATGTAATTATTATTTATTATATAATAAAAATTGAAATTATAATATTTTAAATACTTTGTATTGTTTTTAATTTTATATTTGTATGGTAATGATTGTCTTTTTTTTATAAAAATTTTGATTATTATTTATAGGTGAAATATTTGATATTTCATATTAATTGTGATTAATATTTATTATTATAATTTTTGGAGGCAAAGTTTAAAATATACAGTACAACTGTACAATATGATAATTAACTATTTTGTAATTTTTAAAAAAATTCAAGAACTATTTTATAAATTTAAAAGGTTACTCAAAACGACACCCGATATTGACTAATATCGGTACAATACCATACCAAAATTCAATCCGGTAATAAATCCGTTACGATATTCGCAACATTGGTCATAACATTAATTATGATATCATTATTAAATTCTACTTATAGAGACAATTGTGTAAATAGATATTAATATTAAAAGTTAATTTATAAATATCAAAACCTTGAAACCTTTTATTTAAATTAAATAAATAAGAAAAAAGTTTAAAGTTTAAAAGGTTGAACCAAAATTAGATTGTCATAAAATCAATTAAAGATTAAATAAAAAAAATTAAAAAAAATTGTTATTTTTCAATTAAATAAAAATTAATTAGTTTATTTTAGTTTTAAAAACTGATTAAATTCACTAAGCAAAAAAATAAAATATAACTATTTAATAATTTCGTCGAAATAAATAAAATTATAATAAGAGGAATTTATAAGTATGTATTTTTAAGCATTGAATAATCTCACTGAAATGTAAAATTTCTATATATTTTTTCAATTAAATAATGAGCCTTAACAAAATACAATGCCGTGGCTGACGTGAAACCTTCCAGGTGTATGAGATCTAAAATCCTTCAGTGTTCCTCTAGCTAGCAGCAAGAACATTTTGAAGCACCAACTCCAAGTCCTTTAATCTATAGGATCACAAAAAGTTCATTCAAGTAAGCTAGACAGGCAACCACAAAGTTCACTGCAAATGGGAACTGTACCTCACATCACTTAGATCTGGATAAATTGCTATTGCATCTTTAAAATCCTGAAATTCACCAGAGAATTTAAGATAGAATCAACTGTAGTAGACTTCATCTGGGAATGCTTATGGAAGGAAGGAGAGGACTGACCTGGTCAGAAGTGGAAGTTGTATATGTGATCACACATGGCATCCCAGCTTGTATTGCTGCCTGTAAGCAAAGAGTGAGCTTTAATATGAAATTTAGGGATTGATCAGTTACTTCTTAAAAGGGTACTTCCACTGAAATTCCTATTCCTTAAAGTCCTTACACTTTTTTAAATGCACTCACTCACCCCTTCCGAAACTTTTTCCGTTAAAAAACTTGACGAAACTGAAACGTGACATGAATCGGAACATTCAACATGTCACAGCACCGTTGAAAAAATTAACAGAAAGGTCCAAATTTTCTGAAATGTTAAGCTCAAAATTGCAGAAAACTGCATAGGAGAAAACAAATACCTGCAGACCAATGACACTATCCTCCACTACCAAACAATCTCTTGCTGACACACCAAGAACCTGAAAGGGAACAAGGTTTTACAGAGTCATAGGTAAAAAGTACAAATTGAATATGACGCTTCTAAATTCTTGTAAGAAATGATTTACTATGTGTTGACTACCTTGGCAGCTGTGATATAGATAGATGGATCTGGCTTTTTTTCCTTCACATCATCGCCTGCAAGATTACAACATCAATACAGTAACTAAAAGAACAGAGTAAGTCATAAATGAACTTCGTTTACCTGCAAGGAAACAATCAAGACCCTGAAAGCGATCCTGGAAAAAAGGGTTGATAAAAGAACTTTAATTGCCGGATAGTTACGAGATACCAGCTCCAAAAATGGTGGATAGACCTACCATTCCAATAAGGTTCTCAAGACACAGGATGACTGAACTTTTAGTTGCTGCAGAGCAAACAGCCAGTTTTTTCCCCTGCAAAAGTAGCGAAATTGAAAGAGAAGCATAACACATGCAGCTGATTCATGTGGGAACAGATATTCAGAAAAAAGGACTCCTCTAGACGTGGCAATGGACCTGACTAGACCAGAACCCTGATCAAATTTTCTAAGACTCAAGCTAAGGGACTGACCCCGTGCCAGCTCTAAGTTCGAGCCTAGCCAAAACCCAATCAAAATTAGACTTCATTAGTTGATTTCGGATCAGAACAAACAATGTAGCATGACTAAACAATTTGAGTTTTGCAAAATGGTAACAATATGATCTTACAGCAGCCTTGGCTTCATCCATCAATCTTAAGACTCCAGGTCTAGGTTCCACCTAAATAGAACAGAACAGTAGATATAATGTTCAGATGAGTCGATCGAAACTGTAATAAACATCATAACAACATTCAACACAAGAAACTCAATTTGCCTTCTTACAGTTCCTGATTTGATTATTTCTTTGTATCTTTCCGTTTTCCAGTCCTACAACAACAACAACGTAAACAAAGTGGTCTGAAAGAAGAAGAGTCCATTACTACACTAAGAAAATTTCCCAAGTGTTTCTTTATGATACCTGAAGAGTATCAATCAACTTGGCGCGACTCTCATCGTCCTCCGGAGGAGTCTCGAATATGGTGGAAGATGGCCATCCGTGCTCTTTAAAGTACCTGCAACACCACCCAAAAGTCTCTTTTTTAATATAAACAAGAAGCAGCTTGAATGCTCACTTTTAGAGAAAATTAAAATTGCTGAAGAAGAAGAAGAAGAAGAAATTGGAGAGAACCATCGCATTTTAGGCTTGCCACCACCAACTTGGTTCTGGAACACATCGTAGAAATCAGCGGCCCAGTTTAGAATCTCAGGCTCAGAAGGGCAACGAACATTGAAGTGAGCGAAAGCGTCGTTGTAGGCCTGGCGGTGGAGGTGCTCGGACTCTATAATCACGCCGTCACAGTCAAAGATGAGAGCTTGCAATGAAGCTGAAGTAGTAGTAGCAGCAGATAAAGATGGCAACTTTTGCCTCTTTCTGGTGCTGAATCGAACTACATGGGGAGGGGTGAATGTGCCCAGACAGTTAGAGAACGATCTTAGCGGCGGAGACTGCCGGAGACTGGGTTGTCGCGATACGATCATGGAAGCTGTCATCATTACCAAAGCTTGTTGGGTCAAATTTTCCTTTTATATATACTGTTATCGGCTTTTAGATTACTTTTAATTGTGTGGCTCTCGTTCAATCAGTTTAGTGGATTGGGTCATGCTAAGAGATACCATGAACTTGAAGCAGGAAAAGCGAAGCTAAAGATTGAACATCATGTTCAAAATCACTTCCAATTCACAGTAACACAGGTCACGATACAAATCTCCATTATCCTTTAAATCTTTGAGGTCGTTCTGCTTCTACCAAACAAACACATAACCTCAATATACATAATGTTAACAGCTTAAGGTAAATGTTATTTAGAACTATGTCCAATCTCTGCAGCCGAATCCCTGTCCGAGCAGCCTTTATCCAGCTCCATCCAGAAAGTCAGAATGAAAATCCACCAGTTCGATCCTTGTTTCTTTTAATCTTCTAACAAAAAACTGAATGAACCCTCCTTCAAAGATGCAAACTTTATGGACATGTGGCTTGGATTCTGCGAATATCTCTCAATTTATTCAGCTTCTGGTCATTTGGGAAAATATTCATCCTTTCCATCATTAGATCACAACAAATCATGAATGTTTACAAAAAAGAGTCATACTCGAAATAGACAATAGTTCTCCATGAAACACTTTCGGAATTTTATGATCAAAAGAAACAATACGATAAAACATGTTTTCCCATGAGATGGATCAGATTCCTGGCTTGGATTCTCCGAAGAGAATGATCGCTCAGTTTATTCAGCTTCGATCATTTGGGGAAATAATCATCACTTCCATCTTTAAAATACATATTTCAAATTAAAATTATATGAAACTAGCTGTGAATTAAAAAAACACGAGAACATGAAGACAGAAACAAGTACTCTAATCACTACTACGACAATCCAGGAAGCAAAACATAAACTAATGTAATGGAACTTAAAATATGCCTAAATGATGGATCAGATTTCTGGCTTGGATTCTCTGCAGAGAAAATTCGCTCAGTTTATTCAGCTTCGATCATTTGGGGAAAAAATCATCACCTCCATCATCCACACAATCCACACAATAAAACAAAATCGATTAAGCTTCCTTGGAAAAACAAAAATCCTACTAACTCTAAAACCCCCTTCCACACACCAACTGAGAATCAAGCACAAGAATGAAAACTGCACATTAACCATAAAAGACAACAACTTAAACATGACCAGTGATAACCATATTTACCAAAATCCAAAAAGGGCTTTTGAAAACTAAAAAAGGTAAAACAACAAGAATGAATGAAAATTGTAAGTGAGGGAGAATAGTTAATTCTCTCAGACAAATGCCTCGATTTGTCGTCAGGGAAAAAATGGAATGGATAAATAAAATCGGACTCGTCATCTGTTTTGGATCATCACCGAGAAACTAAAACACTCCCCCATGGTTTCATCTTTCAAAGAAAGCCCTTTTCACATCGAAAACTAAACAAAGCAAAATAATAGCGCAAAAACAAGAAACCCAATGAAGAAATTATTCAAAGGCATCATCTAAATTGAGAATTCTTGGTGACGACAATGAGGGCAGGAAGGTATGTTCTCTTTATAATGAGAGGAGTTTGGGATGTTTAGGGTTTCATTTCGCGTTAAAAATCCTAAATTGCCCTCACAGGGTTTAGGGTTTTGTCATAGCGCCGCGTTCCTCTTCTTTGTTTGATTGGGTCCGCCTCACGACCGTTGGTCTTGGATCCGACCCGAACCAATTCCAGAATGTTGGATTTAAAGTTTGACCGAATTTGAGTTAACTTTTTTTGTCATTTTTAATTAATTTAATTTAAAATATTTCAAATATAATTTTAAATTTAAATTTTGAATTAGTCCAATTAAATTGAATTATTTCTTTATGTTCTTTAATTAAATATTGAAGTTTAATAATTTATAAATTAAAACATCAAGTGCTATAGGCAAATATAAGTTAAATAACCAAAATCAATTTGTAGCTATTCTACCATTTTTGGGCTGGACCAATTTGGATGGAGTAGTCCATTAAATAGGAAATTTGTATTTTTGAGTCAATTTATTCCAATTTAGGTCTCTAAATACTGAGAGAATTATAATTAATAAGAATTTGGTTAGTGGATTCCATAAACCATTTAAGTCGGGATGGGTCAGCACCGTCTATTTTTTAAAATTAAAAGTATAAAACGTCTTTTTTAATTGAATTCGAGCCTAATTTATCTAAGCTCATGCTCAATTAAAAATACATGAGTTTGGGCATATGAATCGATCCATTGCCATTCATTTAAGATCTCATGCTCAAAGTTTGAATTTTGAGTCAAAGTTAAGAAAATATAATTTGATTTAAACGGTCGAACTATATCAGATTAAGATGATATATCTTATTTAATAGTTGAAGAATTAATATCAAGACGATGTTATTTTGTTAATGACATTATTTTGACTATTAACACTAATTAATGAGACCCACTAATTAACTCTTTATATAATTTTTTTAGAACAAATAATCCATAAATTTGTTAGATGCAAACATTTTGTACTGATCTAGTCAGGTTTGGTCAAACTATACAGGAAATGGAATGGGATAGGCATAGCAGAAACAGCCTAACGTAGGCCTTAGAGGCAGAGACTGCATCATTAACAGAAACTCAATGACTATCTATAGTTGCCAGCTACTTGTATAAATAAATGCCAACCGAACTATAGTTTCAATTTGTCCTATACTTAGCAAACCACTAAATACATTTAGAATCTCAACGAACCATCTGTGTGGCTGCCTCACTGAAACATGGTCAGATAAAGATGCATTCATTCATAAACAAATTCAGCACTGCAATAACAGAGAACAGAACTGTTAAATTTTGCTCTGCTCTGTTTTCTGAAAATTTGTCAAAACTGGTATATTAAAAGGAAACAAAAAAAGGGTTGTTCTAAGTTTAGTTCGATCGATGCACACATCATTTGTTATTGCATGTCTAATTTAAAGTCCGATAATATAAGTTACCGGGACTTTTCAGGCAAAGTCACAGCAGTAGAAAGCTGCTAATCGACGAGGAAAAACGATGCCAAGACATTTTGGTCAATTTGGTACGTCGCATGCGAGAATGGTGATGGTTGATGGGCCAAGCAGATCCCGAGAAGATAAGGAAAGTAGACAAGAGAATCAAATCAAATCAAATCGAATCGAATAAATGAAACAGAGAAGTTGAAATACACAGGACTTCATGCACAGAGCCAGTGATGGGCAGGGAAGAGAGGACTTGTGAGGTTTATAAAGCCTAGAAGAAGGACAACAATATATAATCAGATATGTCTCGTTGCAACCATCTCTGTACATTGTGTAAAGTTAAAAATTTCGAATTCGATGTGTACAATTTATGCTGACACACTACACACACAAGCATAGCTGTAAAAGAATCCCAGGATAATACCCTTTTCAGTAAGAGGAGTTTCTAGTGGAGATGAGAAGAGAAAACTCTGATCCATGGCGTCACCTCACCATTGATAAAGCATCAAGTATTTGTCGTTTACGGGTTGTAGAAATGGTCACCACAGCGACATTTCCAACCTAGAGGCTTGTAATTCGAGTACCTGCTGCCTGCTACTGTATTGTATGATGGTTCACTGTGCTCAGCCACTGTTTTCTCAGTTAAACTTGGATCAACTCGGCTGTGACTCGGTAGAGTGGGTACCTGAACCGCCATGCATGGGTGACAACCGTTGCATTTGTTATGGCAACTCGGCGGCGTCGAACCTAACCTGGTTTTTTCTTCAAACAAGAGCCCCTACACAAAAAAAAAAGAAAGGAAAAACTGAGTGACAAGACAACCCAGTTGATGCGAAGCATCGAAGAGAAAGACAGTTGAAGCTGAGAGAGTTTTCTTGGATATGGAGTAAATGCAACTTACTCGAGGAGAAATAGTTGGAGGGAGTTGGTGTTGATGAATAAAGCAACAGACCGATGAGGAGAGAAGATGGTATACTAAAATCACTGCAATAACTACTCTGCAATAATGGGAACTCATTATGGCAACGAAACAAGACCTTTCGTGTCACCATGAAGTCATGAACAAGCAAAGCAAGCCACCATATCAGCTGATGAGGTGGGACTAAGCAGCAAGGAGAGAGCAAGGTTTTTGGTTATGGAGAGTGAGTTTTGAAAGGCATAAATATGGTAATAAGAGAGGAAGGTGATGGTGAAGGTGGGTGGTGGGTGGTGGGTGGTTTTAGGGACAGTAGAAAGAGAAGAGAGAAAGAGAGAGTACATGAGGTGGCAGGGAAGTGAAAACAACAAGACGACGGAAGGGAAGCAAAATGGGAGCATCCACATTACTAGACGAAGGACACATTGGGAAGCTACTTCTTTCTTATTGTTTTATAGGTTTTTTAATTATAATCAATAAAACTAATTATATGATTAACATTAACGTGCAATTATATGATAATCACTTCAAAATATGATAATCACTTCAAAATAGTAATGTAAATAAGATATTTAAAAAAATTTAATTTTTAAAAATTTATTTAATATCAAAATTTTTAATTTATTAATTAATTTTTTAAAATTTGTACGATATTTTTTATGATATAACTAATAAATAAATACTTACGTAATATTTAGTAGATACACCGCATCAATAAAATAACTCTTTAACCTAAATTTGACTTGATGCATATTCGTTTTAAAAGGTTAATCATCGTTAAATTAAAAATTTAACACTAATTTGAAAAAATTAGATATTATTTTATTTATTATACCTCTAATTAACTATTGAAGAGAGAAATATATTTATGCATTTATAATTATTTATTTTTTAATTTTTCTTGACTCAAATCAAAACTTAAATTATTTATTTTTTAATATAAAGAAAGATTAAAAAAAATTTAAATTCCCCTAATAACAATTAATTCTTTTGCTTTTTTTTAACTAAAAGACATCAATCTCTTCTATATTTTAATCTCTTTTACCAAAATATTTCATGTTTTAAAATTACGAAAAAATAAATTTTAATTATTTTTATTAAATTATGTCATTAATATCGTTTAGATACATAATAATTAAAATAATTATAAATTAGTAAATTACGTTAACGATAAGTATCAAATAAGTTTTTTTTCATTGATTAATAAATTATTTTTAAAAAATCTGACAATTTAGGATTTTTTAGTTTGAAGGGCAAGGCCGAAGGCCTGGCTGAGCATTGATAGATGTGAAGAAAGCAAAAGGCTTGAAGAGGTGACAATTTATTTTAATATATTATTAAAAAAAACAAAAAGGAGAGGCAGTGAGTTAAATAGAAGTATTGATGGGAAAGAAGAAGGAAGGAAGGCAGTCTTGCT
>JAOSBL010000212.1:2234327-2254948 GCA_027568915.1 Erythroxylum roraimae
CGCCGGCCAAGAACGGTACTTTTCTTCCGCTATTATGTATAGAGTTTGTAGGTGAAATTGATGCTTGTTTGTGTGTGTGTGTATGACTTTCTATTGAAGGTTGTTGACTAGTTTTGATGTGCCATTTGAACCTGATCGAGAGTTAAACTTTTCTTCTCATCGTTCAACTTAGAGTTACTAGTACTTTATGTAAGCGTTCAGGATGAGGATAGTGCAAAGTGATGTAGCTATAAGCTGCTTTAGATCGATCAGCATACTAAAAATGGTTATGTAACTTGCAAACCTGTAAAGTCTTATTTTGTTTTTCTGTATTGGTTAGATGTTGATAGTGTTAATTGAATATTTGATGGCAGATATAGAGCAGTCACAAGTGCGTACTACCGGGGAGCTGTTGGGGCGATGTTGGTATACGACATAACTAAACGACAGACGTTTGATCACATTCCGCGCTGGCTTGAAGAGTTGCGAAACCATGCCGACAAGAATATAGTCATCATTCTGATTGGGAACAAAACTGATCTTGAGGATGAGCGAGCAGTCTCCACTGAGGACGCTAAGGAGTTTGCTCAGAAGGAAGGACTGTTCTTCTTGGAGACCTCTGCATTACAGGCGACCAATGTGGACGATGCGTTTTTGACGGTGTTGACGGAGATCTTCAATATTGTGAACAAGAAGAGCCTGGCTGCAGATGAAAATCAAAACAACGGAAACGCCCCATTGTTGGCTGGCAAGAAGATCGTCATCCCCGGGCCTGCACAAGTGATTCCTGAAAAGAAGATGTGTTGTAGCTCATTGTGATTTGATCATACTTGGATTTGCGATCTGTGTGGTTCTTTGTTTCATGCTCCTTCTCCCTAATAGCAAATTTTGAAAGGTGTGGTGTATTTTTTGTAAATTGTACATCACTTTAGCTTACTTGGCATAAGAAGCTGACTAATTGCACGCCATGAAATGGAACAGAAGAGAGTTGCTTTTGACTTGCATTGTTGTACTGCTACTTAGTTACATGTTTCGCAATCTTAATCTTATGTTGTGATCTGCAGTTGCCTGTAATACAATGTTGGTGATCTGGAAACTGTTAAGTTCCCTAAAACGCCACCATTTAGCATCACATCCCACTATTAAAACACACTCGTGTACACAAACTCTAAGAAACTAGAACAGAATCAGAAAAGCGTGTGCATGCTTAATAGAAAATATGTTTCCTATTGAAAATAGTCCTTATGGGCAGTGAGGGATCTTAGAAACCTAAGGAATGGTAACAAATCCACAAACAGCAAATATAGTTAAGGATTCAACGGCATTATCGAAAGGAAACAAAGGTTGCAAACTTTTGAATCTCGCTACTAATGTAACAAAAGTCAATTGTCCCCAAAAACAAGAGAAATCAAAATTGACTGAGCCTATCGAAGAAGTTGGGCAGATAGGACCAAATTGCCAACTACCTAAGCTGCAACAGAGGGCTTGGAGGCAGCTGATAATCTAGACCTCTTCTTTGCCAAACTCTCACTGCGGCGCTCACGCTGCTCCTTCAACCTGGTTGCAAGGAGCTTCTGATACTCAGCTGCTTCAGCCTTGGCCTTGGCAATCCTCTTCTTCTTGTCAGCTATTCTAGCACGTTTTCTTTGTAAAGTCAAGGGGGTGACAAGCCTTTGAATTTTGGGAGCTTTGCTAACTTTCTTCCCTGTGAAGACATCAAGTTGCAAATGTGTCAGATCTAAATGATACTTTAATGTTTCTCTTAACTAACATACAATATCAAAACTGGTTTGAAAATATAGCATAGGAATAAACAATGTTACTTACCAGACTTAGTAGTAAAGGTTCGGCGATATGTATTCACATACTTTCGGACATCATCCTCCTTTGAGAGGTTGAAAAGCTTTCTGATCTTTGAAGCCCTCTTTGGACCTCTCATTCTTGGTTTCTCGATGTCTGTAAGTCCTGGCAAGTCATTCTCACCTTTCTTCACAATCACCAAGTTCAGAACTGAGAGATCTGGGCTAACAATGCATCCACGAACAGACTTCCTTCTACGTTCTCCATTTCGCCTTCCATATCCACGAAAGCAAGGGGTACCTGAACAGACAAGCATTCCACTCAACTTAGTATGGAATGTTCAGAAACTATGCACATTTACTTGGAATGCATTCATCCACATGCGGAAACAAAATGATCCAAATATACAGACCTCTATGAAGCAAAAGACGAACACGACCAGGAGTTAAAACTCCCTGCTTCATTGGAAAACCCTGCTTGTCACAGCCTCCCATAATTTTGAATACATAGCCTTTGAACTCCTGTAGATTGACATGTATAAGACTCAAGAGTCTGAGAGAAAACCTATAGCATGAATTTAGGTAACATGCACATTCCAGCCAGAACCCTAACTACATACCTCACCCAATGCATCACCACTCACTTCTTGAGAAATTCTCTTGTCAAAGAATGCTCGGCTGTCATAAACAAAAGATTCAGAATAAATGTCATTGAACCACAAGAACAAACAAAAGGCTACAAATAACTTGGTAACCAATAAAGTTGTGACTATATATGCCTAAAATAACTACTTAGAATGCATGATGTATCATTCAAAAAAAAAACTATATCACTAAAATCTAGAAATTTATATCGACATGTTTCTCCCTCTAGTATAAATATCTTAACTCATCAAGCATTATCAAATAGCAATGTTTCAAATAATATTTCACAGGGCATAGTCAAACAGCAATATCATTAATAATATGCAGGTTTGACAACAATGAAAGCAATTCAAGAGATAGTAATGACCATTGATAAACTCAGTAGAGCTGCATTATTGACAACACTACCACAGTACCTTAGTTACTAGTTACTAGTTACTAGTTCCATTGATTTGATTTAATGGGTTACAACATATAACCCATTAAATCAAATCAATGGAAATAACGATTTGCTTGCAATTCAGAAGTAAATGAAAAACAACAGTTTCGTAACTTTCCAAACAATTAATAAGTTGAGGCAGTTCCCTCTACCAACAACAAGATTACCAACACCATTGGAGAAGTCAAAACCACATCTAGAGAATATATGTTTGACAGCAAAAATTTATTATTTTTAAGTTAATAATAGCAAAAGATACTGCACCTAGCCATATAGTGCAAACATGAAATCACGAATCAAAAAAAGAAACTTTATCAGCTAAAAGAAAGTTGTTGCATTTGTTTTCTTTCAAGTGATAGAAACAGAATAAATGACAAATTTCGCACGCTTCAGGATTTAAACTCAGTTTTTCTACCCAAATTCAATCATAACCACTAGCCAAAAAGAATTAAAGCAGAATCAATATCGATTCGAATGACATTTAAGTATATTTAATTTAATTCAGAAACGCTTACAGTTTCTGGTCATCGTCTATTTCCAGCTTTTTCTGGCACCCAGTAGTCGGATTCGCAATATTGAACTGCCGTAAAAACATTGAGACAACAAATTAATGAACAAAACAAGACAAAAAAAAACCGAGCTATGGTTCGTGTTTAGAACCATTGAAAAGACTTAGAAGGAACAATACCTTCATCTTCGATGTGGAAAAGATACCCTGCCCTGCTCCTCCTCACTTCAGGTGTTGTTGTACCCTTCGCAGCTAAATTAGGGTTTTGATTTTAGAGGAGATTTATACCAAGTGGAAGTTCTACAGTGATGTCCATTAAAATTTCGATTTGTGCGCCCCTATAAGAACGCAACACGTGTCAAACTATGTATGGCCTTTATAAGTACATGGATCGGTGGAAAAGTTTAAGCCCGAAATAGCTGACCCGACTGTTGGGATGACATGGGCCCAAATGTTTTTTAAGAATTAGGCCCAGCCCAAAATTTAAAAACAATAATAACTTCTTGTAGAAGTCTTGCTAGATGCGAAGTCCGAAGAAGTTCAAAAATACTCAACTTAACATTTAAGAAAACCCGAAACTCAAAGTCTGAAACCCAACCCGATCAAGTGATCTAAAATTTGCTATAGCATAATGTAAACAAAAAGTTTTACAAATAATTATATAATTTGCTTTGATCCGCGTCTAGTCCAATAGTCACTAAAATGATATTATTTTATTATTCTAATTTAAAAATATCCAATTTGTAAACTAAATAAAATAATTTATAATGAAAAAATTAATATTTTAAAGGTAATTGGGATCCTTCACATCAAACTAACCATATCTTTTTAATAACTTTTGTCTGTTTGCTTATGGTTTGGTTCATACAAATGTCAAAATGAATGGCAAATGGCAGTTGGCGGTTGAAGTGGATGGCTTGCACAACATGTAATTCTCTGTATGGCTTCAAACATTAAAACTAACGAACTGTCCAATTCCAAGGAAAAGGGAACCCAACAGATATTTGTCATAAGAGATGATATTACCGTTGTTTAGGAAGAAGAACCAATCCGAAACAAGCGAGTGGACTGATTATGTCTTAGCGCAAACATAAATTAAAAGATTATGATCAGATCGTTACGAGAGTTTACTGGTTCTGCCAGGAAAGGATATGTTTTTCAATTGAGGATTGACTTGGACATAATTATACAAACATTTAATCAGTCCTAAGTGCTTAAACCATTCATAAACCATAGTCCCACTAAATCCAAAAAACCCATTGCATTTATAATGAAGCTCTTATCCACATTTTGTTGACTAACCTATGTTTGGTGGCACTTATATTAGTAGAGTTTTTATCAATAGAGTTTTTTTTTCTGATAAGAGTTTTTTTAAGAAATTAATTGATTATTTAATTGTCATTTAAAAAAGAGTTTTTTTAAAGAGTTTCATATAATAGACTGTTTGGTAACATAAAAATAAAAAATATTTTTAATTTTAAATATATTTTATTTTTTAATAAAATTATTTATGTATATAAATATTATTTAAAGTATATTAAACAATATGCAAAGCACAATATATTACTTATTATATAATTTTAAACCGTATAAATCATAAATAAAAATATTTCTAAAAAAATATTTTATATGGATTATAATATAAGTAAAACTAATATAAAAAATAAATATTAAAATATATAAAAAGTCGAATAAAATTATATAATTTCCAAAATAAATGTGAAGATGAGTTTGTCGATATTGTATGAATTATGTGTAAAACATAAGGACAAAAGAAATTAAAAAATAGATCATTAATTGATCTAAAAGATCTACCAGAAAAAGTGTTTTTTTATAAGCTCCAAATTTGAACTTTTTAAAAGGCTACATTTTAACTGCAAAAAAGTTTTATCTATTAAATAAATACTTTTTATTTTACAGCCAAATGAGTTTGTGATGGAAAAAAATGCTTATTGACCTCTCAAAGATTCATCCAATCAGACACTAACACAAAATTTAAAATTTTTGAATTATTTATTTATTAAATTTTTTTAAATTTTAAATTTTAAATTTTTTATATAATTAACGCAAAATTTAATAACTAGAAGATGTGAAATAAAAAAAAAAAGAAACTTTTTTACATTTTTGATCTACTTTTCAAAAATTTCACAGAACTAAATATTCCAGCAAACATACATGCCATTTTGTGAGACCAAGAACTACAGAACAAGCATCCACTCAACTTGGAAACAAGACAAGCATTCAAATTGATTCGTCCTGTCTAGTCCAGACACCAGAAAGCGTTCGGTTTATCATCGCCTCTTTTTTTCTGCTCCACCAAAAAAACACAAACACTATCTATAAAATAAAATAAAATTATAGTGCACAAACAAAATCACCGCTTGACTCTATATCATCCATGTCAAGATCATCGACATCTTCTATGTCGTCAAACTCCATGCTTCCTCCAAGACACTTTGGTCCCTCTCCACCGTTCCTTGCCTCTTTTATTATGCCTACTATTTCTTCGATGCTTTGTGACGATTCTTCACTCGAGCCGTCGTTTTTCAAGCTACCTTCTTCGACTTCCATGAGTTCTACGGGCATGTTCTTCGTAAACCAAGGGTGGTTTTTTATCTCCGGGATTGTTATTCTCTGTAGAAGAGAGAGAAAACAAACGATGTTTTGAAATTATATGAAATATGACAGAAATAATTGCTTATTAATTCTAAAATGTCTAAACATTTAAATAAAAAAGTTAATTAATGGAATAATGTAATAATGCTTAATTAAAATATTTTTTAATTTCTGATATAATAAATAATTTAAAATAATTAAAATTACGAGAAAATATATATCTAATAATTTTTTAAAAATGAGTGAAACAAGTAACAATGAAGTAATCCAGCATACTATACAGAGTCTTGGTGTACCTTTTCAGGGTTGGCCACAAAAATTCTTGACAGAAGGTGTTTACATTCCTTGGAAACTCGAACATAGTCAGGAATGGAGTAGTGAACACTGAGAATCCTCTGTCATTAGTTAAATGTCTCATCAGAAGTCTCCAATCTCTGAAGTGTCGTTACAATAAATAGCTGACTAACCTGAATTGTTTTCTTGAAGTTCCTTGGATCATCAGGATCTTCAAACGGATAAGCTCCGACCAACATCACATACAAAGTAACCCCACAAGACCAAACATCTGCAATCTATACTCAATAATTCAAAAGATTAATGCTGATGGAAGTTAGGTTACCAAACAATAACCCACCTAACTAACAGAAAATTTATTACCTTCCCATCATATTCTTTTCGTGATAATACTTCTGGTGCGATGTAAGCTGGTGTTCCCACAGTAGACTTGGGTTGAGAATGTAAAACCGAAGACTGAATCCAATAATGTCAAAAGGGTATCAGTGTTTTTGTTCAAATCGAAATCCAATTTATATTGATTACTGAGTTCTTTGCCTTGGAATATCCAAAGTCGCATATCTTAAGACGTGGAGCTGAGCTCCCATCGAGCAAGGTGTTTTCCAGTTTAAGATCTCTGTGACAGATTTGCTGTATCAGGAGAGAGTGTGAATCAATCTTATAGAGTTGAAGAAAAGAATGGAATGGACTATAACCATTTTTAAGTAAGATCAGCTTGGAAGTTTCACCATGGAATGGCAGTAGCTGACTCCTGATATGAGTTGTTGGAAGAAATATCTTGCCTGCAAGAAAATTTGCCAGAAGCAGGAAAGCGAAAGAAAATTAAGAACGACCCAAAAGATGGGGAACTCAAAAAAAAATTCTTTTTTTCTGATGGACTTACTTCATCTTCACTGAATCTACCAGCATTGCATATTCTTTCAAAAAGTTCTCCCCCTGCAGCATATTCCATGACTATGGCTAAGTGAGTTGGTGTTAACAAGACCTGCAACAGTGAAAAAGAAAGAACACACCTCTTAAACAGAAATTTCTAGCCAAGATTGTAGCTTTTCAATCTTGCAGAATCTGCCCTTTAAAAATTGAAAGGAACGATCTTGCCTTTCAAGATTGAAATGTTTACGAACTTAAGGCAGGAAAATTGTACACGTTCCTTATTCCATCGGCATATATATATACAGAAATAGTGAGGAAGACAGATTAATCATACAAAATATGTTCTGTTTATAGCAACTGGTAATGCCAAAACAGAGTTCAACTTTCAGCTTTAGAACATCTGAAGGATTTCACTTAACATTTGAGTTAAGCATATATGTACCTGTTTGAATCGGATAATATTAGGATGTTTCAATGATCGATGGTTCATTATCTCCCTCTGCACATGTTCATCAATCTGCAAAACCAACAGACCCAGAAATTATTTACTTAAAACACTTCTAGTATCCAGTTAAAAACTGATCAAATCACCAAAACCCAGATCATCAAACATGACTTATAGACTGAATATCTCATAAGATTACAGAAAATCTCGACGACTCGTATGAATAAGTGACAACCTAGCACACGCTCTCACTTGCAACTCCAAATCAAAATCTAAAAAGGAAAACTTCAATGAAACTGAAGCTGAAACACCACCTTCTGTCCCCTCTCGATATACTTGACAGCGTAAAGCTCACCACTTCGTTTATCTCTAGCCAGCTTAGCAACACCGAAGTTCCCTGACCCAATATCTTTAAGTATCTCGTAGCGCTCCATTGCTATATCTTTCAAGTACTCTCTATGTATCTTGCCTTCAAAACCAAGAAACAAGAATGAGCACACCACATAAAACTCCATAACAAAACATAGCAAGAACCTGGCGAACCACCCCTGACCCTTTTACCTTCTTCTTCTTCGTCTTCTCCTTTCAATGGTATTGCTTCTGGTTCTCCTTCACCTCACTTGACTGGTCTGAGTTTGAGAATCTCATGGCGACGAGTAATGAAGAAAGCTGTAATGCGATTAGAGCTTAAACACTTGAGAAGCAAGCAAGTCTTCTTTGTTTATTGGAGGCGTCAAGAAGTGAAGGAGTTACACGTGGCGTGATACTAGAGGTTACATAACCAAGCAGAAGAAAAGAGGTTGTTCTTGGACTATTTGGCCAACGTTAGTCTGCACGCTCGCGCTCAGAGCGTGTGCGTTGACAAACTGAGAATTAACCAATAGGAAAATCTTAGCCTCAAAACAGTGTTCGGTGAAAGATAGAAGTTGACCGTTGCGAGAGCGAGTACACTTACCCATACCCGAGCGAGAGTAGCTTACCAAAATTGAGCGTTACGAGGAGAGAGGATAAGTTGGGAGAAAAAGCTGACGTGGACGGTGGAAAGGAGCGGGTATTGGAGAAACCAAAATGGGCGGTGGTCCCCACTCCTTGCTTGGATTGAGTGGCCTTGGCTTTTGCCTTTGATTGGACGAAACCAAATGAAACATACCGTAGATACGGTACCTACAATATACAGTATTACAGCTTAGTAATTAAATCTTAATCAACACTAAGTTGAAGCATTCGTGGAGTTGCTTTTATCCATTCTTTATTTTTATTTGAAAATATTACAACCATTTTACATTCTCATATATCACAGTCGGAATTTGGAAAGGCATAACAGTACGTAGCCTTATTCCGTATAGAAAAAAAAGTTATTTTTTATAGACTCACATGTAATGTGGTATAAAGATAATATTCTCGTACATTCAACTAAATTAAAATTTTTAATATAAATTATTCCTCTTTTAAAATGAATTATGCTTTAGAGTAAATTTTGTTGTCTCTAAAATATTATGAAATATATTATATCTTAAATTAAATTTAAATAACTCTCTTTGATTGTATTAATATATCTTTTTTATTGAAGTTCATAAGATAAATTTAGTTTATACTATTAATATTTTTATTAATTATAAAATGGAAATAAGCATCGTTGGAAATTAATTTATGATGTAAGTAGTTAAAGTCAAACTTGGAAATAAAAGGTTGGTTCCTTTTTAAGAGTTGTGACTTGTATTGAATAGACTTGACTGTTCTGAAAAGTTGCTTCCTTTCTAAGAGTTGTGACTTGTCGTGAATAGACGTGACTATTCTAAAAGGTAGCTTCCTTTCCAAAAGTTGTGACTTTTGTGAAAGGTTGCTTCCTTTTCAAGAGTTATGACTTGTCGTGAATAGACGTGACTGTTTTGAAAATTCTATATATACATAAGTTTTAGTTAAGATTAAAAAGTTTTGAACAATTCTACCAACACAATCTCTACATTCATAATTCTTAAAGAATAACCATACTCTTGCAACTTGAATGTTCTTGTGTTCTTTTTATCCTAAAAGTAATTTGCCTTTAAGCCGGTTTGTAAGTATAGTGGGGGCAAATAACACTTCAAGAAAAGTGTCCAACGCGCCTAGAACACTTTAAACTTTGTGTTTTGTTCTCAAGTTCTCTCAATTCTCAGCAACACTATCTAATTCATTGGTCATCCTTTGTTTTGTGGACTTCCAACCCCCATTCGATTACAATCTTAAATTGTTATTTTTTTCCTATCATGGAGTCCACTCAAGAATCCGCTCTCAAAGTGATAAACCAAGACTTTGTGAAGTTAGATTGCCTTGATAGAACCAGCACCAACTTCAATCGTTGGAAGGACAAGATGATGTTCTTCCTCACAGGTTTGAAAATTGCATATGTACTTGAGCCCACTATTTCTGCAATTCCTCTTCCAAAGAGGGTGAAGTAGACACAAGGAAGGTTGAATGAGACAGGCGCCAAGAAGATGAATTGCTTTGCAAGGGTCACATTCTCAAAACCCTCTCAGGCAACCTTTATGATATCTTTACAACCGTGAAGAGTCCAAAGGAGATTTGGGCATCGCTTGAACGTAAATATGCATCTCAAAAGCAAGGTGCAGATAAGTTTCTTATTAAAAGATATTTTGAATTTAAATTTATTGATGGTTCCTCTCTTATGGATCAAATTCACTATTTACAAGTAATTGTTTCAAAACTTAAAGACTTGGGTGTTGAAATTTCGGAATCATTACAAGTAGGGGCAATTATTGCTAATTTGCCTTCTTCTTAGAATGATTATCAAAAGAAGTTGTTGCACACTTATGAAATTTTAACTATCGGTAGTGTTTTGAAGCATCTTCGAATTGAAAAAGGTGCAAGAATTCTTCAAAGAAAAGAAGTGGAAGGAGATCCAAAGGTGAATTTTATGGATGAGAAGAAATCCAGCAATTATAAAAGGAAGAAACCTGAAAATGCTAATGCTAAAGATAAGAAAAAGAATCGGGTTTGCTACAATTTTAGAAAGAAATGGTACTACAAGGCCAACTGTAGATCCAACAGGAAGCAAAAAGCAAACAATATTCTTAGTGCTAACCTTGTTGATGAATGTGCATAAATTGTGGCAACCTTGACTCTTGGTAATGTGACAGAACTTCACATAGTAACATCAATTCCTTCTAAGGATTGGTGGTATGATTCCGGTGTAGCAATTCATGTGTGCAATAATAAGGACCAATTCAAGAACTATGAAGTTCTTGAAGGACATGAAGTAGTCATGGCCAATGGTGTGAAAGCCAAGGTGCATGGAAAGCGAGATGTACATTTGCTATTCACTTCCAGCAAAAAGTTGGTGCTCACTAGTGTTCTTCATGTTCTGGATGTGATCAAGACCTTGTTTCTGCGGATATCCTAAACAAGAAGGGCTTGAAGGCTGTACTTGAGTCAAACAATGTAATCTTGTCTAAGAATGGTATTTTTATAGGAAAAGTATATTCTTGTAATGGCATGTTTAAGCTTAGTCTTAATAAAGTGAATGATGTTTCTCTTTATTTGGTTGATACTTCTTATTCTTTATGGCATAGTAGATTAGGACATGTTAGTCATAAAGTGATTCATTATATGCCTACAAAAGGACTAATCTCTTATAATGTCCAAGTGAATAAGAAATGTGAAACATGCATACCAGCAAAGATAACCAAAGTTCCTTTTCCTAAAGTTGAAAGACATAAAATTGCTTGATTTAGTGCATTCAGATATATGTGAATTTAATGGTTTTTTTAACAAAAGATGGCAATAAATACTTCATTACTTTCATCGATGATTGCTCTAGATTTGTGTATGTTTATTTGATGAAAACCAAGGATGAAGCATTTAATATTTTTAAGACATATAAGTCTCTTGTTGAAAATCAACTAAGTAAAAAGATTAAAATTTTGAGATCTGATAGAGGAGGAGAATACTTCTCTAATGAGTTCTCAAAATTTTGTGAACAAAATAGTATTATATACCAAACTAGTGCACTATATACTCCTCAACAAAATGGTTTAGCTGAAAGGAAAAATAGAACTATGTAAGACATAGTTAATTCTGTGCTCTTGAGTTCGGGTTTGTCAAAAAACTTGTGGGGTAAGGCTTTGTTGGCTGCATGTCATTTGCATAATCAAATTCCATCCTTAAAGACTAAAGTGTCTCCATATGAAGTATGGAAAGGAAGGAAGCCAAACTTGTCATATTTGAAAGTTTGAGGCTGTGTAGCTTACTATAGAGTATCTAACACCAAAAGAACAAAGTTAGGACCAAAAGCAATTAAAAGTGTGTTTGTAGGTTATACAAAAAATTCTAAAGCTTATAGGCTCCTAGAAGTCGACTCTAATGTGATTGTAGAATCAAAGGATGTTGAGTTATTTGAGGATTTGTTTCTTAAAGACTCATTGTTAAATAAGGATCCATCAAATGGACCTACCCCTTCTCCAAGTGTTAAACTCTCAAGTGCGTTAAAAAGACCCAAGTGTAGACCCTCCAAGTGAACCTAGGAGGAGTCAACATCAAAGGAAGGAAAAATATCTGACTTCGGATTTTATTTCTTCACAAGCTATTATTTTCTTAGTTGAAGGCAGTAGGGATACTCCAGTAAATAAAACTTCGGTTTTATTAAGTGTAGAAGAAGATCTTAAAACATTTAGTGAAGCAATGAAATCAAGAGATATGACATTTTGAAGAGAGGTGGTAAATGATGAAATGGACTCAATATTGTCTGACAGTACTTGGGTTCTAGTTGATTTACCTCATGGGTCCAAACCAATTGGATGTAAATGGGCATTTAGAAGGAAATATGCCACAGATGGTACTATTCTAACTTATAAAGCAAGGCTAGTAGCTAAAGGTTTTAGGCAAAAATAAGGAATAAATTATTTTGACATATATGCACTGGTTGCTAGAATTGCATCGGTAAGAGTACTTTTGGCTTTAGCTTCGATCTATAGTATTCATGTACACCAAATGGATGTAAAGAAAACATTGTTAAATGGTGATCTAGATGAAGAAGTGTATATAGAACAATCGGAAGGCTTTGTGTGATCATTTGTCTCTATGTAGATGACATGCTCATTGTTAGTCCTACATATAAAGGTGTGGTTGAAACTAAGAAGTGCCTTTCTTCTAAATTCAAGATGAAGGATCTTGGTAAAGTAGATAATATCTTAGGCATTAAAGTTAAGAAACATAGTGGGGGGTTTTGTACTCTCTCAATCATATTATGAGAAGGAAATCCTGAAGAAATATCAACATTTGAATGTAAAAGAGGTAAGTACTCCTTTTGATCCAAACTTTTAAGTTGCATGCGAATGAAGGTAGTCCAATTGCACAACTTGAATATGCTAGTATAATTGGAATTCTAATGTATGCAACGACTTGCACTATATCGACTATCTCATACTCAGTGTATAGACTAGCTAGATACACTAAAAGTCTTAGCCAAGAACATTAGCAAGCTATTAAAAGAGTGCTGGGATATCCTAAGAAGATAAAAGATTTTGGACTCTTTTATAATAGCTTAATAAATGTTCTTGAAGGATTTTCAGATACTAGTTGGATTACTAGCATTAGTGCCCAAAAACTCACCAGTGGTTGGGTATTCTTGCTTCGTGGTGGAGCTATTTTTTGGGCTTTGAAGAAACAAACGGTGATTACTCGCTCTACCATGGAAGCTGGATCTATACCCGCTCTACCATGGAAGCTGAATCTATAGCTATATGTTCTGTTTGTAAGGAGGCTAAGTGGCTAAGGGATTTGTTATTGGATATAGATTTTTGGCCTCGTCCCATGCCTACGATAACCTAACATTGTGATAGTGAGTCTACTATGTCTAGTGCATTAAACAACGTGTACAATGGTAAATCTAGACATATAAGCTTAAGACATGCATTTATTAGAGAAATGCTAAATAGAGATGTCGTCTCGATTGTTTATGTAAAGACATAGAACAATTTGGCAAAACCGTTGACTAAACTTCTTACAAGAGATTTAGTTAGTTCGACGACATCTGGAATGAGATTAAAACCTTTTAGTCAAAAATCACTAGCAATGGTAACCCAACCTTCTTGTAGTACTACTCCTAGATTGTAACGTTTAAGGGGTAATAACAAGTTGTTTAGTGGTTGTGAGTACTAAAATTTTGTAAACCATTCCAAGAAAATAGTGGTTCAATTTGTTAGTCTTAAGTAAGAAGGTTGAGAGAAATCTCTTAAAGAAATTATTCTTGAGTGCTTGTTTATGTTTATGTAAACATAGCTAGAATACTTTTCACCTATATGTTCATTAGAAGTGGTGCCGCTTCTAGCAAGAGTTTAAAGTAATCTCTTGTATATGATCATGAACTATGATGAGCAGATGGTCGGTAATAGTGCTAAAATTGTAATGTGAATTAATTGAATGCTAAGAAGGTTCATGTGTGCGACATGTCTGAACCTTTGTGAATGAAGGTTTAAGCAATGAGCCACTAATTGTTTCCTTTAGATTTTGTGATATGTTTATACTATATGATGGTTTAAGGCGAAAGCTACCTTTCTTTAGGCATGATTTCTTGTTTGTGTTTTTTTTTTCCATGTCACAAACTAAATGGGGGATTGTTAGAAATTAGTTTGTGATATAAGTAGTTAAAGTCAAACTTGAAAATGAAAGGTTGCTTCCTTTCTAAGAGTTGCAACTTGTAGTGAACAGACGTGACTATTATAAAGGTTTGCTTCTTTTTCAAGAGTTGTGACTTGTCGTTAACAGACGTGACCATTCTGAAGGGTTGCTTCCTTTCCAAAAGTTGTAACTTATAGTGACCAGATGTGATTGTTCTGAAGGGTTACTTCCTTCCCAAGGGTTATGACTTGTCGTGAATAAAGGTGACCGTTCTGAAAACTCTATATATACATAAGTTTTAGTCAAGATTAAAAAAAATTGAACAATTACACCACCCTATCTCTGCATTCATAATTCTTGAAGAACATTCATACTCTTACAACTTGAATGTTCTTGTGTTCTTTGTATTCTAGAAGTAATTTGCCTTTAACCAGGTTTGCAAGTATAGTGAGCGCAAATAACACTTTAAGGAAAGTATCTAACAAGCCTATAACACTTTAAACTTTGTGTTTTGATCTCAAGTTCTCTCAATTCTCTGCAACACCATTTAATTCATTGTTCATCCCTTATTTTGTGGACTTCCATCCCCCATTCTATTACAAGCATTAGTTCCTTCATATGCTAAAAGTGATAAATACAAAAATAAGAAAACATGTCCACTTAACTAAATTCTACACACTAAATAAGAAGAAGTATAATAATTGCAAGAAACTAACCTTAGCACATTGCAACTTAAGTAGGGGTGACCAAAAAAAAAGAAAAAAGAAAAAGCTTAGTCCGACCTAATTTCGTTTAGTTTAGTGTGAATTCAATGACTCTGATATGAGTTTATCAAGTTTTAAGCCAGCGAGTTTAGGTTGTTTTTCCCAATCTGGTTAGCATAACTCAAACTATGAATATTTCAATCAAATGACATTATTTTAAAATTTTATAGATTAAAAAATTAAATTTGTTTCAAGCCGATCAAGCTTCATGCTACCCAAGCTCGATAGAGCTTAGACTCGAGTTTGAACCTTGGGCCTAATTGGACTTTAAGCTAAGTTCAAACCCAAAAATATAATTTTTAGACTGAGTTTAAGTTTGAGCAGACTCAACTCAACTCGACTCATTGTTAGAGATGACAACTGGGCCAGCCTTGGCCCTAGGTCTGGTCTTGGGTTGCCCAAGCCTGACCTGACTCCAAGGCCCAACCTTTGTAATTAAAATAACGTCATCGCATGCTGGTTTCTGTGGAAATGACGTAATAATAGCATTTTTGAGACAGATTTCACTTGGCCAATCTAAGGTCCTAATATAGTCATGGAGTACACGTGTTGGATCATACGAGCCAGTGAACTGGAAAACCGGATTTTTCCGTTTCAAGGGCTTCCTGTGGGTATGTTACTCGGCTGGAATAAACCCATAGCAGGTTGGGTCAAGATCAATACGGATGGTGCGGTAAATCTGAGTTCCCATCTTGCTGCAGCAGGAGGCCTTATCAGGAACTGCCAGGGAAACTGGCGTGTAGGTTTCTTACAGAATATAGGCCTCGGAGATCCTTTACAGGCCGAACTGTATGGTGTGTCTTCCGGTCTCCGACTGGCATGGGATTGGAGATATCGACGCGTAATTGTTGAAACGGATTCGCTTGAGGTCATTAATATTCTGTCCTTCTCCCGGAACGATCTGATTGAAGTTTCTTTTTTGGTGACAGGTATTCGAGCATTGCTAGATCGTGAGTGGGAAGTGCAAATAGAGCATACGCATCGTGAAGGGAATCAATTTGCGGATCAATTGGCGCATCTAGCTTTTGGCGCAGCGCAGGGGTGGCATATCCTTCAGGAGCCTCCACGGAGCATTTTGGATGCGCTATACCGGGACCAGCAAGGAACTCGCTACAATAGACCCCTTCGCAGGGTCTTAGATTTTACGCACTAAGCGTTTTGTTTTTCTTTTCCTGTGTAAAGAAAAAAAATAACGTCATTTTTACTTTTTTTCAATTTAAAAATTTCTGGTCAGGCTAAGTCAAGCTCGGGCTCAGGTGGGCTGTCTCTAACCTAGGCTCCAAACTCATTGTTAAGCTTAAATATGAGCAATCAAAACAATTAATACGAACAAAATAAATTATAAATTATAAATTTATTAATTAAGTCACAATGTTTAATTTTTTTAATGTTTTACTTCAAATTACTTAAAAATTAAAAAAGTGAGTTAGACGAATATTGGTATACTATTAAATATAGGAAATAGTTTATTAAAATCAGAGTATAAGAATAGTGAAATTGCTATTTATGTGTAAATGCATATCTATAGAAATGAGATAGAGACATGGACGATGAATACTTGAACATATTTTAGGTCTCTTGTCACCTCTTGACCCACTAAGGCTAATTTGCGGTTTGGAATACTTGTGTTAATGTGCAATTTGGCACTGTCTTGCCGTGTTGTCAAGGCAATTTCCTGGAGTGGAGTTACACTAAGTTTTGGTCATAGATTCATAGTACCACCGAGTCACTATGCCTGATATATCCACATTATGTGTTGGGTTGCTTTCTAACTATACAACAAATTGCTTTTGTCCATTTAGTTTTGGATTCTTTTCATCAACCATACTTTCAAAATTGTACTGGAAAATAAATCAAGAAGAAAAAAAATTTAAGATTTAAAATATTTAACTGATATCAGACTGTCATAAACTTGATTTAAAATATAATAAAATTTTAAAATTTTAAAAATGATTGAAAAAGATTATTCTTATCTATTAAAAAATTTAAAATTTAATTAAAAAAAGAAGATTATTAAATAAAAATTTATTTTATTTATTTTTATCAATAAGAACTGATTAGTTTATAAAAACTAGTTAATTAATTAATAAATTGATCAGTTTTTAACAGCAAAAATTATTAAACTAAATCAAAACATAATATTAGAAATTGAACAAAAAATTTGGTTGGTTCAAAATTTTCATTATAAACTAGTCGAACCTATTTAGTTTTTAAGACATTTATAATAACTATTAAAATATAAATGCCATGTTAAGAAAATTTTTTAAAATTAAATAAGTGTTTTTTACACACTTTTTAATTTTTAGAAGAATAATAAATTAACAATAATTAACTTTATTTTTATTTTTTAATTAAATGTTAACTATAATAATATTGTATTAATGTTGTTGAAAGATTACGTGACATTTGATATTTATATGAATTATATAACTTTTGTTAAATGTAACATTAGGAAAATATTTTTAAATTTAAATAAATATATATTTTTTATACACACTTCAACATTTTATAAGAATAATAATTTTTTTAGTTTTATCTTTAATTTAATCTTTTAAAATTTCTAAGAAAGTGTACTTATTTTTATAATATTAATATTGTTGAAAGATATGTTACCTTTTATATTTATATGAGTTATATAGCTTTTCGTTTTCATTAATATAACTCAAAAATAAGTACGACTGCTTATATCAAGAAAATATTAACACAATATTTTAAATTATTATTTTATAAAAGCAAATTATTTTTAAATATACACTAAATAAATTATATTTAAAATAAAATAATAAACACTAATATCAGTAAAAGGCTCCACTCACTTGTACTAACCTCCACTGGGCACCAAGCCGAGCATTTGATTTAACACTCAGATTCCTATATACATACATGACAGGCTTTCAAATTATTATTCTCAAGATATCAGACCAGGGACTAGTTCTCAATTTTTCAGAAAAACCTATAGCTCATATCCTGGGAACCTGGAGGTTGCTGGAGAAATAACATCAAACCAGAGACAAGTTGTCCCAGCAAGTCCCTGAAATAGAGAGTAGGCATGTTCAACTCCACTTTCATCCCCAACAGTCAGAACTTTAGTTGCATTGTGGTACAAGAAGCTTGCAAATGCCTTTGCTCTGTCTTCATATATGCACTCTCCTGTCAAGCGATAAAGGGACAGGAAAGAGTAGGCATTTCCTGAAACACCATCTGCAAGCCCCACCTTCTTCACTAATCCATTCTTCCAAACAACTTCCCCTGCTTCTATTGCTGCGTTGCGGAACTCCCTGTCGTTGGGAAACACCTGAAAAATGAAAAGAACTTGCCTTTTTTATGTTGGGATGACAAACCTATTAGGATTTATGATTGACTGCTCACATGCTTTATTCATATCAAGATCCTGACGCAGAATAGTGAAACAAGTATGTAACTCCAGCAATGGAATTCTCCCAAGGTACTACTCTTAACGTAATACCGTAAACTAGTTTTCGTATGATTAAAAACTTGAATGGAGATCCAAAAGCATTAGTAACTAGATATGACTAAGTTGCAATAAGAAGTTTCCTACACATACCTTTGATGCCATGCACAAGGTGATGGCCATGCCACCTGCCCCATGAGACCATTGAACCAACTTATCCCTTTGATTCCCTTGACTTGAAGGATAGTTTCCACTATGGGGAAATCTGTTACTCATCATGTACCTCAAAGTAGCCTTCACATCATCAGCATCTTCTTTGGAAAGTGGAAAGTGGAGTAACACATGCAAAATTCCTGCCAGGCCATTGGCTGCACCCCAGTACCTTGTTCCATGCCATCTGAACATCAATGGGGATTCTGTGTTATCAGAAGCCCCTGCTCTTCCTCCAGCTAACACAGCATCAACCACTGGCAGAAGAAGATCATCTGGTATTGTACCTTTTCCAAGGTGTTTGTTTATGAACAAGGCAGCCCATAAAAATCCAGCTCTCCCATACATCAGCTCATAAGACATACCAAAACCACCTTCCTCTGGTCCTACTGGGAGAGCTCTCTCTTGCGCCACCTATAGACAATCAACACAACATTAATGGCCGTTTTCCATAATCACATATTACATGCAATAAAAAACGTAGAACTTGAACAAATTGATCAGTGGAATTGAAAAGCTCTGATGCATTGTTTACTCAGACTTCCACTGAACTTGGCCAAACGGGCATTCTTCTTTGATGCATAGAAGGTCATTTTTTAATGCCTATAAGCCGTATTCTGTTTCAATAAATATAATCGATACTTGTCACGATAAAAGCTACAGATGCTTATCAAATGTGTCATAGTTCCCAAGGGAATATCTTAATGGTTAAAAGCTTAGGATCCCAAGTTAGCAACATTGATTTGTAACATAAAAACGGACGAGCTTGTGAAATAAAGAAGAGCAATCCCTTCAGCAGCTACGCCTCGGGGAATTGAAAAGAAGCAAACACCAAATTTTGGTATGAATATTTAAGACATGAATACACTTTTAATTGAAGTCGTAAGTTTGACGAATGCTCTAATATCAGAACAAGTTGCAAGTGCTCATGGCAAATATAACAAACAAGAAGTTCAAGGACAAAGATGTGAATGAGCCCAGATTGGAACAGATACGTTTTCCGTTTCCTGGATTCACGAAACATACACTTCTTGTTGCTGAAGATCAAGTTATGTCCGTATCCAACTTGCTCAGATAATAGCAAGGTTTGGTTTCAAGTAAACCCAAACATGGTTGTCAGGTAGACCCATGAATTATGTCAGAAGAAGGGTCAAGCCTTAGACATAAGGCATCAAACCATTCCCAGAAAGCAACAAAGAGATTCTTTTCTAAAGTAGTAATATTATTATGTATTGAAATGAAGAATGAAAGTGATGGTGCAGATGGAAGTTGACATTGAAGGATCTACCTCAAGGAAGAGGCTCAAAAAGAAGTCACGTCTACAATGGTCCCCTCTGCAATTGGCAGCCACAGCTCCAAGGGCATAAATTCCCGCTCTACCGCATAAAAATGTCACATGTCTGCACATATCACATATATTATGTTCATTACATATGTAATAAACGACACAACAAAGTTAAACATTAAAACTAGAACTTGAAGCAACTCCAAAGAAACCCACAATTAAAGAAAAATATATACTTTTAACAAAGATTGGAACATAAAAGATCTAAGGGGTCCACACCGATCTTAATTGATATCCTAAGATAGTGAATTAGTGATAGTCACCAAATCGTTCAAACCATCTACTTAAAATCAAATCTAAAATTTTGGAGCAACGAGGACAAGAAGAAAAATCGTAACTTCTCCATCTTTTGGAACTTACTAAAATGTTGACACAAAGCCACATCTGTTATCAATCACAGAGAGAGGGACCAAACACCAAAGTTAATAAAAGATCCAAACTTTCACAACCCATTCTCATCCATTCACCAGAATGAGGTAAGCCCAGTTCAGTAAACCAAATAGTCACTAAGCAAGTGAAAAATACTTCCTTTGTGTCCTAGAAACCATATCATCAAATCCAGAAACATCTTCCACTGGAGCAGCCACGGATTTTTTTTACGACGCTCTGTTAAAAGGGGTCGAGAATACGAATTAAAAAAGAAAACAGAACCAGAAGAAAAGAACAGATTTCATAAA
>JAOSBL010000212.1:2255048-2280344 GCA_027568915.1 Erythroxylum roraimae
AAAAACAGAGATAAAAAAGAGAGATAGTTACCTAGAGGCACGAGCAGCGATGGCACACGTTTCAACGATTTCAGAACAGAGTACCAGGTCCTGGTGGTTGCCGGTGACCTCGTACGATTTCAGGCACGTGAAAGCCGTACCCAACAGACCCGTGTACACTGTCAGGTCAATAACCGTATCTGCACCACCCCTAACTTTCCAAGTCCTCTCAACCACCTGGTTCTTAAGGGAAATGGCCGCTTCAAGAAAAGTGTCGTCAGAGAGTGAAAAGTTGGTAAGCGTCGGATCCATTCCACGAACCAAATCAAACCGTTCGTTGTTGCTCTCCTCTTGGTTAGACTCCTGAGAAGCTAACTTCACCACAGACGACATGGGTCGGTCTCTAAAAAAAGCTGTCTTTGGCTTCTCTCTTTATAGTTTCCTTACAAGTAATACTTGTAGTAGACGAAGAAGACGTACGCTTGCGCGGGGGACCACAACGTGTGAAATTGAGTGTAGAGAAAGACACGCTGTTCACGTGAGTTGTCTCCACGTTTCCACATCAGATATTAAAAACATGAAACGTTGGATAAACACGAGAAAAACACCCTCCTTAGTTTAGGTATAACCAATTGCTGATAATGAGTTGTCGAAATCTGTCTGACCCCGCCTGATGTTCTCCAGAAACGAGGGGTTGCAGTTGTTTTAGATCGTAGTTAGATTTGGAATACAAGCTTAGATGTCACTGTTTAAAAGTATATATAAATATATGTGTCGATTTCATGTACAGAAATTGAATCAGAAGTGGAAAAATAACAAATATCAAATGATCTAATTGTAAGAAAAGATGAAGATGGTGTGAATTTTATTCTACTAGTGGTTCTTTCTTGTTAAGCTCTCCACTGTGTGATGAATCCTTCTTCTGCCCGTCACTACCACTTGATGATGGCTCTTTTGCAACCTCCTTTTTATGCCCTTCACCGCCAACTGATGGTTCCTTCTTGTGGGTGTGGTGGTGAATGTGAATGCTTCGTCTTCTTGTGATAATGTCCCCAAATCTTCGCAGCAATGCTCTCTTCTTCCTGGGGTTCTTCTCGTTCTCCAAATCGTCTATATGAATATGATCATCATCCTCTGGATTCAGTACCAATACTTCATCTATGAATGTAGACGATGACCTTCTCCTATGGTGAGTTGGCGGAACTGGTGAGTCTACTTGATAAAGTATCGATCCTCTTAATAGTTCAGAACTGTCAGAATCATCATCTTCGTCGCTGTCGATGTGTTTATCAGATAGTTTGTGATCGTCGTGCTTGGGAATTATTAGCTCCTTGAGATTGAGAGTGAAAGTACTGCTCAGTTTCTTACCTTCTCTGTGATCTTTTTCCTTCTCTTCTGCTTTAAACTCCTTTCCTGTTACTTCAGCGAATATACGCTTCAACTCTTTGATGTTCTCAACTGTATTTGCCTCGTTGATCCTCAAGTTTTCGTTCTCTCGAGTGATGAAAACTAAAGCATCATCCTTTTCTGCTAGCTCATCCTTGAGTTGGGAGTTTTCGGCCAAGGCAATTCCTGCAGCTTCTTTTGCAGCACTAGCTTCATTCAGGGCCTCTTTCAGGGTCTCTCGCAAGTTGTGGTTCTCTTGTTCTGCAGTGTTTCTCAGGTTCTCAGCTTCCGTTAGTGACTCAAGGAGTTTCTTGTTCTCTTCCAATGCTCTGGTCTTTTCATCTTCAGCTCTTTTGATACAATCAACGAAGCCAGTTTCTTTAGCATTCCAGGCCAGAAGTGACTCCTCAGCCTCTATTCTCAATCTCTCTGCAGTGTTTCTGTTTATATCAGTATCTTTTTTTGCTTGACACAAGAGGGTCTTGGTCTTGTCCTCCATATCCTTCAGCTTCTCCTTCAACTCTTCTGCCTCCTTTTCGGTCGCAATAAGCTTCTCTTTTGTTTGTTTAGCTTCTGTTGCAACTTCCTTGAGAGCTAATGCCAAATCATCCATTGCCTTCTTGCTATTCTCTTCTGCTTTAATCGCCTGTTTCATTTCAGTTCTAAGCGAGTTCATCTCCTCAAGTAAGCTCTTGAACTTCAACTGAGATTGCTTCTCAGCCTCTTCTAGGCCTACCATGTTCGCTCTTGTCAATTCAAGTTCAGACTTGACCATGTGCAATTCTTCTTCCACTGAAACCTGTTCTCCATCACCTGCTCGCGGAGACGAACCCTCCAATTTCTTGACTTTCTCATGCAAAAATGAGACTTGCATCTTTGAATCTTCAAGGGATATAATAGTTTCCTCAAGCTGCCGTGTTTGAGAGGCAAATGAAAGAGACATTTTTGTTTCGATCTCCCTCTTTCTTTCTAGTTCTATCTCCAGTTCCTGAATTCTTCTCTGGCTTCCTGCCACCCTCGCGTTGGCTTCATTAACTATTTGTTTCATCTCCTTCAACTCATCACGAGCTTTGTCTCTCTCTTTTTCTGCACACCTCAATCTATCCATTGGGTCCATCAATTCTTCTTCTAGTTCCCCTGCTTTCTGTTGCATCTCTGGAAGTATATTCATGTAATAAAGTCCAAGAACATAATGTTAATTCTCCAAACCAGACCTCAAATTTGGTCTACACAAAAACCTGTCACACATGGAAACATTAAATGGAAAACAGCAAAAGGCCCAACAGAGATGAGGATCATTACCCATGATTGGTTAATCTACAGAAGTCTACTCCGACATGGACACAGAACTGTGAATGGATTTGTGTTGTTGGATCTCCTCCTCTGTTATTTTGATACAGAAGTCAAGGATATTTCCGATGATTCGTCGAGAACCCAGATCAGATATTGCACATGTAATATCACCAATCAATGCTGAATTTGTGAAGAACAGATAGAACAAGAAATTGCCATAAAAGAAGTATCTTAAGCAGGCACGACAGGAATGGGCATGAACAGAACACAAAGAAAGAAAAAGAGGAAGACTTAGATTTGGAAACAGTTGTGTTATTCCTCAATCTATTCTTTAAGGAGACGAGTTTTCAAAATAAGGAACATTTCATTGTGAATTTCCAGAGACAGAGGAACAGAAGTTTTGAGCTCCAAAGATAGAGACGTGGTTCGGTTATGTGAGAATGTCCGAAGTTGGCGGACAAAAGCCAACAGCCTCAGAGGTTCAGATAGATTTTCAATGACGGCATTTAGACGTGAAATAATATTAGCTTTGCTTTATGTGATTTAATTCATTAATTGTTATTTTTTAAAATTATTAAAATTAACAACAAAAGATACATAATATATTCGATAATCAATTAGATAAGAAGTAAATAATATATAATTATATATAGGTAAGTCAATTGAATATCATCATTGGTTCGCGTGTTGTGTCGTTTACCGATTGCGGATTAAGCATTGATCAAGTTATGTGCTCTGTGTACCGTACATGGTTTACGTTTCTTGTTTTGTCTCATAGTCAGTATTGTTCCTTACAGCAGGGAGGGGGTGCTACTCATCGGTTTTGCTATGGGCAAGCTAATCAACGCACCGATTCTCCTCTTTGTACGTGTGTCGCGTAAGAATGACCTAATTGCGAGTGAGTAATTCATGGATACCCAGGACGAGAGGGTTGAGTGACGTAGTCCGGTGTGGTGTGTCAGACAGAAGGTCCTTGACCATGAAAGAGTCCAGCTCAATTATCACGCGTCGAAAACCAAGAGTCCAGGCTAGGTTTAGACCCGAATAGACTCCTTAGAGTTTCGCCGAGACCGGGGAGCACTGACCGATATTTTGTGCAAAGCCTTAAAGCCAATTCTCCGAGCTATCCCAAATAAGACCACCTGTTGTCGCCAAAGAGTTTGCGCTGTTGCACGCCCATCGGTATTTAGTTTTACCCATCCCAGAGTAGGCGGACACCACCCAATAAGTCGTTCGGAACGAGGTCGAGGAATAAGACGGGCACTAAGATGCCAGGCTGAGGCCTGATGAATCTAATGGACGTAGTTTAGGACGAGGGTCACAGGCATAAACGGAGATACACCACTGGGCCCCCAAGATTTATAAAAATTAAATATTTTTAATTTTTAATTAATATATATATATATATACAAGGATAAAGTTATTTAGAGTCCAGTAGTGTTTGGATCCTCCTATTTTAAATTTCTGGCTTCGTTACTGGTCACAGGAGAACGCGGCCAGGAGAATTGATTATCAAAAAGAGCCAAATTCTTCCAGGACCAAAGGAACCAGCACGCAGTACCAAATATAGCTGACCACTCAAGTCCAGAGACCAGTTTATAATTTTGAAGATTGAGGGTGAGCCAATCGTTGCTACTTGTGTGGAAAAAGTCAAGAGATATGGTGTGGGGAGGAAAAGAACACCATAAGTTACGCGCTTTGGGGCAATCGCGTACAACATGTAACGAGAATTCTTCCGTATGACAGTGATAGCAGACCACGCTTGCAGTAAGGTGTCAGCATGCGCGTTGTTAGTTAGAGAGTAAGCGGACATGAGCAAGAAGCCAAAGGAAGGAACAAATACGTTGAAGGTCAGACCAGTCATATAGGCTTCCAAATGTTACTGGAGTCATAGGTGGAGTGTGCCATAATCTGCGCATAAGCTGAGGCGGTGTTGAATCTCCCAGTAGTCGAAGGGCCCTAGATGAGCTTGTCTGTTCCTAGGTAGGGCTTAGGAGAGAAGGTTCCCGCAATGGATAGGTAGATAGGGGAGGGAAGCAAGGATTGAAGCGCATTCCAATTCCAAGTACTTGAGGTATCCACGAAGTGTTGCACCCGTAGCTCAAGGTCAGATTGTAGAATTGGGTTAATGGCATGCGATAGGAGAGGGCCCATGTTCCCAACCCAAGGATCCGTCCAGAAGCGCGCCTGGGACCCGTCGCAGATCATTCATTTCATGCCCTGCAGCACATATGGCCAAATAGCTTTGATACTTTGCCAAACCATGGTGCCTCCAGTAGTAGTAATAGAGGTAGAGATGTTGTGGACGTCGAAGTGGTACTTAGCGGACAAGATTCGAACCCAAAGCATCGTAAGATTAGAAATCATTGTCCACCCTAGCTTGGTAAGTAACGCGTCATTGATGGCTCTAATGTTACGAATCGCAAGCCCACCCTTTTCTTTAGGCTGGCAGACTTGATCCCAGTGTACGAGGTGCATCTTTCGATTACCTGGAGAAGAGCTCCATAGGCAAGTACGCATGATTTTCTCCAATTCATCGCACAATCTCCGAGAGAGTCAGACCGTCTGCATGGTATAAGTAGGAAGCGCAGAAATGACAGATTGTATCAGGGTAATGTGACCCGCAAACGACAGCAGGTTGGCTTGCCATCCGGAAAGGCGGTATTGGACTTTGTCACTAAGATATTGGTACGTTCGTTTATGACTTTTCCGTGCAAAAGCGGTATGCCAAGATAACGTCCTAGATCCACTGTTTGCTTAAATCCCAACTCTTTGCTAAGATTACGAGCGACAGAATTAGAGATGTTCCTGGAGTAAAAGCAACGAGATTTGCCTGGGCTAATTCGTTGCCCCGAAGCTGCGCAGAACGTATTCAGGATGTCTCGAATGACCGAAATTTGGTCAATAGAAGTTTCCAAGAATAAGATGAGATCGTCGGCAAAAAATAGGTGAGATATGGAGGAGCCTCTATGGATTAATTTGTGGATTGTAGTATTGTTCAAATAGAATAGGCCCTTTAGGTGCTATGCGTTGTCCCAGCAAAGGAACTACGAATCGCTATAGGTGGTTATCTGGACCATACCCAACAGGCGAGTGACCGGAAGGACGATAAGCATCGGAAGGAAGTGCCTCTTGCCCAATTTTAAACCAGTGCCAAACAATATCATCAACAAAATCCATTTATTTATTGCAAAGTTTGTGGAAGAGGTTATTGGGCATAGCATTGGAACTGGAGAAATAGTACAGACGATTTGGTCCTATAAGAGCTGGCGTTGAAGATTTCATCTGTTCTGTTTGGTGATAGGAAACAAATGGCACAAAAGGGGTTGGACCACTCTATTTCTCATTAAGCTGTTTCAATTTGGTGACATTTAATCTGATTCACATATTTATGTAAATTTCACGTAAATATGTGACGAAATTTAATAAAATATGGTAAGAATTGGTTAATCGAAACAGAGAATTTGATCCCGCACAAAAGATATCATTTACAAAAGGACCTAAATTGGTGTATTAAAAATGAGATCAAATCATTAGCTCTGATTAATCAGTTTCTACTATATCCTATTAAATTTTATCTATATATTTATGTAAATTTATAGACCAGATTAAGTAATGTAAGATTGAAACACTGCTCCAACCCATCAGAAGTACTCTAATTTTTCAAAGATGATAGGTGAATCGTCATGATCTCTTGACTATGATGTACCCATTAAAAAGATAGCAAGCTTTACCGCAGAAGTGGGAGAAGTAAAAACAGCAAGAGGAACAACAAAAATCACCAGACAAGATCATAAGGTACTTGTGATATGTTGTCCGGCAAGTCACGGATACATTTGGATACACTAAGGCTATATTTATACGGTTTAAAGTAATATTTTTTATAGAATAAAATATTTTAGAATGAAATATAATATAGATAAATTATTGTTAAAAATAAAACATTTATAATATAATATAATATAACATTATTTAAACAAAAATTTATAATATAATATCAACATTTTATATTCCATTCCAACCAAACTAAAATTTTCATTTCTACTATTTAAAATAAAATAAGATATTACTTTCATTGCATTATTTTATAATTCTTCCTTTCCTACGGTTAGTCAATATTACCATAATGTTTCTTGCGCCGTCAAAGGGTGTGGCTAGATGGTAAAAAACAGGGCTTAATTTCAATTAGATCCCAGATTTGATTTCTTGCTAACCCCTCTTGTAAGAATCTGAGGTAACCAAAGTTTTACCTATGAGTAGAGTAGAGAAGTAGTGTAGTCCTCTATGATTGGATATAGCCACTTGACCCTCTGAGAGGTAAGCCTGCTTGTAGAGTTTCCTCGAATCCAAAAAAATATATATATATATATTTCTTGCTTGTGAATCTGTTAATCAAAGATATGTGGCTATTCAAAAAAAAAGTTGTCCTCTGTACGGCACACGGTTTACGTTTCTTCTTATGATCCTCACGAATCGAAGGATGATTATCTAACTTAATAAACCGTAGGCTCTCAAGTCGATATAAAAACTAATCTTCGCACGTCAGATGAATTTCTCAACAAATATCGGGTGCAGAACCAAATCCACATCTATAAAACGAAAAACTACATTTTCATCAATCTTAAAAAGCAATAAAATTCATCCCCTGCACCAAGAAAAGTTACACTGCTCATGGGAGGGTGCATCTACTTGAGCATTTGGTGATTCATTTAAGCTAATCATTGTCACAAATGAAGCAGATATGCGCTCTATACCAGGGAAGTGAGAGAGAGAAGCTCATAGACCTGGAAGAAGATGCAAACATGAAGTTCCACCATACGCTAAACTAGATTAGATCAAATAATAGCTGTGTTCAACAGACACCACCATTTGAGGGTGGTGGCAGATGTCACGAAAACATTTTGAAACAAATATATTCAATCAGTTTAGACCCATTGAGAGCAATGGAACAATCCACACATCCTAACTACTTTCTCAGAACCATCCTAGTTATCTATCTAGACAACTTCACTGGACAAAATAACAGAATATGCCCAAAAAAACATACAACACATCAAACAAGCTTAAGCGCGCTCGCCCCTGATACGCCTAGCCAACTGGATATCCTTTGGCATGATTGTGACACGCTTGGCATGAATGGCGCAGAGATTGGTGTCCTCAAAGAGACCCACCAGATATGCCTCTGCAGCCTCCTGGAGTGCAAGCACTGCGTGACTTTGGAAACGCAGATCGGTCTGCACAAAAAAAAAAACGCATGTGAGTCTGTAGTAAACGTCCTTGAAAACACAAATCATGATCACCAATGCATAAAAATCTTCTAGCAGGCACATGAAGAAGCGATTATTACCTTGAAATCCTGCGCAATTTCACGGACAAGCCTCTGGAAAGGAAGCTTCCTGATCAAAAGTTCTGTACTTTTCTGATACTTACGAATTTCACTGCACAACATCAGAACACATTGGAAAAACAAGTAAGCAACTGTTTTATCACAAAAACAAAGGACTTGGCATAAAAGAAGTCGACAAAACTTTAGCTCACCGAAGGGCAACAGTTCCAGGGCGGTAACGGTGAGGCTTCTTAACCCCACCAGTGGTCGGAGCAGACTTACGGGCAGCCTGGAAATAATAAAACCACTTGATCAGCAACTAAAAATCAAGCCAAACAACATAACTCAATACAGAGAAGAATTTAACATGGAAATTCCACTTAACCTTGGTAGCGAGCTGCTTCCTTGGAGCCTTTCCTCCAGTAGACTTACGAGCAGTTTGCTTGGTACGGGCCATCTTCTGCACACAAAAGAAAACATAAACAAAAAGATTCAACCTTTTAAACTATAAAAAGAACAATTTTTCAACAGTCAAGGAAGAATCGGACACAAATTAAACGGTGAAAATTCATCTCAAGCGTCATGTTTCACATCGGACAGCCATGTCTGAACTTTAACGGACAACAGCAGAGAACCCACCACCAAATGTATTAAGTCATAACAAAATCGACCTCGCAGAACACTAATTAGGACTATCATCACTAGTACCAATCTAAGCCTATCAATCATTTCAAAATTACAAACCCTAGAATTTCACGACGATCCAACATTTAATAAACCCCAGGCGCCGAAATTCAAAAAAGGATTCATAAACTCAGAAGCCCAGAACGCCAAGTTTAAGTTGTCAACATTCAGAGAAGAGATCAAATCATACAGTACGTCAAAAGAACAACTTCTAATCAACCAAATCCAACATCCAGAAACCACCCAAAATCTCATAAAATTCGAAAAAAATCAAATCAAACACACAAAAAAACCCTAATCATACTTATATTTTAGCTAATTAAACAACTACATAAAATCCAGATAGAAGACAGATAAACATAAAAAATAACTCTAAATACCTTCAGAAATCTTTCTCCCTCTCTCGAGCTTGCTCTCTCCACAAAACTTTGAAAAAGGAGGTCGTCACGCGGTATTTAAAGAAACTGATTTCGCAATCCAACGGATAGGATTTACTATCCGTGTGCTTTTACAGTTGATGATCGGACGGTAAAGGCAATGTGAAGTTGTGTTTTCTTAGACTGAATGAATGGTTGAGATCATATGTTTTAGGGAAGTTGCGGATCGTGAAGGATTAGTCCTGGAATCTGATTGGTCGATTCATTCTAAGAATTCTCTTTGGTTTTAAGTGATTGTCGTTAAGCTAATGTCGTTTGAGAAGGTCATACAGATTTGGTAAGAGTTGCGGTTTTATTAGTTTGAGATAATATGGATGGGCTTCGGATTTCGGAATCTTATTATTTAAAATACTCAAACCGTTTGATATTATTACAAAAATTTTAAAATAGTTTTAAATTTTTCAGTTAAATATATTTTAATAGTTTTTATTAAAAATTAACCAAATTATTAATTAATTTGTAATTTTATAAATTAATAAATTTTTATAAACTAAAATAAATTTATTAATTTTTATTTAACAACTATTTTTATTAAACTTTAAATTATTCAATAAATAAGCATAATTTCTTTCAATTAAATTTTAAATTCTTTAAATTTATTTAATTTTTAATCAATTTTATAACGATCTAAATCAATTTTCCATAATCTAATTCAAGTCGGTTCGATCAATTTAAGCCGAATTGGGTTGAACTTCTCAAATTCAAAATCCTAATTTATACTTAATTAATTGATTTTGAGGAACCAAGCTGAAAAAACTTTAGAATTCTCTTCGTCATGCCACGTTTAATAAAATTTCTACACTCCACAATCACTATGCATGAAAGATGAATTACATGTAAAGGAAGAATAGGGGTAAGAGGTATTCAAGAGGACTCAAATTGTAGCAAAATGAACGCAAGCGAGAACATAGTACCTTGGTACTCATTTACATTCTTTTTCAGCTACCTCTCCATCACAATATGTAACAATTGGTACTATAAGACGAAGAAGGAAAGAAACAAATATACCATTCGACTACCTATTTCTGTAACCAAATTATGAAAAAGAAAAAATCAACACCAATAACATTATACACCAATAAACACCCGACAACTAAGCAGCTAATATGCAAGTCATTATCCACCAAACCAGACTAGGAAGCCACTGTATGATTCCAATGGTCATAATTAGAGTTGTTGAGGATGCGTGTGTGTTTAGCAGGTGAACCCCATCTAAAACTAAAATTCTATGAATACTGCTATTGTCAACTCTTTCGGTCTCAAAGGCGAGTTACTCCGTTGATTCGAGCCCGGAAACCAGCAATTTTATCTAAAGCTTTTGCCGAGACTTGTGGTACGAATTACTTGAGATCAAAGTGAAAATGTGTTGCAACTTTCAGGAGATTTGCAAGCCCGAGGACAGCAGATTGCACAACTTCAGACCTTGGAGAGACGGAACTTGGAAGATGGGGTAGGCAAACAGGTAGACACCGCTCGTCGTCTTTTGAAAGGTCGAACATGGATAGCGCACATTGGCAGAATATGAATCTGGATAAAAGAGCACGTGAAACATAAGATGACAGATGGAAAAATCCTAATGTGATTCAAATGTACAGAAATGATTTTAGTCATGCCCTAATTAAAGATGACAATGGGCTGACTCATGGCCGTTAAAAAAAACGACTTATGAGTCAAATTAGATCTAGACCGGTTCAAAACTCAATTTTTCTAGACAAAACGACATTATTTTGTTTAAAGGAGATAGTGTCTCGGGTAGACCTGAACCTAGACAACTCAGACTCAGATTGATTTAAAAAAAGTTTTACACTTTTAATTTTAAAAATTAATTAAAAAAAGTAACAAGACTAGCCCATGGGCCAGCCATTGCCATCCTAGCCCAAATAGGCCAGAAAATGAAGAAAGATAAAATTTAGAAGTTAGCGCTGTCATCATCATAATCCTGTCTATTGAGCATTGTAAGAATGAGATCGATGGATCTACATCTGATGCTAGACATAGTTAAATGAGAAACGGCATCAATTAGTTAGAAAGAGTTGTACCTTAAAATAAGCCGTCTAAGAAATGGATCAGATAGAACTTGCCCCCAAACCAGGTCCAGGTTTTTGGATGTAGAAAGTATCACCTCCCATTCAGAAAAGGCAGTGGATAGAATATCTTCGGCATTTTTATACAGATCCTAAAACCAGGATTCTTCAGTAATTAGAAAGGCAAACAGATGTGGACATTTGTAAAACCCAAAATGCCATGCAATCAACTTACTGTTTCATCATCAGGAAATGTGAGGCCAACCATTTGACAGAATGCTTGTAGAGGAGCAGTCAAGAAAAAGGTAAACTGACTTCCATAATGCTTCGTACCAATGTTAGGTAGAGCTTTGAACACTGGTCTAACCGGTGAGAGTAGTAAGGCAGCTGTCTCTCCTCTTTCTGCACCATGTAAAACCTGAAATCACCCAGAATTTACTTATGAGTAACTTATTGTTTCATCATATTGAGGAACCATGCTGATGAAGAATCCACGACCACAAGGATAATCAACTTTATTAGAATTGATAATAAAATTTTTGGAAATTTCACGAAATTTCACGAAAGAAAACCTTATGCACAAAGCACTAGCCTAGAACTATAATACGTAATATGATGCACGACTATGAATTGAGTTATGCATAAGTTATGACAAACCTGCCTTGAATGCATGGCTGCTGTCACTATCAATAATCAAGAAAAGTGGTCTTCGAGTAAATGGAATTATATCCCCAGGGTAGAGTGCGTTTGGACCTGAAAATTGGAAAGGAGACCATTCAATTAATAGCGATAGTATGGGAAGGGAGCAACAAAAGATGATCTACAAACTCTCCTAAGCTTTTAACCACCCATAAAAGTTTGGAGTGAGTAATAATAAGGCATAGCCACCTACCACCGTTTCCCTTAGGACCTAACCACAAATAGTTGTCATAATAGTCACTTGATTCTGTCCTACCATTCATATGGGTTTCAGGACCAAAGCCATTCTTTTCACTTAATGTACCACATATAGCTTTGTTTCTTGAAGACTTCTTTAATCCTCCAGAGCTTTCCAATTTAGAAACATGACTTAATCCACCCTTCCCTGAATTGAATAGAACACTGATGTTAGACCCAAAAAAAACACTAATTGGTCTAAGACACCAGCCAAAGGGGAGGCTAAAACAACCTGAAGCTGATATATAAATTAACATGACGCTCTCTGGAGGAAGCTCATCTGAAATTGTTGCCAGAACCTGCCGACATTTAATCAAAATTCAGCCTATTGTATTGCATCATTTAATCAGGAACAGGACACCAAAAGTTCATAACAAGGGCTTCAATGTTCAAGAGTTAGGTCAACAGATGCTATATTATCAGGTTTAGTGCAACATCACTAACAAGGTTGTGGGATACCTTTAGTTGTGGTTAGTATCACCCACTTTAAAGGAGAAGAACGTAACTCTATCATGTATATGAGCAAAGTGTATTAACTTGTCCTGAGGATTTGCTAAATTAGATGACAGTAATACTTGTATGTGAAAATGACTTTACAGAATGACATATTATATATGTGGCTTATTTATCAAGCATTCCCATCATTCAAACAGAAAATTCACCATCGAAACCAACCTCCCCTCTACAGAAACCAAGCTATAAACAAAAATCAACCTCATAAAATATTAAAACTAACCGCTAGCAAGTGCGAAACAGAAGGCCGATAAAGAATGGCTTTCCTAGGATTTGGAGGTAAATTCGGATCGGTCAAAGCTGCAGCCAGATTTATATCTATTAATCCAGAAGCTCCAGAATGATCTACTATTGTGCCATTCTGTTTTGGATCAACCAGATTATTTGAGAAGCTTGACTCTACTGTATGCTTCTGATAAAAGGATCCACTTGGCTCCCATTCCAGACATTGCAGCATTCTATGACTGTCCAACGTAAGTTCTGCAAATTTCACCTGTAAAGAAAAATGGGTGAAAATGCATACTTCTATAAGTATGATAATTTCAAGAGATTATAAGTGAATCAGTCAATCAAACAAAAGTAAGCGATTAACTACTTACTTCATTTCTGTGATAGCTTGTCAACACAGCATCTTGAAATTTTAGAACTTTCTTTGCATGGAAGCGAGCCACATAAGGACGAGAAGCTGGATGAGAATCATACAAGGCACAATAACGAAATGGCCTGGCATATTTAAAAGCAGAATCAACTTCCATAAAACGGACTATTTCTTGCACCACCAGCTTCCATTCTTTAAAGTTCATCTCCTGACAGGAAATAACATGAACACCCTGGTCATGCAAGTACCACCACAAGTTCTATACCACACTAAACTCATAACGGAATTGACATTTTTCTAATTTAACTTACTTACTAGACAAACATCTAATCCAGCATGCAGCAGAAGGAAAACAAATGGTCATTTTCATGTGAAAAATGTAAATTTAAGAGTTATTATGAGAGGATAAGGTTAGGAAAGCCTTTTAACTAATAAGTTCTCAAGAGTCTCCAACAAATTGGACCTTCCACCATCAACATTCTCAAAAGAAGCATGATTCCACGCCCATAGTTTTAAGATGAAAAAGTGTAAATCTCTACAACTTTACCTTAAAAGGACCTTGTAATACCTATTTAACGGCTCTAAACAGAGGACGCACAAACAGTGATATCTTCTTTATCAGAGAACCAAAAACAGCTGAGCCGGTAAAAGTTCGCAAAAGATTAGATACAGAAGAATTCTATAGCTAACCAACGCAAGTCTTGGAAACAAAAAGTAATAAACGTTCTCCTCAGATTAAAATGACCAAAAGGAGAAAATCTGTTCACTATACGTGTATTCCAAACAACGAACCTAAAGACACAGTCCCAAAAGGAAAAACCAGCTAGAAAACGGATAAATTTCATAAATTATTCACTCAGTTCTAAGAAATTCGGCTCTGAAGCTAATTTTTAGCTCCAATCACAAGCAAACGACAAACTGACTTCTACTTAAGCGAAACACAAAAAGAAAAAAACAAAAACAACTTTCAAAAGTTAATAAACCATTACCAATTCCACAAACTCTCCCATTTCAAGCTGCGAGAGATCACAAAAGAATTCGAGCTCCAAAAAGATTAACAGAGTACTCAACTCAATGACCATGCTGGCTTTCGTGCTCTCTCAGTTAATATTTCAACGCTAAATTAATTAGAACAACAACAGAAAAAGAGAAAGAACACTGAAACACGAACTCTAAATACCAACAAAACAAGAAGAAAGATACAAACAAATTGCAGCCAGAACCACAAAAGATAGAACACACATTCACCGCCATATAAATGAATAAACAATTAAACCAAAGAAAGAACAACTCACTCGGAAATTTGCCTTGCTATCATCAACGAGAGCTCCAAACCTCTCAGCAAGCGCTCGAACCATGTCGGTCCGGCTCAAAATCAGCGAAACCAGCAAAAAGCGCGCGTAAAACCTCAACTCCTTAAATCTCACACCTAGATCCTTGGCTTTGGCTCCTTCAAAGTACTTCCTGTGCAAAATCGCCTCGTAGAACACGTACGCCTCCACCAAGAACCTGGCCTCGCTCGTCCTCATGTACTGATTAAAGTAGAGCTGCCCGATCCGGCTCGCGATCTCTCCTATCTCCCACCGGTTCAGACCGGAAGCAACCAGCTTCGACCGGTTCTCTTGCTGGTACTTCCACAGCCTCATGTACGCCTTGAACACCTTCTGCAGGTAGTGGTTTTGCGAGCGTCCGTACTGCGGAAGGTCTCGCACTCGAGTGAACTTACGGTCCGCGCTGTCCACCAGAGCACGGAAAGTCTGCGATACGACGTCGATATCCGCTGCCATCAGTCGATTAGTAACCGGGGAAAGCAGTGGTCTCGTCGGTGGTTGTCATCGGAGAAATAGAGGGAACAAATGGAAGCTAACGGAAGATTAAGGGAATCAACGTGGTGTTTATATATAGATGTACCCTGTGCTTTTTTAATATCTAAAAGTTAATGATAATTGTGGGAATTTCGAGAACAGTAATACAATTATTAATTTCAGTGAGTTCACGGAAATACAGTGGCGGCGTTACGGAGGGGCAGAGACGCAGAGTTCCAGTATTATGAGGGTTGATGACACGCGTCGTGAGTGAGTGTGGGCGTGCAGCGCCAGTGCGAGTGCCTGTGCCTGTGCCTGCGAACGACATGTAAAGTGATTCCGGTATTGTAAAGTGGGTGAGGTGACCGACTCCGATTCTTTTTTTTATTTTCAAGTGGGAGGAGGTAAGCTTGTGTGTCTTCAAGATCCTGGTGGTTGGCTCTGGACCGTTGGATGGGGACAGATTTGATCCGATGCGGGGCACTGATGGTTGGTCTGGTCCCACTTATCTCCACACATTTTAACGGGACCATTGACTTCGATGGCGATCCTTTTGGTACGTTAAGTATGACATATAATATATTGGTTTTATTAATTTTGATAAATATTTTTTTAGTATACATCATCTAATATCTTGTGAAATTAATAAAAGATAAAAAAATATTTTTTTATCTGAAAGGGAATACAAACAGGACAAAATCAACACAAAACAAGACCAAGCATCCTAGCTAATGCAAGACCCTCCGGGACAAAGCGCCTTGTTGATCTCGAAGTAGGGGTTCTCGAACGGTCGACAGGGGATCCTGAAGAATGTACAGCCCTGAGCTTTAAAAAGTAAAATAATACAAAAAGTTAACTTACAAACACAATGTTTAGTTACATTATAATTTTTTAAAAAATAACTCAATTAATAGTTAATATAATATATAATTTAGTTAAAAATAATATTTTTAAAATTTTAAAAACTTTTTGTAAGAATCTATTTTTAAAAATACTTTTAATTGAGTGATATTAGATGCTCTTAGTTAAAATTTGTTATTAGTTATTTAAATCAAACTCATCATTTTATCATACAAAATAATTTACTTACATATACTTAATTAATTATATATATATTCTTAAAAAATCAGAACATACCTCAAAAACAATGACTATAGTTTTCCTATTATAATAAATAAATTCCCTTTAAAAAGAGGTTATCAAAGAATATAAAATTAATATATTTCAATTTTTTCACATAAACTTTTTATTTATTCCTCACTTTCTACACGTAATTTACACATTATGTATGTATAATTAAAGAATTTAATAATATTTTCTCCATAATTACACAAATTTTACTAGAAATGGAATTGAATAAAAGATTAAGGGTTTTGAGCTCTATTTTTAAGGATGACCTAAAACTCGATCGGGCCTAAGGTTACTTTTTTTTTTTTGGTCGACCTCAGGGTATCCACCGGCGGATCAAGTGGCTAATCCCCTCGCTGGTTTGTAGGCACTTCACAAGGTGAGACAGCTGGCCCAAAGATTTAAGGCTGCTCCATACCCAAAGCTAAGAATTGAACCCCTGACCTTTGGCTAAGGATGGATGAGTCTCGTCCACTCAACCATACCCCTTGAGTTCGAGCCTAAGGTTACAAGCTTGAGCCTAATCAAACTCAGTTAATATAAAGTTCAGTCGAGTTTAATTAAATTATTTTTAAAATTTTAAATTTTTAAAAATAATATAATTATATGTGAAACGTCATTTTAAGTAAAAATTTTAAATTATAGTCTGGTTGAGCTGAATAGCTAATCAGCCTAATCTTAAACTTAAAATTTTTTATCAACTCTAATTAGACGAATTAATTTTAAGTTTGACAAAACCCAATCAAGACAGGCAAAACCATTTTTTGTCGTCCTTTTTATCTATTTTCTAATTAACAAAATAGCTTAAACGATGGCTCAAAAATATTATTTATTGCTGGCATGAGCAAACATTCCAACTGTTGTTGGATGAAATATAGACTGTCACGACAGCGAGACGGAGAGGAGGACGAGGGTGTGGTTGACAGTTGGAGAGCAGTTAACGTCGACTGAGGAAAACAAAAGTCCCCTTGTGGGGATGGGACGGTTATGGTTTTTAACTGCTCGCTGCTACAGACCTCAGAGGAATGTCTTTTCTTACATTTGCTTCCTTGGTCATGTCTATGGCAAAAGCTGAACAATTTGCATTTTGCAGTCACATCCACGTTATCCACTACTTGCACGAAACCTCCATTGCACATTCTATCCCGAGCTGGCCACGTACTTGGGGACTTGCTTGCTTCTTGGACTGATCAATAAAGTCTCCACCTAACAATCTGTTTTGCATTTATGTTAATTAGCTCAATTATTAGATTTGATGCGCATTAAGATTCTCATGCAGAAAGTTCTTAACCATAATTATATATTTTGAGAAAATTTTATGATTTTCTTTAATTAATAAATCAATAAAGTTTATCTTTAATTGATAACAAACTATATAGTTTTTATTTTATAAATTATTTTCTTTATAAAAATGGTCAAAATATGTACCAATTATAAGGTAGTGACTTTTTATGATATTACTTAGTCTAAATCAGGTCGGGCTGGGTAAAGGTAGGAAAGATACTTGCTTAGGATTTATACTTGACCTGTTCCTATTTTATCTTTTTTTTTAAGTCTACTTTTGATACTTATAAAAAACAAAAAAGAAGACAAATTAAGGTCATTTTTTTACTTTGCTCAAGATCTATAATAAATTAGCAACAACCTGATCTAAATGTTAATACAATCAAAGTGATACATTCATGCTTGATATTAAAAATAGGTGAAAAGGGGTTTCTGCTTTACAAAAATTAAAAAGAAAATCATAGGGGAATTATTTAGCAATATTTTAAAAATTAAATCAAAAATATACCGATAATATAAGAGGTTTAAGATTTAAAAGACCATCATACAAGGATGGTAAATGAGTCCAACCTTGCCAACTTGACCCAGCTTAGTCAACCCTGGTTTGACTAGAAAATTTTAAAAAATTGGATCTTGGGTTGATTTTGAACTCGAGCTATCCGTTTTGCATTTTAATTTTTAAAAAAAATTGGGCTAATCAGGCTTAGGTTTGGGCCGTCTAAGGCTCTATAAGGATTTAGCTCGAATCCACTACCTCATGCACAATCAAGGACCTCGGGTCTAGGCGAGCTAAGGCGCAACCTGACCTATTGTCATCTCTAATATTATAAAATTGGTTAAAGATTGAATACAATAAAAAATTTTGAAATTTCCTTGAAAGATATTTTCTTTATTTATAAAAAAAATTCCAACAAAAAGTAAAAAATTAAATTTAAAATAACTAATTTAAAATTTTTATAATTAAACTATATAAATATATTGAATTTTTTAATTATTATTGTTTAGAATCAAAACCAGAGGCGTGCCGCGTGCTAAATAATAAAACCCGTGCTTCTAACGTCAGACCCGAAATTAAGACAACAGTTTCAGGTTTAGGATACCGAAAGAGAATTATATTCCTATAAAGCATTCCCATGCAAAAAAGATATTATTTCATAATAAGTTACGTACAAAATGCCAGATTAGTTGAGATTAAAAAAAAGAAAACATTTAGAGCAACTTTCGTGTCTTGATGTATTTGTCATGTTTCGATTGTTCGCACCTTAAGAACGTGCCCGTGCAACCTGTTTTTCCACACAGAAACAGCTGTCTCGTTGCAGTGCCATCGTCGATTATTTGTTGACAACCTTATTTTTTCAGGAAAATCCCACGCTTCAGGGGAAAAAAAGTGTTGGCTGTCTTCACATCTCCAGTACATTATTATTATACATACCAATTTCACCTTTCTGGTTACATTTCGCCAGATATAGTGGATCTGACAACACAAATTCATTCGGACAGGTTATGATGTTCACATCAGCCTTTTGTATTCAAATCACGAGATGAGTTGTGGTTTTTTTTTTTTTTATATGCATAAGTTGTCCCAAATTTTGCTCATCCGAAGTTCTAGAAGAGTTAAATTTGAAACTCTAAGAATTCTCATGGTTTTACATAGTTTGTACATTTTTACGTACAAATAGTTATCACATATTGATTGGTCAATTACTAATTGATCACTAGCCCTGTTCAGCATCAAGTTTTCGACAATCTCGAATTCTTTAGTAGCTTCAATTTTTCTACTGTTGTTAGAAACGAGACGTCCATAATTGATCCAATTAAGGAACATGCCTAGGGGATTAAAGGATCATCAACAGGGAAAATTCCCCTCTCCCCTCCTTTTTTGGTAACTCGAACTCAAGATATCCTACAGATGAAAGCCTTAAGCGAGGAGTTAAAACCAATCAAGTCACTCCTACTTCTCGAGGTGTGGTGCTATTGAATACACTTCGAGTATATGTGATATATCTCAAATCACTTTTTTTATATGAACGTAAAAATTTTTTTGAATAAATCTTAAGAAAAAATCAAATGTTTCAACAATTTAATCGGAGAAAGTAACAACATCATAACCCGAACCTAACCCAATTTCGCATAAAATTAACACGTTTGATCTGAATTGATTAGACTTTTGATCATATTAAAACATTTTTTTTTGGAAACAAACCATATTCATAAAGACTAAAGAAAGCATCAAACCAGAAGAAGCAACTAAACCCAAAGCCAATAGGCTTTACCCTATAACACCCGAACCTAGAGCCTCTTCTAAATCGATAACAAACGGCAGACAATCAAGAGAAAGAACTGAAACAATACTGCGAGGTATCGAAACCCACTCAAACCGGTATGCATAAGATAAAGCCACCCTAGCTAACGTATGAGCAGCCTTATTAGCATTCCGAGAAGTCTAATGGAAGGACAAAAACTGGAAATCGTTTTTTAAAGAAAGACAATCGGCCAACACAGTCCCAACCTCTAGCAAATTGCTGGTAGGGTTATTAAGATGAGTAATAGCACCTAAACAATCCGATTCAATAACAATCCAATCTAGACACTGAACCTTAAGCCAACTCAGAGCTTCTTTAATGGAAAGAGCCTCAGCCAGAAAAGCATCAACACACCCAGGAATGTGACCCGACAGAGCCCGCACAAACCGACCCCGATCGTCCCTGAGAACCACCCCAAACCCCGAGCAATTATCCCCTGTTGAGATCGAAGCATCGACATTGCATTTTAACCACCCCACGTCAGGCTTACACCAAGAATAAAAACCAATTGGGTTGTTGCCATGCAACTGTAACCGACCAAAAGCATCGGTGGCCTCTTTCCAATTTGCAAAAAACTCATCAGCGAAATATATGATAGCATTCGGAGGAGTGTCCTTATTTTCCCAACACAGCAAATTGCGATGGAACCAAAGACTCCAACAGATCACAAATATCCTGTATCCCAAAGCAGAATGTTTACCAAGTAAAGCCGAAAAGATGCAACCTTTGATGTCGTCCCCCTAAATAGTGATACCTGCAGTGGTCCATACATGACGGGCAAAGGGGCAAGTGAGCAGCACATGGTTCATGGATTCTACCTGACCACATCGAATGCAAGCCGGATCGATAGAAACCCCCCTCTCCAACAGTCTCTGTTTACAAGGCACAAAATCACGTAATACTCGCCAGAGGAAATCCTTCACCTTCGGGGGAAGCTGAGCGTTCCAGAGAGAATGCCATTGACCATGAATCAAGTACTCCGGGATAGAAGAGAATTGCTGAGTAGCAATTCTATATCCAGATTTAACACTGTACAAACCGTCACTGGTGAAATGCCAGCAGAAATGATCAGAAGGCAGAGACGGGGAAATATGGATTTTAAACACCTGCAGAGCATCAGCCGGAGCTAAAATTCCATTAACAAATGAATAATCCCATCCCGATCTGTCTGAATTGAAAAGATCGCCCACCTTCAAATACTCCATACCTGGCAGTGGAGCAGTATGCACAAAAAAACCTTCCTCGCAATTCAACCATGGATCGGTAAAAACAGAAATTGAATTTCCGTCTCCCACTCTCCACCTAGCTCCTTTACCCAGCAACTGTTGCGCCGAAAAAATACTCCGCCAAACAAAACTAGGGTTCCGCCCTTCTCGAGCATGAAGGAAATGGCAATCCGGAAAATACCTGGCTTTAAACAATCTGCTCGGCAATGAATTCGGGTGAGACAAGAAACGCCAGCCCTGCTTACAAAGCATTGCAAGATTGAAACAGTGTAACTCCCTAAAACCCATTCCACCCAGCTTCTTCGGAGTACAAAGCCGTTCCCATTTGGCCCAATGAATTTTAGATCGACTCCCTGAGGAAGATCCCCACCAATAAGAATTCATCATGTTATGGAGATCATCACAGATACCTTGCGGGAGGAGAAAAACACTCATACAAAACGTTGGGAGGGCTTGGGCGATCGTCTTTAGCACGATCTCCTTACCCGGCTTGGAAAGGAAACGATTGCTCCAGCTTTGAATCCGCTTGCTGAGTCGATCCTTTAGAAAGGCAAAAATTTGCTTCTTATTCCGACCAATTAGAGAAGGAAGGCCCAGATACCGGCCGTGATCAATCGGAGTCGAAACCCCCAAAATCCTCTTCACATCCTGCTGCACCTCTTCCTTTGTATTCGAGCTAAACATGACACCGGATTTTTGAAAATTAATCGCTTGACCCGACGCCAACTCATAAGTGGCAAGAATTCGCTTAACAATTTGACACTCCCTTGACGAGGCTTTGAAGAAGAAGAAGCTATCATCCGCAAAAAACAGATGCGATACACTGGGCGCGCCTCGGCAAATAGTAATGCCATGAATCTCCCCTCGCGCCTCAGCCTTCCTCAAAAGGGCAGAGAATCCTTCAGCACATAAGATGAAGAGATAGGAACTGAGAGGGTCTCCCTGTCGAAGACCTCGGTGAGGGGTAATGGGGCCCACGGATTGGCCATTTAACACTACCGAGTATTGGACTGTAGAAACACAAAGCATCATCCACTTAACCCACCGAACATCAAAACCCAACTTTAACATAATAAACTCAAGGTAGCCCCAGTCAACTCGGTCGTATGCTTTGCTGATATCTATCTTCAAAGCTACATCACCATTAGCACCTCTCCCTTTATTCTTCATGAAGTGAATGATTTCAAACGCAACCAGAATGTTATCCGAGATAAGTCTTCCTGGAACAAATGCGGACTGCAAAGGGGAAATAATTCGAGGAAGAAGGACCTTGAGTCTGTTGGCCAAGACCTTGGAAATAACTTTATAAATCACGTTGCAGAGAGCAATAGGCCGGAGGTCCTTCATACTGCTAGGCTTATCCTTCTTCGGTATAAGAACAATATTTGTGTTATTAAGCGAGGAGGGGAAAACGCCATTCTCCAACCACCGGCAGCTCTGAGAAAAAATATCCGAACCCACCATATCCCAACACTTCTGGAAAAAAGCAGGGTTCATACCATCAGGGCCTGGCACTTTGTCGGGGTGCATGGCAAAGATGGCCCTTTTAAACTCATCCAACGTAAAGGGGGCCAAGAGAGAAGAATTATCGTCATCCGTCACTACCGAAGAAAGACAATCGAACTCTGCAATACTTGACCCTGATAAGGGAGCCGCGAACAGGCCATTGAAATAATCCAGGACAATCGAACACATAGCATCCCTATCCGACACAACATTACCGTGATCATCCTCTAAAAACTCAATATAGTTGACCCGCTTTCTACGAGAAGCCTGAGCGTGAAAGAATCTAGAGTTGGCTTCCCCATATTTGAGCCAGAAAATTTTGGACCTTTGTTTCCAGAAAATGGCCTCTTGAGCTAGAAGGGTCGAGAGCTCAGATTTAAGCCTCACTATACGCACATCCTCCACCTGAGCCTGACGGGCCGCATCGATTTTTCGCTTTAAGCTAGCAATCCGAAACTGAAAATTATGGTCCAGAGATTTCTGCCAGTCTGTTAAAGCCACACTACAAGTCGAAATTTTTTCCAGAACATTAACATTCCTATCCTGAGACCAAGCACCGGACACAACCTCCAGAAAACCATTTTCAAGTAGCCATGTATTCTCAAACTTAAACCGGTGGACTCGTTTAACCGGAAACACCGCACTGGCGAAAAGCTTAATTGGGTTATGATCAGAATAGGGGGCTGACCAGGTTAAACAATTTGTGGCAAGGGAAAGAATTAATCCAATCCGACGTAACAAAGGCCCTATCCAGACGTTCCATAACCAGGGAATCCGATCCCCTACCTCGTTCCCAAGTGAAACCAAATCCCACAAGGGGAACATCAATTAATTGACATTCTGCAATACATGAACGAAACCCTTCCAGAAGCGAAACAGGGTAATCCCGACCACCAAGTTTATCATTAATCGAAAGAAGATTATTAAAATCTCCCATGCAAACCCAAGGTAACGAATAACGCCGAGAAAGAGCCTGAAGTAAAGCCCAACTACTACGCTTCCTATGGGATTCCGGAAAACCGTAAAAACCAGTAAAACGCCAAGTAAAATCATTAGGCTGGACAATTTCCATATCAATATGGTTGCTCGAGTAACCCAACACTTTAGCATTACTCGAATGATTCCAAAGGAGCGCAAGCCCCCCACTACGACCAGTCCGATCAACAGAAAAACAACAATCAAATTTCAACGAAATACGTAACTCCTCCATTCTACGAGAGCTAACCAGAGTTTCACTAAGAAAAAGAAAATGAGGCTTATTAACCTTAACAAGATCCTTCAAAGCAGTCACTGCACGGGGGTTGCCCAAGCCCCGGCAGTTCCAAGCAATACAATTCATGGCGATCGGCGGGTCTCCTTCACGAGACCGGCCGTTGGTAACTCAGTAGAACTAGAAGTTGCAGTTGACGAAGCTGAGTGTCTACCACCCCTCAGTTCATCAAGGTTAATGCCACTGTATCCCCCTGCACATGGACGCTTCTTAACTTCATCAACAATCATAACATCATCTTCCTTTCCTCTATGGACAGCAGCCCACTCCAAGTCAGTGCCAGGCAAATCCGACTCAGCAGCACGATGTTCAGCCATCAACAGGGTGCCAGCTGGCGCAGGTTGGAATTTCCTATAATAAGAGCCATAATTATCCATTACGCTATTAGGCTTTGATTTTGCCATGAGCGGATATGAATTGCCGTGATTTGTGGACCTACCATCAACCCCTGCGGGAATAACGGGATCGCATCGCCACTGATTTGGACGAAATCTTAACTGATCACGAACCTCCGACCGAATCTCCTCCGGCCACTCCCTTCTGATAGTCTCCTCCGGCTGCTCAATGAGTTTAACACAACTGGATTCACTATGCCCGACAATGCCACATAGATAACAGATGAGCGGGATCCTTTCATAACTAAAAGAGACGTCAAAAAATTCACCCCTCTCCTTGCGAATTCTCTTAGTCCTCATAAGTGGTTCCTTTATGTTTATGCGAACACGAAAGCGCATATATTGAACAATGGAACTGCGCTTTTGTCCCGAATCATAATCCAGAAATGACCCCATAATGTTACCCAACGTTTTCGCTAAAGATTCGGAAGCAAAACCAGGTGGGAGATCATGTACTCGAACCCAGAAATCAGTAAAATGAAACTCAACCTCCGTCGGATTCTCACCTTCCCTCATCTGATGAACTAAAAGGATACAATTGTTAAAACTCCAAGGTCCTCCCGCCAACATTTTCCGAAAATCTACCACATGAAAGAACTGAAACAGATAAAGCCCCTCCCCCCCAAAAGGTTTGATCAAACAGCCTTTGATAGGACGCCATAAATTAAGAAGGGTTCTTTCCATAGCCTCAAAATTGACATTCCGCTCACCCAAGAAACGACCTAACAGACTCAGATTATAATCGATACAGCTCCCTTCTATTTCTGAATCCTTAACCACTAGTTCCGTATCCTCTTTCTCATGAATAGACAGTTGTTGGAGTTCCGGTTCCATAGCTAACCAAGAAAACCAGCGACAAACACAAGAACAAAGCGCAAGACTTAGTAATACGAAAACATGCACGAAGGCACGACAAAACTTGCACCCTTAGAGAGAGAAGCGGGCAAGACTTGAGATTGTGTTACTGTTAATTATTGATTAAAACATTTTTAAAATCTTAAATTTTAAGTATTTGGAGGAATTTGTAAAAGAATTCTTACAAACCATTTCATCAAATTTTATAGAATTGCATTCTTGAGTTTATTTTTGTTTTTAACCGATTTGACTTATGCACATATAGGGCATAAAGGACTTTTGGGTTACATGGAAAGCTAACTAGATGTATTAATGTTGTGTTTATGATTATTAATGCTAGTATAGTAA
>JAOSBL010000212.1:2347918-2367653 GCA_027568915.1 Erythroxylum roraimae
GCTCGTTGCAGGTACGGTAGCAGTAGCTTCGCAGGTTCAGTTTCACTTGCCATTTTGCCTTTGATTTTCTCCTCTGATTTGTGAGCAATAGACAGATTATTTACGTAATTGACGGAAATAAGCGGTAGAAAGAGCTTCCCGAAAAAGCTAAAATTTGGGCTTTTGGAAAAGCTCCAAATTTTAGTTTTTTAAAAAAGCTGTATTTTGTCTTTTTTAAAAGCTATTTCTACTCGAAAAGCACTTTTGAAGTTTGCAGCCAAACACCCACTTTTTCCTGAAAATAGCTTTTGCGGTGGAAAAAAATGTTTTTAGAGTCTCCAAAGGCTGAACCAAACAGGCACGTACATCTGTCTATCGAAGAATTTGAAATTTAATTAAAAATAAAATTATTGAATAAAAACTAATTGATTTATTTTAATTTATAAGTACTTATTAATTTAAGAAAGTTGACTAATTATTAATCAATCAATCAATTTTTAACAATAAAATTTGTTAAATAAATTGAACCGAAAATTTGAAAACTAAATTAAAAAATTAGCTGATTTAAGGTTTTTATGGTTAAGCTGATTAGAATTTTTAATTGTTGATATATAATCATTCGTTCCAAAGAAGGTAAGAAATTACAAACCTTTACATAAAAATCTAAATTTTGTTTTCTTTCGTATTTGTTAAAATTAGTAGGGATTATTCTTTTAAGTGTATGTTAAATAAATTATTGAATGCACATAATAACTCCAAAATTATGTATTTTAAATAAATTATTTAATAATTTGATAAATTAAAATTTAATAATAAGCTCGATATGATTGACTTATTTTTTAAGATAATTTTAACGTTTTTAGATATTTTATGAGCCAAATATTTGACTATCTAAATATAAGTCATACATTCTTATAATTTAAATCATTATAGATGAAATTTTAATGATTTAAATTTGAAAATAATAATTTCTCCTATAATACTATTTCACATGGTAACTAATATTGAAAAAAAAAGTAAGCTCGGATCGGATTGGGCTAGAACCGATCAGGCAATGGTCGGGCCTGAGCCTGGACTGGCCATTGTCATCTCTGTATATAATCTTATTTGACCCTATATATAAAATGACACCAAATTATTAATTCATATCAATTATATCAAAATGTTTGTCGGAAACAATCACTCTATTACGCAGTATAAGACTGCATATTATTAGACCTTCTCAAACTCTATATTTTAATTATTCTGGTTATCAATTATATCAAAATGATATTGTTTAAATAATAATTTAAATTTAACTAAATTTTAAATTACAATCAAATTATATATAAAAGGGAAAATTTTATTATGATCGTTGCCTATTAAATCATATCAATTATATTAAAATAATATTGTTTAAATAATAATTTAAACGATATTATTTCATTATGATCATCCCTCTTTTGGGTTCTATATTTCCATAAGTAACGGTGGGCTTTCTTTTGAGTTTAAACCATGGGAACAATCATTGTGTATCGTCACGTGCTTAATTAAAATCATTATGTCACGTGACAAAAACGCACATTTATTTTTTTTATAATAAAAAGTTTATTTTCCCTACTTTTTATGTATATTGAATTATCGAGATATGTCAAAAATTTTGGAAGAGAAGGTAAAAATTGATATCATGAGAGTTTTGGGCCTGTGGGCTTCCCTCGGTCCAAGATCCAATTCATTATCTCAAACCTTTGTGTTTTTCTGTTTCACTTCAACTCACTTTTTTATGCATATATATGTACACACAAACATTACGTATCTCAATTTTTGTTGGATTAATCCTAAGCTCCTAAGACCTCACTTCAAGAACTCTAAAGGAGGTAAATCTGGAACCCGAGATTTCTTAGATTCTTACATAGCCTGTACATTTCTGTACGCAAATAATCGTCATATATTGATTGGTCAGCTGTTGATTAATCATCGACCCTACTAAGCATCAGGTTCCCAGCAATCTCAGGTTCTCTAGTAGCTCCAACTCTCATACTGTTACTGGAAACGAGGTATCCGTAATTGATCCGACCAAGGAGCATATCTAAGAGGCTAGATGATCATCATCCCCCTTCAAAGTAATGCTTTTTAATATGGAACTTTATGATTTGTGCAAAACAATCATAAAGTTTTAAAGGTTTTCTTATGCTAAATCCTAAGTCACATATATTTATCAATACTAATTTAATTTAATTTATTTCTTGATTTTAACTTTTAATTTATTAAATATTTATTACACTATTGCTTTTACTAAATAATTTAATTTACATATTTATTCTATATATTCTAATGTTTTCAAAACCGGACCCAGAGTTAAACCAACAAGATAGTAGGTTTAAGATTTAAACGATATTAAACCATCAAAAAACTTATTAAAGATTGAATAAATCAAAGAATTTAAAAATAATTGAAAAAGGTTTTCATTACTTATTGAAAATTTTAAAGTTTAATAAAAAGGAGATGATTAAATAAAAATTAATTAGTTTATTTTGATTTATAAAAATTGAATAGTTTACAAAATTTACCGACTAATTAATAAATTTATTAGTTTTTAACAACAAAAATTATTAAACTAAATTAAATTAAAAAAATTAAAAATTGAGTTAGAAAGTTAACCGTTTAAAATTTTTACTGTAAACTGGTCCATCTGTTTCAATTTTTAAAACACTAATATATTTAATAATTAAATTTAATACACACTTGAAAAATAGGACATAGTATTTGTATTAAATAAGTTTGCATTTGATTTCTTGAATATTTGAATTATAATTTATCTATATATCCAACTTTCTCTCCGAGCAAAGAGAAAATGTTATGTAGTTTCCAACTCCAAAGCACAATATGGTCCACTCATCAGTCAGTACAGTCGTCAGTGCCCTCACATCAGTTAACTTACTTAGTAAGCTGATAGCTGTGGGGTCCACTAGTCACTAAACAATATTAGATAAATAAATAAATATTTGAGCAATGATGTAAATGTTGAATGTCCTTTTTTTTTTTTTTTTAAATGTTGAATGTCTATTATATAATTTTAAACATAGTTATTAAAGCGACTCACTCTTTAGCTAGGATAGCCTTATTATATACAAATCTTTATCGTTGGAATATTAGTCCTTCTTGTTTAGGTTTTATTTTATTTTTAGAGAAATCTATTTGCAGCTTCTAATAAGGAAAGACTCGTAGGATCCAGGTGTATGAGGTAAGCGTGTTGGTTGAGGTTCGATTTTTAGCTTTTCTTTGTTTATGGTATTTTTTGTCTTTCGTCAAAAAAACAAAAATTAAACTGCTAAAATAAAATTTTAAAAATTTAAGTGATATTATAATAAAAATTCAATAAAAAAGAGTTTTTAATTTAAAGTAAAAATTGTAAAATAAAAATAAAAAATTAATTAGTTATTAAAATTATTTAAACATTTAAAATTTTGATTAAACAAGCAAAATCAATTAAAAATTTTAATATTATAATAAGTAAGTTAAAATTAAACTAAAATTTGATATAATTAAATATATTATAATTTTTATTGAAATAGTATTATAAAAATATTAAGTTATTTTAAAATGATAAATATAGATAAAAATAAATTAAGTTGAAGAAAGACCAATTCATTTATAAAAGTTTGAATTTTTGATTTAATTTAATAATTTTATTAGCAATTAATTGATAAATTTTTATAAATTAATAAAATTATATAAATTAAAATAAACTTATTAATTTTTGTTTAATAATTTTATTTTTAATTAAATATATTATTTTAATCTTAATACATACGATCCGAGTGCACCACATCTTTGACCCGCGTCTTTTATCTTTTCTGTTTAATTTCCTTTTTCCTTAAGCATAAAGAAATAAAATTCCCAAAGCAACACACGCAGGTCGACTTCTTCCCTACTTTCACGTTAGCTTCTTACTTTTTTTTTTCTGCTTCCAAATTCTTAATGTGATGAAGAAGAATCAGTTTTACCAGCCCACGGGCCGGCAGTTTTCGCCGTCCGACCACCTGTCCTGCCACCGCTACCAACCTAAACGGCAACCACCGCCCCCACGCACCGCAAGCTCTCGCCTTCGCGGGAGATATACAATTCAGCTCTGTTCTGACTCTGTTTCTACTCATTCCCATAAGAAGCCAGACCTTGAGTCTCTTATCTTGCAGTGTACACCAAAACCAGAGCGCGTTGTGTTTGGTTCCTTTGGTTGTGTAGTCGCTACGCTATATTTTCAACAATGGGCCGACGTTGTCTTCTGCGTAACACGCGTGTGGGAGCTCCGGCTCAGTGGGGTCCATTCCTACATCCCAGAACCTAAGTCCAATGCTGTTGACCCATTAGAAAGAAAAGAGCTTGAGCAGAGAGTCAGAGAGGTTTTTATTGATTACGTGAATAAGGTTATTGAGGGCGAGGAAGTGAAAAGATGGGAATTGAAACGGGACCACAAAGTTATGGAGATCAGTCGGGTTGGTTCGTTCAAGAAGTTGAGGTTAGCGAAGGCCGCGGAGATGTTGGACCGCAAACGGGGTTTGGAAGTGGAGAGAGACATGATAGAGAAGAGAATAATGGAGTTCAAGAGGGCTCTGAGGTGTATTCTTAATCATCTTAGAGGTGCAAAGAAGGAAAATTTTGAAAAAGAAGCAAAATGGAGAATCCCAGTGTTTAAGTTTGATGACGAAGTGAACTGGGGTCGCATTCATAAGTTGGTGTTGAGGGAAATTAGTAGACTTGACGAGGAATTGCCAATTTATGCACAAAGACAAGAGATTCTGAGGATAATTGAAGGAGAACAGGTGTGGCTTTTGGTTTGCTTTCTTCATTTTATGTGTGCTTGTTCTTAATATCCTCTTTGTCGTTTCTTCATGGTGATTAGGTTTAAGTTACGTGTATACATGGGAATTTGGATGTATCTATGTATTTTTTTAATGGAGGAACAGAAGTTAGGATTATGGAGGTTCAATTGCTTAAAGTATACTAACGTGTTCGGAAGAAGTTGGACAAGAACGAAGAATATAACTGTTTAAAAGAATTCATCTTTATGGTCCAAGCTCAGAAACCTATCACACCCGTAATTTTCTCATATGGGACCATCTCTTCAGTCGTACTTTTCTAGATATGAAACTATTTCTCTTTGCATGATAGTCTTCTTATCTCTTGCTCTTTTTGCGTGTGCAATGCGTGTTTTCTTTTCTTTTCCTCTCCAGTATATGAGTAAATGTTCAAGTTAATATTCGATTTTCAAAAGTAAAATGTAAAAAGTCAGTTCTGGACTTGTTTTATTCTTTTCAAGGGAAGATTTCCTGAACATGAGTTTCATCTGTGGAGATGGTACCTGAACTGCTCAGGATTTGTGTTTTAAGATCAGAGATGACCCAAGGTTGTTACTATTTAAATTACCAAAAAAAAAAAAGGTTGTTACTATTTACAAGCATACACATTGTTAGGCTAGACTGGATTTTGTGTTTAATTAAACTGCTTGCATCTACTTTTGGTTTTTTTTTTTTTGTTTTTTGTTTTTCTTCTGATAATAGTTTGTTCAGGTAATGGTACTGATTGGAGAGACTGGTTCAGGAAAAAGCACACAATTAGTCCAATTCCTCTCTGATTCTGGAGTAGCTGCTGATGGGTGCATTGTATGTACTCAACCCCGCAAGATTGCAGCCACCTCACTTTCAAATAGGGTCGAAGAAGAAAGTAGAGGGTGCTATGGAGACAATTCAGTCATCTCTTATCCTACATTTTCATCAAGTCAAAAATTTGATTCCAAAGTGATATACATGACAGATCACTGTTTACTGCGGCATTACATTAATGATAGGTATCTTTCGAGGATTTCCTGCATAATCATTGACGAGGCTCATGAAAGAAGCTTGAACACTGATCTTCTTTTGGCACTGCTTAAAGACCTACTCAGAGAGAGAAGTTGTTTGAGGCTTGTAATAATGTCAGCAACAGCTGATGCAAACCAGCTCTCCAACTACTATTTTGGTTGTACAATATTTCACATGTTGGGGAGAAAGTTCCCAGTTGACATTGTATATGCCCCTTGCACTACTGAGGGAAATGCTACTGTTGCGCCATATGCTTGTGAGGTTGTGAGGGTTGCAACAGAAATTCATAAAACAGAAGAAGAAGGGAGCATTCTTGCCTTTTTGACATCTCAGATGGAAGTAGAATGGGCTTGTGAGAAATTTCAAGCTTCCTCTGCTGTTGCATTACCCTTACATGGAAAGCTTTCTTTTGAAGAGCAATGCCATGTTTTTCAAAACTATCCTGGAAAGAGAAAAATTATATTTGCCACGAATCTTGCCGAAACATCGGTTACAATTCCTGGGGTCAGGTATGTGGTTGATTGTGGCATGGCTAAAGAAAGTAAATTTGAACCAGGCACTGGTATGCATGTGCTCGAAGTAGGTCGTATCAATCAGAGTTCTGCTCAACAAAGAGCTGGCCGAGCTGGGAGAACAGGACCCGGTAAATGTTATAGACTGTACTCAGAGCAGGATTATGAGTCAATGCATCTCAATCAAGAACCTGAGATTCGAAGAGTTCATCTTGGTGTTGCTATTCTAAGGATTCTTGCATTAGGGATCAATGATATAAAGGGTTTTGATTTTGTGGACGCACCCAGTGCAGAATCCATTGACTTGACCACTAGGAATCTTGTTCAGTTGGGAGCTATCACACTGAACAAAGGTGTTTATGAATTGACTGACGAAGGTCGATGCCTGGTTAAACTGGGTGTTGAGCCTCGCCTTGGCAAGCTCATTCTTGGTTGTTTCCATCATTGCTTGGGTAGAGAGGGCCTTGTTCTGGCAGCTGTAATGGCAAATGCCAGTAACATATTCTGCAGAGTTGGTAGTCATGATGATAAGTTAAAAGCTGATTGTATCAAGTTGCAGTTCTGCCATCAGAATGGTGATCTATTTACACTTCTTTCTGTATATAAGGAGTGGACATCAATTCCCGCCAACATGCGAAATAAATGGTGTTGGGAAAACAAAATTAATGCTAAATCCATGAGGAGATGCCATGACACTGTAAAGGAGTTAGAACTTTGCCTTGAAAAGGAACTTGATGTTATAATCCCATCTTACTGGCTATGGGATCCCTACAAGTCAACTGAGCATGATAAATATTTGAAAATGGCGATACTTGCTGCCCTTGCAGAAAATGTTGCAATGTACTCTGGATCTGATCAACTTGGTTATGAAGTGGCATTGACTGGAAAGCATTTTCTCCTTCATCCATCATGTTCATTACTAGCATTCAGTGAGATGCCAAGTTGGGTTGTTTTTGGTGAACTTTTGTCAGTATCAAATCAGTATTTGGTCTGCGTAACTTCGTTTGAGTACGAATCATTATCCAAGCTTTTTCCTCCTCCATTGTTTGATGCTTCCAAAATGGAAATGCGGAAATTGCAAAGGAAGGTGATGACTGGGTTTGGCAGCACACTGCTCAAAAGGTTTTGTGGTAAATCCAACTGTAATATTCTTTCTCTTCTATCACATATTCGGGCTGCCTTCATGGATGAACGTATCAGTGTTGAAGTAAACTCTCAAAGTAATGAGATTCTCTTATTTGCCTCATCAAAGGATATGGACAAGGTTTTCAGCCATGTAAAAGAAGCTGTGGAATATGAAAGGAAGTGGTTGCACGATGAATGCATGGAAAAATATTTATATCATGGAACTGTTGGCACACCTTCCATGGCACTTTTTGGAGCTGGTGCTGAGATCAAGCATTTAGAGTTGGAGAAGAGACATTTGACTGTGGATATATTTTATTCTGATTTAAGTACAGTCAATGATAAGGAACTTTTGGTGCTTCTTCATGAACATGTTTCCGGTGGCATTTGTGCCATCCAGAAGTCCACAAGCATTGGGCAAGAGGGAAATCAAACGGGAAAATGGGGAAGGATATCATTTCTCACTCCTGAAGCTGCTCAAAAAGCTGCTGAGCTTAATGAAATTGAATTCAATGGCTCTGTCTTGAAAGTACTTCCTTCACAAACAACATTTGTTGGTGATCATAAAATGAGTTCGTTCCCTGCAGTTAGAGCAAAGGTTTATTGGCCTCGTAGGCAGAGTAAGGGGCTTGCAATTGTTAAATGTGATAATCAAGATGTTTGTTACATGGTTTGTGATTTTGCTAACTTGGTAATAGGAGGAAAGAATATTCATTGTGAAGCTAGCAAAAAAGATGCATATTCTGTTGTTGTAAAAGGGTTTGATAAAGAGCTTTCTGAAGATGATATCTTAAATGTATTGAAAAGTGCTACGAAGAGGAGAATTGTGGATCTATTCATAGTAAGGGGAGGGGAAGTAGAAAATCCTCCACTGCATTCCTGTGAAGAAGCAATCCTTAGAGAACTTTCCAAATTTATTCCCAGGAGGTATCCCAATACTAGCTGTTGTAGTGTCCAAGTGTTACCACCTGATTCAAAGAATGCATTTATGAAAGCTTTGATCACTTTTGATGGAAGGTTACATTTAGAGGCAGCAGAAGCTTTGGAGAATCTGGAGGGAAAAGTATTGCCGGGATGTCTTTCATGGCAAAAACTAAAATGCAAGCAGTTGTTTCATAGCTCAATTTCCTGTTCTGCCTCTGTCTACTCTGCCATCAGGAAGCAATTGAATTCTTTACTTGCAAGCTTGATGCATATAAAAGGTACTGCTAGCAGAATCATATGATATTTTTTCCCAGTTCTTTTATTTCACCTTATAGCGCAATGTGCCATTTTTTTTTCAACTCAGTAATTATTTTCTTACAGTAATTTCTTCTTTCAATAACATGGCCGCATGTTTTTAGAAATGCTGATTGGAGTATTATCGTGTTAACATCATTTTGTGCTTGTGCGCTTGTGTGTGTGACTTTTTGTGAACCAGAAAATGTTTGGCCAGAAATAGCAGAATTAGCGACCATGTTGTAACCAATGTAGTAATCTTTTGTTGCATATCTTAGTAATCCTGTTCTAAGAAGGACCGTTTTGCCTAACTTGACATTTCTTCCATTTCTTGAATTCCCAACTTTTTTGGTTCAAGAATGAACTGCGACAACCTATTATTTCTCTTGCAGGCATTGATTGCAGTGTAGACCGGAATGAGAATGGTTCCTATCGAGTGAGGATAACTGCTAACGCTACAAGAAAAATTGCACAACTGAGACAACCTCTAGAAGTGCTTATGAAAGGCCAGATCATAGATAGTGCTAGCCTTACTCCGACTGTATTACAGCATTTATTCTCTATACAGGGTATCAATCTGATGAAGTCAATACAGCAAGAGACTGGTACTTATATTTTGTTTACTAGACAAAACTATACTGTAAGGGTCTTCGGATCAGCAGACAAAGTTGCTTTAGCCCAGCAGAAATTGATTCAATCCCTTGTCAATTACCATGAAAATCAGCAACTTCAGATCCATCTCAGAGGTGGAAATTTGCCTCCTTACCTGATGAAGGAACTAGTTATGAGGTTTGGCCCTGACCTTCATGGGATCAAGGAGATGGTACCTGACCTGTTGGAGTGTACACTTAACACTCGCCGCCATGTCATCTCTATTATCGGAACCAGAGAGATGAAGATGAAATTTGAAGAAATAGTTCATGATTTTGCTCAAATAATACAGAGTTCAGCAGTCTTACATGAAAATGAAGCTTCCTGTCCCATTTGCTTCTGTAAGGTTGAGGATAGTTACCAGCTCGAAAACTGCCAACATCTTTTCTGCCGGTCGTGCTTGGTGGAGCAATTCGAATCAGCCATAAAGAACCTGGACAGTTTCCCAGTGTGCTGTACCTCTGGAGGTTGCAAAGCTCCCATATTGCTTACAGATTTGAAGTGTCTATTGTCAAGTGATAAGTTGGAGGAATTATTCAGGGCTTCCTTAGGATCATTTGTTGCATCAAGCCGAGGTACCTACAGATTTTGCCCATCTCCGGACTGCCCTTCTGTTTACAGAGTAGCCGATCCTGGAACAGTTGGTGAACCATTTGTCTGCGAGGCATGTTATGCAGAGACTTGCACCAAATGCCACTTTGAGTATCATCCATACGTTTCCTGTGAGAGGTATAAACAATACAAGGAAGACCCTGATTCATCCTTGGAGGAGTGGCGCCAAGGGAAAGACAATGTGAGAGATTGTCCTGTCTGTGGCTACACAATCGAGAAAGCAGAAGGTTGCAATCACATCGAGTGTAAGTGTGGTCGTCATGTTTGCTGGGTGTGTTTAGAGCATTTCAATACTAGCGATGATTGCTATCGCCACCTGAGGGCTGTACACTTAAGCATATTGTGACCTTTAGTGTGTTCATATTAGCATATTGTGACCTTTAGTGTGTTCATATTAAGCATATTGTGACCTTTAGTGTGTTCATATTCTCAGATTAAGCTTATCTAACATGTTCAGAAGACAAGTCCTAGTCTGTTCCTGTAATATTTTTGGATAGCCATTTTCTACATCCAGGAGTTAGTATAGCTCTACGCGATTCCTATACACAAACTGAAAGGTACCACCTTTTTGTTTCTGCCAAAACCAGGAATGGAAGTGAAGAACATAACGAGAAAAGAAGATTATTGTTGGCGTCTGTGTTCATAGTACGATCTATAATTTTACTGTTAAACTCAGAAGAGATATCTGCAGCCAAGGGCAAGTCCTACACCAACAATGCCAAAACAAAATGCCAAAGTCCCAAACCATGGAGTCCAACCTCCATCTTCACTATCCTTTCCCTCCAACATTTCTTCTACTGCCTTTGGTCTTCCACCGCGGAAACAAAATTCCCTCTCTTGTCGTTCCTTTTGAGATTGTAGCTTCAGAACTTGAAACTCAAGCAACCTCACCCATTGACGATACACACGAAGTTGCAACGACTCTTTCAACAGAGCATTGGAAACATAATCCTTCTCCACGGCCAGGTCTTGAGCTTGTCTCTCTGCTTCTCTCGCCCTCGTCTGTGACAATCTCAATGCTTTTAAAAGCTCCAACTTCTCATTCTCGTCATCATTACTCCCGTCTCTTGCAGTCATGCCAAAAACCCTATTCATAGACGACAACACCACCCTATCAGAACCTGAAAAGACCTTAGCTGGTGGGGGTAAGTCACAGTTCTGCATTAGGAAGGCACCCATCAACGCATCATTCTGATTCAAAGCTCCAGAACTCGTCTTGTGGGTGTTGGATGCCATGGTTGGTGGTCCTACAGTTCATGCAGGTTGAGACCAACTTGCCGGGGGAGTTTGGGAAGAATATTTAGAAGAAAGGTGGGGTTGGTGTGTCACAACTCAGGAGGAGTTCCAGTTTATAGGGGGATTTGGATAATACCGCAAGTAATGTTGAAATGCAAGTCTTCGTAGAGTAACTTGTACACATTTTCAGATAAAAATCCTGAAACGGGTAGTTGTGGATGAAGAGAAAATTCTTTTCTTGCGTGCTTGGAGAAGCACTTAAGTTACAACTTTACACATCCAGCATGGTTGGATTGTCTTCTAAGGTTTCAATATCTTTCTTTGAAAGATTATGCATTTGTTAAACTAATGCACACAGTAATTAGTCAAATAATCTCACTAACATAACATTAGCTTAAGTTTAATCTTGACTTAATTCAAAGTTAACGAATAAAATATGATTTAATCAAATTAAATATAATGAAAAATTTTAAACTTAAAAGGGTCTCTTACCTACTCTACCTAAATTTCATTCAAATTAAATAATCATTTGAATAAAGGTAAAAGCTTTAAACTTCCTTTGTATTTTAAGAGATTTTAAAATAAATTATGATATTTAAAATTCTCAAAAAACACTCTCTAATTTTTAGTTTTTTAGGATTAAATAATAATAATGAAACATACATAATATAAATATCAACTGAAAACTAATATGATAACTCAATTTAACTGTCCGAGCTAATTACATTTAACTTAAATAGAATTTATTGTTAGATTTAATTACTTTGACTCAAAAGCTAAGTTTCTTGTCATTTTTTAATCAAATTTAAAGGAAGAGGTTTTTCTTGAAAATTAAAAAAACACACAATTTTTCATTGTAATCTTTTAGAGGGGCGGTTGGTTCAAATGGAAGAATGGTAATAGGAATGAGAATGAATATAATGAATAATGAAAATGGATATTATCATTATAATTATAATGGTTGGTTAAAAAGAAAGAATGATTGCCATTACTATTGATAGTGATTGGTTTATAAAAATATTAATTAATTTGTATTAAAAATATTTTTTGAAAATGAGCCACTAATAAGTAATGAGTTTCATTACTCTACTAAATAAAGAGCATGGAGGATTTCCTAACAGTGAGATATCAAACTATTGTCCCTATAATAATATTCAATAACTAACTACTTACTTTTTATTTCTTAATGTTAACCTTTTCTCAAACTTATCGACCAAGTATCTCATTAATGTTTATTTAATTTGGTAACCTTTTTGCGATGATAAAAGTCCAAAATAACCTCCAAGTGGTTGCCGACGATAACCCATTTCCTGGCTTCGCCACGTTGAAGTATAAGTGGATGGTGGAGGGAAGACACTAGTTGGCCAAGTGGTGCTTTTAGGTTATGCATATTAATTAAATTGCCAACCAAGGCTTTATCTAAATTACATCAGCCTGAAAATGAAGTAGCACAAAATCGATACTTCCAAAGATTTTATAATTTTTTTAAAACTGTTTAAACATAAATTATTATTTAATTAACTTTGCTGAACATTATCATCAACACTTGGATGAGATCTGTTGAGGAGGAAGAAGGTCGAATAGTATGCAGCCTTATGTTATGTTAGAATCCATCTCTTTCCTGCAGTCTGACTCCTGAGAGTTGTTAGAAGCCATTAATAGTGACCTTAATCATAATTAATTAGATTCTAATGACTATATTTGACTTAAATTTGACTAAATAATATGCTTAAAATACATAATTTTTAAACTATCCATTTATTTCAATATACACTAAAGAATTTATTAATTTTAATTTAAAATATTAACTATAAAATCAAAACATAATTAATACATTTTTTGTTTAATTTAATTTTATTTAATATATTAAATTAAACACACGTAATTTCTAAATTGTCTCCAAGCTTGACCTTTTTGTCCTTTTTAAAGTTGCCCATGAGTCTTTAATCGCTCTGTTCTTATTCCAGTTTCCAAGTCGTCGTCTTTGCTGTGAAAGCTTGGAACTTGGAAGTTACAACAATTTATTTACGATAAGTACAATTTTGACTTTTGGAAAAGCAGAAACAAACGGCTTCACCTCCATGCACAGAAAGTCGTCTAATGAAAGCAAAAATTTTCAGAAATCTTGTTGAGTCTGTACTCCCACTTGCCAATCCAGAGCCCACAGTTTGTGGTCTAAAATCAAGTGAAAGGGCCAATCTTTAACACCTCCCCTATTTTTCTCTTTTTTTTTCCAAAAGCATGTTCACACTTGTTTTACACACCGTCGTATGAGTCTCTCTCCCCTGTTTCATCTGTTTTATGCTCTGCTTCTGAGAAAAGATGGAGTCTGAGCTCTCAAATCTTGTTGTTCCTCGGAAGATGTTGTCTTCTTTCGATACCATATTTTGTACGATCCCGTGCAACCCTTATCTTAACCATGATGGTAAGTGTTTCGGGCCTTGTTTCAAAGTCTGTCCTAGCGTATGTAAGATCCTTTTAGTTGACGAATTTTCGTTTCCTGATCCGTCAACAATTCCGCCGCCGCCGCTGTTACCGTCACAAGACGTTCGGTATATGGTTCCGAAGTCTAAAGATGTAGCACATAATCATCTGATCAAAACTAGTATGATCATCATGGGCTGTACGCTTGGCGCTATTCTTCTCTTTGCTATCTTATGCACACTTTTTAAAATATACTATTCCAGGCGGATGCATTCAAGAGTGATCAGCCGGGCACGTGTATTTTTCGGTTCCCAAAACAGCTTTTTTGATGGTGATCAAGGAGCGGTGGTCGATCACCCTATTTGGTACATCAACACCATAGGTCTGGAACAGTCTGTGATTGATTCAATCCCAGTGTTCAAGTATAAGAAAGATGAAGGGTTGATAGAAGGTACAGAGTGCTCTGTTTGCTTGAACGAGTTTGAAGAAGATGAAAGTCTTCGGCTTTTGTCAAACTGTAAGCACGCATTTCACTTGCCTTGTATTGATACTTGGTTAAGAACCCACAAGAACTGCCCTTTATGTCGTGCCCCTATATTGTGCGAGAATTCTGATGATCAAACTGCTTTATCAATTCTGACTTCAAGTGGTTTAAGTTCAAGTGAAGAATCCCAGATGGAGAATTCTGTGAACAATAGTGGATCGATCAGAAACAGAGAAGTGGATGATGGGACTAGTGAAGTGAGAATTGAAGATGGCAATGTTATTGCCTTGCCAGTTGCAGATGAATCAGTTGTTGGAAGCTCGAAGATGGATTCTTTTCTCAATGTTTTCAGGAGTCATTCTAGGGTGTTAAGTGATTTGGTTGGTACTAAAGAGGCAGCAGAAACAGAAACAGAAACACAACCTGTGAGGAGGTCTGTGTCATTGGATTTGGCATCTGCTTCAGCAATTCACAGCTCTGTAGCTCTTAAACAACAAGAAAACTTGGATTCTCAGTTAGAACAGCTCAAGAATCTGGAGTCAAAGAGAGTCTCCAAGCGCACAAGTAGTGGGAATTCAAGTTTTCGCAAGCTGATTAAAAGTTCCTCAAACGGGATTTCATTGCACAAGGGGCCTATATCGATGAAAAGGTCTTTTTCCTCGGGTTTGAAGTAACAGATTCCAGGATTCAATCTTTGCATTATAAGAAGAAAGCTTCTTTTCTCAGTGGTCATTCCATGTTCAAATGATTTGCAGAATGAGGAAATCCAGCAAGTTTTGCATTGCATCAAGTACCTGCATTCCTCTCTTTATTCCATATTAAAAAAGAAATGAACTTTTTATACCTGCATCTTTGATCAAATGAAGTGTTCAGGTGTGATTTGTAGTTCTTGAAATATTGGTATTATCTCTTATTATAAAACCTCGATCAACTTTGTTTGATTATTTAATGCCCATGTCACTTATAGATTTGAGTCCAATAAACAGAGCCTAAGATCATAGTTATTGAGTATTAAAGTCTTGATCTCAAATGGATCCGAGACCTTTTCCCTCTCTTTTTTAAAAACACAACATAATGGTTGGTTGTTCATAAGGTCTACAAAATTTTCTAAGAGGTTTCTAAACCATTGAAGAAACAAATCAAATAAGCAAAGAAGAGAGGGAATCAATCCTTACAAAACTATTATGGATTCAGGTATGACAAAATAAATCGATTTATAAATTGTCTTATAATTGATATCAGAGTCACGGTGTTGCATTATTTGTTTTCTACCGTTATCAACTATTCTGTATCGTTTCTGCATGGTTGTTTTTTCTGTATTTATAATGGCATTGCTTTCTTCGTATAGAGCATCTTACACTGCCATGAAAGGAACTACCATATACAAGAACACAGAAATAAAAACATCAATAAAAATGAACCGCAAATTTTGATGAATTTCAGTGTTGCTATTTCGGATGTTAATTGAATGCCATTCTCAATGCTTAACCAAAACAAAATATAGATGGATGGTTTAGAGTGAGAAACTCATGGGTTTGTTTCGTTTATTGACCGCCGAAGAAGTAAATAGTGGATGTCGTTATTGTTGACTCAAGCCGAGAGAGGATTCTGGAAAGGAATTGCAAGAAGAATCTATGAAAGAGAATAGAATAAATAAATTAATAGCGAAACTAGTGTGCATTGTCTGAGGAAGATGATGCCTCACATAACAAAACTAGCGTCGTCTGCGAGATCATGAGGCACGCACGCGCCTCGCGCAATAGAAATGATAGCGGCAGGCGCATGCTATGCATGTGCCCGTCTAGTCATTTATTTATTTTAATTATTAAAAATAATTTTATGGGTTTGAATATTGGTCCTACTTAAAGTATTTTATTTTGGGTCATAACTTATAATTCATTAATTAATTGATAATTTAAATTAATTAATGAAATAATCAATTAATTAATTTAGGTTTATATGCATAAAAGTTGCGCATATGTTTGCTATGCATAATATAATTTTGTGTCATATTATGTTTTGATTGGTACTTTGACCATTTATATTATGCCATGCTTGGAATTACATTTTTTTAATTATATGTTGAATGTGCTACATGACATTATGGTACTTTAGAATAGTTTGTTAGTCATCAAAATGACCAAACTAATTAAATTAAATTTTTTCATGTATGATAATTGTCCAATTAAATATTTATTACATGGAAAGCTTGCTAGTCACCAAAGTGGCCTAGCTTGAAAATATTAATCATTTAATTGTAAACGTTTAAATTATTCATTATGATATGATGTCAAAATGACATAAAGATTGAACTGAACAATTAAGATTATTAATTACAACACGAGGAGGTCACCTAAAGGTGAACCATGGCTTATAATTAATGACAGTAAAGAAATTTTATCAATATATTTGGTTAATATGATTGTATATTCAAAGATAACATGCATGTTGACTAGAATATGATTGATTGTCTATTATAATAAACTATATTTGCATCATGATAGGTTACAACTATATATTTAAATTTCACCCAAAGGAGAATTAAATGCATAATCAAAGCGTATTAGTTAGTTTGAATCCATTTAGATTTACTCAAAACATTAATATGTGAGCTATATGTTGTATTTGCAGCGTCTACTAATTTGTTTGCTTTAGGAAATGGGCTGATCAGGTTCAATGGTCTCAACTATGTTGATTGGTCCGAACAACTCCAGTTCCAACTAGGTGTAGTGGATTTAGACTTGGCTATAGTTTCAGACGCAAGGCCCGCAGCCATAACTGAGACTAGTTCTGAAGCTGACAAGTCTTATTATGAGGCTTGGGAACAATTTAACAAGCTAAGTTTGAATTTGATGCGAATGATGATCGCCAAAAGTGTAAAGCCGTCGATACCTAAAACGGAAAATGCAAAAGAGTTCATATTGAAGCTTAAAGAATACTTCCAATATGATATAGCTGACAAGTCCATAGCAGGGACTTTAATGAGTGGGCTGATGACCAAAAAATTTAACTGGTCACAGCCTATTCATGATCATGTAACACATATGTCAAATCTAGCTGCAAAGCTGAAATCCATGGGTATGGATGTAAGTGAGCCCTTCCTTGTACAATTCATTATAAACTCACTTTCTCTTGAATTCGGCCAGTTCCAGGTGAATTATAACAAACTTAAGGAAAAATGGAACCTTCAAGAAATTAAGGCCATGTTAGTTCAGGAGGAAGAGAGATTAAAAAAAATGAAGGAACACTACGTTTATCTCACGTTTCATCAAGGAGCTAGTAGCAATAAGAACAAACCAGGAAAGAAAAGCAAAGATAAGGACAAAGCTCTCAACAAAGTTAATGAGGGTTGAATCCATAAATATAAGAGGTGCCACTTCTGCAAAAAGCCTGGTCACTTCAAGAAGGATTGCCCTAAAAGAAAGGCTTGGTTCTAAAAAAAAGGTACATATTATGTGTCAGTATGTTTTAAATCAAATCTTATTGAAGTGTCTAATAATACCTGATGGTTAGATTCTGGTGCAACAACTCATGTGTCAAATGTTAAACAAGGATTTCTTTCAATCCAGACCATAAAGGGAACTGAAAAGTTCTTATATATAGGGAACAGAATGAAGGCACGAATAAAGAGCATTGGGACGTACAGATTGATTTTGGACACTGGATGTCTCTTGGATCTAAAACAATGTCTTTATGTTCCTAACTATGCTAGGAATTTAGTTTATGTTGCGAAGTTGGATGATGATGGTTTTAACTTTAAGATTGGAAACTACGTGTTTTCTTTATATAAACACAAGTACTATTATGGTTCTGGTACTTTAATTGATTGTTTATATCGTTTCAATCTTGATGTTAATTTTCCTGAATCTTTGTTTCATGTTGACCATATTATAGGAAATAAACGTAGTGCACATACAAAATGTTTTGTTTTTTTGTGGCATAAGAGATTAAGTCATATATCCAAGGAAAGGGTACAAAAGTTAGTGAAAAATGAAATCTTACCTTAATTAGATTTTGCTGACTGAGATATATGTGTGGATTGCATTAAAGGTAAGGAAACCAAACATATATTAAGGAATCCAGTCACAAGAAGTAGCAAATTAGTTGAATTAATATACACTGACATCTGTGGTCCTTTCGACGTTTCTTCTTGAGGCGGCGAAAAATATTTCATTACCTTTATTGATGACTTCTCACGATATGGTTATATTTATCTGCTACATGAGAAGTCTCAGTCTGTGGACATCATAGAGGTGTTCGTTAATGAGATAGAAAGGCAGTTAGATAGAAAAGTAAAGATATTGAAGTCTGATAGAGATGGTGAATATTATGAAAAATTTGATGAAAATGGACAATGTCAAGATCCATTTGCAAAGTTTCTTGCAAGTCGAGGCATATGTGCGCAACACACAATGCCTGGTACAACGCAACAAAATGATGTAGCCGAAAGGTGGAATCGTACTCTTATGGATATGGTATATCGCAACAAAATGATGTAGCCGAAAGGTAGAATCGTACTCTTACTTTTGGGGTTGTCCGGTAAAAATAAAGCTGTATAAGCCACATGAAAAGAAGCTTGATGCGAAAATTGTTAGTGGTTATTTCATCGGCTATCCCGAAAAGTCAAAGGGGTATAGAATTTAATTTTCCTAAACATAGTAAACAAATCAAAGAAGCAAAGAAGAGAGGAAATCAATCCTTACAAAACTATCATGGATTCAAGTATGACAAAATACATCGATCAATAAATTGTCTTACAAACTTAACTTTCTGTTGTCTTGATCCCTTTTTCTCTTCCTGTGAGCATCTGCATTTTGTACATATTGGCTTGCGTCTGTCCTTCTTCATATACACCTTAGAATATGGCGTTTTACTTGGGCATGGAATCAGGTCAGATGGCAACAGGGTGCGGCCTAAGCCTGCTCCAAAACGCATCATTTTATATTTTCAAAACGTCATATGGACTAGGTTATTTGAGTCAGATCTTAGACCGCCTTTCAAATCTTAGGTCGACATTATGTGAGCCACAACGAATAAATATTTTTGTCAAGTGGCTATTTTACATTATATTAAATTTTATTATTTAATAAATTAAAAATGTTATATACATAAAATGATTATGAAGTTTTAATGTACAAAGGAGTGTATAATTATTTTATAATTTTTGATATTTCAATTTATTAAATAGTAAAATTTACATCAAACATAAATATCATATGTGACAGTTTAATATCAAATTATTTTTGTAAAAAATTAAAAGTTGAAATATTTTAGTTAAAGATTGGAATTTTATTTATAAATAACTCATTTAAAAATATTGTTGGTGCGTTTGGTATTAGTCAAACTCGAGCTAATTTAAACCATTCGAGTTTGACAAAATTAGAAATGATAATAGGTTGAGTAGGGTTCGGAGTTGAGGCCGGACTCGAGGAGCTTTATTGTAGGGCCCCAACCCAAACTTGTTTTTAGTTAAAATATCAAAACGACGTCATTTTGTTAATAAGTGTCAGGCTTCATACATAAGGATGACAATGGGTAGGGTTCGGTTCGGGTTTTACTCAACCTATATTCATATCTATTTTTTATGACTCAACCCATATCTATATCCATATCCATTGGTTTTTACGATTTACTACCCATATCCAAATCCATTG
>JAOSBL010000212.1:2367753-2378095 GCA_027568915.1 Erythroxylum roraimae
GAGTAAAGTGAAATATTATATATGTACTAAATTTTTTTTTAATAAAAACGGATCAGGTATGGGTATCTATCGGTTCGGGTTATTACTAGACCCATATCCAAATCCATATCCACATCCATTTAAAATCTATTTTTTAGCCTCCATATCTATTTTTTAGAGTCGGGTAGTACGGACATTAATCGGGTTGAAAACTCATTGCCATCCCTAATCACACAGGTTCGAGCCTACGTTCAGACCCAATTGTCATCCCTTGGCAAAACTCAAGCTTAAAAACCCAAATCAGCTCGAACCCAGTTTGCCAACACCATTGGCTTTCATGTCAAAAACCTGATTCAATTATTTTCTTTTTGCAGTTGCTAACTATATCATTCAAACTAAATTGATCAAATACACAATAGCGTTCCAGCTAGTTTTCTTTATATATTTTTTTTTCAGTCTTCGTCACAAAAAGGCAACATATAAATAGTAAACGTACATTACTTTTTACTGGCACGTAAATCCAAGCCACGTGGGTTTTGATTAGAACTTGGAAAGCTTGGAGCTTCCAAAGCTGCTGTCAATGGCAGCCCTGCCCCTGCATCCTTGTAAACCACTTTATAGCTTTTTCTTCCAAAGCTTATGGCTTTTATGAATCAGTACTTGTTTTGTTCTTCTCCTGGAAATTCGAATCTCACTTATAACCTGACCATTTTCAGCTCATGTCTTCACTTTTTTAAGCGAGTAGTACTTCAATCTTTCAGTCACTAGCCAATTTTGTTAGCAAACTATTTTCTAACAGTAATTAGTACAATAATTTCACTATTTTTTATATTCACAAAATTTATAATCAATCGTTTGAATAAATTATCATCTATACATAATAATTCCTAATTCACCTATTTAAAATAAAACTTTTATAAGTTAAAATTTTAAAATAAAGTGATAAATCGGTCTAATTAATAGTAAAATTAAATAATTTAAAATCAGATTAGTAATTTATTAATTACATTTTTAAATTGTAAGTAAGTTATAATTAAGAATAACAATAGGTTGAATTAATTTAATTTTTCAAGTTAAACTCAAACAATTTAAAGTCGATTTAAATTAGATTGAATTGAGCTGATTCCAATCTAACTAGATTGGAATGAATCTGACAATCTTTAATTACAATCACTCTTACCATTATTAGAACATGTAACCTTTAAATTGGGAGGTTATGTGATTTCAAAAATATCATGACTTAGAAGACATGATTTGAATAAAGCAAATGTTCGTACCCAATAATTGGAAAAACATATGGGGTAAGAGCAATGGAAAGAAAGAGAGGTATTTTTGGAGTGGATCATTGCAAAGGTGTCGACCTTTTCCTCAGCATTTCCAAAACCTAAGAGGATTTATGGACCCAACCATAGGATATACCGTAAATGTGAATTATTTCATGGATACCACAATAAGCTTCCCTTACTTAGAGAAATTGATTAACAAAAACAACTTATTTATAATAGCATATTTAAAATATACATTATTAAATTTCAATATTTCAATTATTTTATAAAATAAGGTATAATATGTTATTGAAAAAATATGAAGATATAAAAAATTAAAAATAATAAAAACTTATTTGTATTTTTTGTTGTTCCATTATCGAATTGATAATTTTTTTCTATTTAATACACGAATAGCAAAATATTTTGTGGAATTTAATTTTGTTTCATGTGAGTCATTTGGAAACAATCTCTCAATTAGTTAGGAGTAAGGTTATGTATTATTGGACCACCTCAGACCCCGCATTTTAGTGGGAGTTCTACTCAGTGTTGTTGTTATATTATTATAATTATAATAATAATAATAATAATTATTATTATAAGGAATGATCAGAATTTTGAGTAATGTTGAAGGAAACTGCAACAATTAGGAGAAAACACAGAAAGAAACATACCAACATTGAGAAAGTAACTAAAAAGAACAGATTCTAACGAGGTAAATCGGAAATGGACTCCTCTCGGATCCTACCTACCATGGCATAAACAGCAGCTGCTACTTCTTTGACTGAACTCAGCTTACACTCATCTTCAACCTGCCTCAAATTATCCAAATATAGGTTTCATAATTGTCACCAACAACAAGAACATGGAAGGTGATAAGTTTTTTCTTGTATTTTGGATTTCCTACTGACCTTAACACTGAAAGAATAGAGAACCATGTGCTGAGCAGTTGTGACATTCAGGTGAAGAACAGTGAGACGAAGTGAGTGAAGTCCTGATACCATCTTCACGAGCTGTTTTGGGTGCCTTCTTGATCGTAATCTGACGTTTGCATGATTTTCCACCATTGTCACCTCAACATCTGCTATGGCTGACGATTTCTTCTCAACCGTTGACGATGATGAGTTGCTCTGATCAGATAAGAAGAATTCAGATAAAAGAGAAGTTGGGTTATTTGTGCTTGTATGATCTGTTTGCTTTTTTTGTCGCTTGTAGATTTCCATGGATTGGAGGAGACGCTCTAGATCCTTGACAAAGTTAATGGCACCCCCTACGATCGATGCCTGGTCTTCCTGCATCAAGTAACCTAATGAGACGGAAAAAATTTTCCCAGGAAACAAACAGTTACACATATGTGAAAGGATACGACGTACGTACTCTCTGAACGTAAGAGGAAGGCATCATTGAACGAAGAGCAGTCAAATACTCGCTCATTTGCTTTCTCCTGTTTCGCTCCACAGTAATGTGAACCATTCTCTGGCGCTCAATTTGTTCCATGTTCTTGACGTTTTTGCTACGTCTTCGTTTCCTCCGGCCTTGACTGATGGCCGGAGGAACTTCCCCGGTGAAGAATTCGCCTCCTGCAGATCGTTCTCGGGAGAAAGAGTTGGTCTCACTTTCCTTCACAACAGTTCCCACTGAAAATGCAGAACAAGCACATGTATCAGATAAAGTTTCTTGGTAAACTTTACCTTCTTCCAGGCCAGAGGATATGTAGATATCCTTGCAACAGCCACAGCTAAAGGGTTCTTGCTGGAATATCACAGTTTCTAACGCCATTTCTCTATCTGTGTCTCTCTCGATTTCAGTGACTGTCCTAAGTTGTAGAAAAGGTAGGCTGCTGATATAATACTGAATGATGAATAATAGGTGCCTTTGCTTGTAGTTTGTACTAATCAATGACGAACATTTATAAAACTTGGGGTTCTTAGGGGACCTTCATTATACAAGAGCTTCAATCAATTATGTCTTCTACTATGGTGCATCATTTCTATTTCTCCATTTCTACGCCAAGTTGCATGCCAGGTCTTGTACGTATGGTAGACAGATCCTGAAGATTTGACAATGAATTGGTCGGGTTAGGATTTAAAATTTATTTGAAAATTGTGATGTTTTGATTTTATTTCTTAAAACATGTCATTATAATCTTAATTTTTTTAAATTTAAAAATTAAATTAATTATGTTTTTATATCTAAAATAACATTATTTTATATAATATTTTTATTATTCAACCGGCCAAATTAATTTTTAATTTAATCTTTTAAACCCGAATCTATTCTAAAAATTATTCAATTTATCGAGAAAAATCAGATTGAATTTGTTATCATCAATTCTACACTCATATCATAAATCTATAATGTTTTATATGCTTAAATGTCAATATTTTAAGATTTTCAATTAAAATATAATCTCAAAAGCTTTGATAATCATGAATGCAACTTCAACTTTGATAAAAATAATTAAGAAAATGTTAAGGGTGCTTTCGGATTGGTCAAGCCAGAGATTTGACTCGAGTCTAAAACACACAAGTACATATCTTACGTGGCAAGATCTGAAGGGTTTAGAGAGTAGAGAAAGGAGCGGTGAAACAATGAGAGTCAGAAAATGTCTGGCAGGGAATCGTCTCAGTGACTAGACGCAAAAACAGGAAGTTTTGTCTTGCAAAATCATCTCGTTAATTTTAATTATATTTTAAATTTTGTAATTTTATTCAAACTTAATGGTCTAATATCAGTCGAACCTTTTATAGCTCAATATGGGATTGGTTTGGTAGTTTAGGAGACATAATTTTATGTTAATTTTGTGAGTTAGAATTTTAATAAGTGATCGACTTTATTGATTTACGACATATTTTGAAATCTCATATTGAAGAATTACACAAATAGAAGAGTCTTCTTAAGTTATAAAAAGAAGATTCCTTCACATATTTTTTACATTAAAAAATTGTCTTTTATAAGATAATTTTTTTTGTCCTTTTGTAGTATTTTACTTGTGTTATTTTCATAATATAGTGAAATATTAATTTAGTAATGTCTGAGAAAGTAGGCATAGTTGGCTAAATCTTGTGGTGTTCTTTATTTATCTATTTAATGGTTATTATCGGGTATAGTTATAGTGAATTATTGTGTTATTAAATTATATGTCTAAGAAAATTTTGTCTAGGATATTGAAATTTAAGTGGGACCACCTGTGATCCTCCAGTCTTTTATGAAAATTTATCTTGTGTGATTTTTCAGTACAATCGTCTATACTCTATTCATCTAGACAATAGTGGTCATGGTAAATTTGTCATTATTGGTGAAAATTAACCCAAAATTTCACAACAATTAGTATTAGAGCCAAGGTTTTTTCTTAATATATTCAATGGTTGTAACGTGGTCTGATCTTCCACATCAGAAAATATTTTTCTTTGAGCTATTGACATTCTGTATTGATAATTATTGAATAGAAATTATAACAAAGATCATAGAAATCAAAAATACGATTGCATCAACTATGTTGACAGCTTCTACCTCGTCTATTCTAACAAGGACTGCTGTGATAAATGAAAAAATTTGCGGTAGAGATTTTTTATGGCACGGATCATTTCAGCATGTGACAAAGTGAAGTTCAAGATGCTCTTTTTCAACAAGGTCTTGGCATCGTCATTGAAATAAAGAACTCCAAAATTTATTTCTAGAGATTAAAAATAAATAATTAAAAATATAACTTTTACTTAATTTTATAATATTAGCTCAAATTTCGAAAAGTGACGCTAAAATATTATAATTTTCAATTTTTAGTAAAAAAAAACTTTGACGTTATTTTTTTGTTAATATACATGACATGAAAAGTCATACCAAATTAGTATTTTTGCCACATAAATTCTTCTTATTTTATTTATAAAAATTTTTAAAATAATTTGTTTTACTTCATTATTAATTGAAGTTGTTCATTTTTTTAATTTATTAAATAAAAAGTTCACATATGACATAAACATATTATGTGTCAACCATGTAATACAAATACTAATTTGACATAGTTTGTCACGTCATCCAGATTAACGAATAATTCAATGTCTGATTATTTTTGTTAAAAATTGAAAATTTTAATATTTTAGCTCTATTTTTAAAATTTATATTAATATTACAAAATTAAATAAATTTTGTTTTTTTACAATTTAACTTTTAAAAGAATAAAACTAGTTTGATGTCGGTCTTGACAAACATTATGTTTTTACAAAATTTCAAGCATTAATGAAATAAATACAAGTAATTCATAGTCATCAAATTCCTACAATTACGCTAACTATTGAAACGTCATGCATATCTAACTCTTCCCCATCTCACTGATTTTTGTGCTTTATTTAGTTAATTAATGATTCCATTCATCTAATCAAAACCCCATATGAGCCCCAAGTAGGGCACATTGAATACATCTTATTGTGTCATGTCTTGGTTGATATGTTTTCGCTGTTTTGATTCGAAGAAGACTCATTTTTCCTTTTATTTCGTTAAATTCATACTTTATAATTTAATTCACCCCAAAATAATCCGATTAGTTAAAAATAAATTTATTAATTTTGTTTAATAATTTTAATTAATTAAAATATTGTAGCTTGACCGATTGCAATCTTTGCTGACATTTGCATGGATTTGTGGCAAACCCTTCAGTTCAGTACGTCTATTTGATGTTTAGTGGACCATGGTGGTTGTCTTCTTCACCTGGACATATGCATCTAAGTTATTCGAGTAATCTCAGCCGTACAAGTGTCGCGTAAAATCAGGATCTGATTGATGATTCTTCTCAGGTTCTCAAAAAACAGAGCTCGCACTTGAAGCAATTCTTAGATGCTAACTGTGTTATGCTCCAGATTCTGTAGGAACACGGGAGTTGGTCGGCCTGTGGTTTGACTCGGCCCATTTTTAACGTTTTTTTTTTAAATAAAAAACAATGTTATTTTTATTGTTTTGGTTGGACTATGGGCCAAGCTGATCCGAGCTTACCCCGACCTTGGCTCGTGACCCGATTTGGCCAAACAATTTTGGCCCGGCCTGATTAATTTGACATTCTTAAGTTAAGCAAACTATGAGTTAAAATTGTTCGGTCTGATCTGATCAAAGGCCGAGATCTGGCTGAGCATAAGACGACTTGGCTTGACCATAACGTAAAAAACAATATCGTTTTTAAAATTAAAAAAAATAAAAAGTGGCCCGGGCTGCCTGATATTGGGCCACAGGTCGGTTAGCCGATGGTCTCGCCAAGCCATAGGCTACCTAGCCCGGCCCATTTAAATTTAAGTTTTAAAAAAGAAACTTAAGTTTTAAATTTAAATTTGAACTTAACTCGATAAGGATTTTTTTTTAGTTTTTATTTTTTATTTAACATAAATAAAATATTGAATAATATCTTATTTTTATTTTTTATTTAAGATAAATATAATATTAATATTGAATAATATCTAATTTTTACTTTAAGCTTATCACTGTTCCCGATGGGGTCCAATGCCACTGCGCCAAGAAGAAATTAACCCCCAAAAACCCAAAGAACCCCGGCGTCGATGCCCGCGCACTCAAGTACCCATCTAAACCCTACTCTTTCCTTTTCCTATTCCCATGTTGCTAAGTAACTAGAATACATTGATTTCTGATTCCATGAAAGAGAAATAGTTGGTGAGATTGCAAGTTGGCTTCTTTTCGTGCATGTCGGTATCGAGTCTGAAGCATTTCAATCTTCTCACAGCTTTGGAAATTACCTTTTTTTTTTTCTTCTTTTGCAGTTGGTTCTTAAGATAGGACAAAACGAGGGGTGATACAAGGATAGGTGAGAAGTTCTGGCTATATTTTTCATGTCTGTAAACGTGAGATCTTTCCTTTCGGGGTGTAGGGATTGGAAATAAGGTTGTTGGTTGTACTTCTGCCTTGATATTTAGCCTTTTTAATCTTCGAGTTGCACAATGTTCTTATGTTGTGTACCACCCCTTGAATCTTGGAACTGGAAAGATACTCTCTTCTTTTGTGATGGTTTGAGGTGAACTTGTTAAAACATCTGCAAGCTGGGTTGATAGATATTAGGCAATAGGCTTACATATAATCGTGTTACTTATATTTCTCCTACTTATGTCTATGAGAAACTGCTAATAGTGTCTGATACCACCAATAGAGTATGCTAGAGTTTGTTTCAGTTGGGAGCAATCAGAATAGAATCGTGGTCATGTTAGAATAGCATGTCAGTAGCTTATTCTTACTTTTTTACATTAAATATGTGAAAGTGATTCTTAAAACCCTTGGAGTGATCTCATGACCTATTCTTTTTATTTGATTCCTTCCTATTAAATATGAGTACCCTAATTTGCTCCTTATACATTTGTATTAAGTATTGCTGGCATATTCTTTAGTTATCCTACATCAAGAGGAGGGAGTGAGGGGGAGTTGGCATTCTGGTTTCTCTTCTTTTGGTTTATGGATTCAAATTATGGATTTCAAAGCTCGACCAATGTCTATATGGTGGCATAATGTAATCACATATCAATTTGGCTAGGTATTTTTCAATTTTACATGAGTATTAATATTAGCATTCAACACATAAGTTTCTCTGTGTTGCTCTCCCTCTTTCTTGGCGTTCTCACTCTTTCTTCCTTCAACGCAGCCTCCTCGTTTCGGTTATAGTTCTTGATTAATCAGTCTCTTTTACTTTATTGTTTTCTGGGTTTGTTGGGTTTTCTGAAATTTCTATTCTTTATGGTTTTTTGAGCTGTTGATATTAGCTTCTTTGTTTGATTTAGTGTTTAATACTTTCTGGTTTTTATTATGCTGATCTCTTTGCTTATGATATTGTTGGGTTTACGTCAAGATTGAATTTTTATACTTAATGATCTTATAGTTTCAGACATTTTGTGTTTCTACATTTTCGTGTTTTGTATGATTCAAAGTCGAGTTCTTTGATGCTTTATTGCTCTCTTATCCTCTGGGTATTGGTGCTTTTCTAAAGATAAAGAGATAGTATATTTCGTTATATTTTAGTTTAAAAATATTTTTTGAAAGTGGAGTTATATTTCATTTTTTATTTAGTTATGTATTTATTGTGATTTATTTACTTAATGATTTAGCGTTCCAGTTTTACTTATTTACTCTTTAACCTGCATAACTATTTTATTGTTATATCTGCATGTGGGTCTAATGAAAACAGTCTCTCTACTATGTAGGGGTAAAGCTACGTATTATCAGACCTCCCCAGACCCCACTTTATTGTGGAACTTCAGACTGGGTGTGATGATGATGATCTAATATTTTCTTTAAAATTTTTATTTTCAATTACTTTTCTTTTAAAAAGAGAATGCAAAAGGTACAAGGAGATAAGTCAACTATAATTTAAAGTGAAACGATGTCATGTAGAAAAAATTGGGTTCGTTCATTTTGTTTTTGTTTCCCCTCGTATTTGGTCCAGAACTAAAGCCCCTACTACTTACCAGTCTCGCTTCCCTCCTCGGCGCTCAGGATAGCCATCGCCGCCGTGGACTCGATGCGTTTTCTTGAACTCCTCTTACTCTCTTTTTCCGACCTTCTGGTTAGTTATCTTTTGGAAGTCGATTGTTTGGTTAATTGATTTTATGGACTTGATTTGGTGGGATGAGAAGTGTTAAACCCTACGTGATACCTATATATGCAGCATATATAGTTGGGAACGAAACAATTGAAATGTGAACAAATCCCGCCTTGTTTATCGTAAAGCAATGATTTTAACTATATAGTAGTTTTGTAGCGAACTTTTTCAGTCTATGGAACCAATATCCTGAATTGTTGAGTTTCTCTTCTCCTTTTTGATGTTCCAGTTGTTGCCTTACTTGAAAGCGACTGTCTTTATCTATGGCGTTTATACGTAGTCTGTCCAACAGAGCCAGCCTTGTGAGGAGAAGATACCATCCATCTTTCAGTTACATTCTCCACAATGATGATCAAAAACATGACCAGACAGCCAATGAGGGTCCATCTCAAAGGCAAGGAATTGGCAGCTATGTCCAACAGAGGGCTTTTGGAACCAGCTTCAACAATTCATCTGGAAGTAGTGCTTTATTTCATCATAAGAATTGCTTGCATTTCTCATTTCCATCGAGCATTGGCACATCATTTCTGCGCTACATGTCAAGCACCACAATTGACGGAGCATCAGATAGGATTGAGGTAACAGATGTCCTCGCAGATGCAGCTGAGTTCCTGACAGATACTGCCACTCAGACAGTGGTTAACCAGGCCCCAGCTGTTAATGAAGTTGCTGTTGCTGCTGCTGATTCTTTCTTTCCTGTAGCGGCCCTTCAGTATGTTATTGATGCCGTCCATTCGTTTACTGGCCTAAACTGGTACCATTCTTTTGTCTCTCTCTTTACTCTTCGTGAGATAGATATAATGGACTAGATCAAGATTGGTTGGGAATAGTAATATAAGGTCTTAAACAAGGAAGTAATCCTTTTTTAGTAAAAAGAATAATGTACCTGATAGTGCTGTTCAGCAGAAGTCCAAAAGATAAAAAAAATTGTTTTGAATTAAATGGGACAATGTATCATAACTTGTTGATGCACTCTACTTCCAAGTTGTATGAGATGGGATGCTAAGATTAGCTTTTTTCTTGCGTTCTGAATGTCTGCCAGGTGGGCTGCAATAGCTTTAACAACACTTATGATAAGAAGTGCGACAATTCCACTCCTAATAAATCAACTGAAATCAACTTCAAAACTTTCTGTAAGTTTCTTTTCTGCACTTGGTACTGAATCTATAATTTGATCCTCTTTGCTTGTGCTCCTGTAAAATTTTTCTCTGTACATATATGTCGTCCATGGAAGGGGACCAGATAATATTTATGGAGAACTTAGTGGTGAAAATGTATGATCTTAAAACAGCCATTATACCATTGTACAAATTGTGCACTATTGTTTACTTTATCGTGGAATTTGAATTTCTTCAGCTACAATAACTTTCTCCCTTTTCCTCCAAGTAATGGAGATGGTTTATAGATGAGGATCTCTGTTTTAGCACATATGACTCGCTGAGCCCAAATCTCATAATGAAAACCTACCAATAACTCATATCACCAAGGCATGTACCAACTTCCAAAATGTAGTAAA
>JAOSBL010000212.1:2385720-2397162 GCA_027568915.1 Erythroxylum roraimae
GCCTACCCATCAGGCGGTCGAGGCCTTGCGTACGAAATCCCATTCGACGGGGCATTCGATAGCTATGGAAAAGAGTGAAGACAAGTACAGATTGAGATTGCCGGAGGATGTAAGGAAGCAGTTGATAGAGAAGGCCACTTTCAATCGCTCAGCGACGATCAATGCTAGGTTGATAAACGAATGGCGGCGGGGGAAAATGTATGATATGAGCGGTGTCGGAAGCAGTACAGGGAGGCAGACGTGGCGGTTCACGATGAGCCCACCGTTCGTTACCCGACAGAGTTCCGTTAAATCTGCAAGATCTGACAAGCCGCCGCTCGTACTACTACCTTTGGGTGGCAGTTAGATTGTCCTTACTTTTTGATAGAGGTGGCCGGTCCGTTCGGTCTCGAATTAACGACGAGTCCGAATTGAATAAATTTTGAATCTGAGTTTAGAAATGATAATCAATTGGTTTAACGGTTCGTATTTTTTCTCTAAAAAGATATTTAATATTTTAAAATAATATTATTTTAATTTAAATTTTTAAAGAAGGGAAATTTCCTTAAAGCTAATTTCACATAACGGCGTCGTAAATGCACGGTTTATTCCTTTGTCTTCTCAGCTTGTGTTTAAAGATTGACAAGGACATAACTCCTGCCGGACACATTTTAATAAGAGGGCATGTGTGTTTTGTTCTTCTTCTTCTTCTTTCCTGCGGTCTGTCTGAATGCTGAGTAGCTCTGAATGATTGAAAGGTGAAACCTACTCTTTGCGACCACATGGAGAGCCATTTAAAACATGGTAACGTGACAACGTGCTTTAAAAGGACCCACAGAGGTCGATTCATTGTCATTGTCGTAATGAATACACCGTACGATCCTTTCAGTAATTGTAATAAGATAAAGACTTTTTTTTTTCTCGAGATTTTGATTTTCAAAAAGATATTTTGAATTTTAATTTAATGAATTCGTATTTTAACCAATTTGGAGCTCAAATGTCAACCTTATCGATGACTTTCGAGAGTTTAAGCTTTTTCAATTAAAGATAGGAATACCGATGGACGGTTAAACATGAGCCAAACATTGCTGTTATTGGAGTATTGATTAGGGACTGTCATAGGCAGTTGTGTAGAAGATTTCTCCGTCACCTTAGAAGAGCCCCGCCAATAGTTGCTAAATTTTGGAGAGTTCATTCAGGACTTATTCCGACCTGGACGTTTGGATATCGACGAGTAATCGTCTAATTGGATTCGTTACAGGTAATCAATATTTTCTCATCTTCTATTATACAATCGACTGAGCATTCTTTCTTAGTGACAGATACCCGTGACCTACTCTATCAAGCGTGGGAGGTGAAGGTTCAATATGTGTATCGAAAAGAGAACCAGTATGCAGATAATTAGGCCTCTTTCGCTGCGCTTTCAAGCCTAGGAATCTATATTCTTTAGGAGCCTCCGACAATAGTCATCGTTTATCTACACTGTTATTAGCACAAATTTTGTACCGCAGATCTCTACGTTAGTTAAGGTGTGTTTTGAGTTTTTTTTTGCTATGTAACCTAAAAAAAAGATAGGGCCAGTTAGTTATAAGTGTAAAGTGTGCATTTAACATTTTAAATTGAGAAAAATGTTAAAAGTTTATATTAAAATTTGAAGATTAATTAAATTTACAGACGAATATATGTCATATATTTTATAAAATTAAATTAACTTAATTTATCTATAATTTAATATATTATTAATATATTCTTTTAATTTTTAATAATTAATGTATTATTAATACAAAAATACATGTCTATTATGTTAAAAATAAAAAAGGATAATTATAAAATTGAATAAAGTTTTAAATTTGATTTTTATAATTTACTCTTTTAAAATCATTTTAACATTTGTTGGATCTAAATTTATAACTCATATATTAAAAATTAACAAAAACCTTAACTTAGTTAAGATTTAGAGTACTTAAGTATCATTTTAAAACAAAATCGAGTAACATTATATTATGTCAATCTTTTGTGTTCCACTTATCATATCTTTAAAATCACGTATTCTACAAGTTGACTTACGTATTTTTTGGGCATAAAACTTGGAAATCAATACACTAATGATGATTGACATTTAATTAAACCCGTAGACTTTAACTTAAAGCACATCAAACCTTAAATTTAACAAACAAAACCAATGATATCACGTGGATTTACCCTTTCAAATGTCTGGAGTAAAAATTTTAATAAGTCGAAGAAGATATGCATCAGGTAAATCTCTGAATTGACGCAATAATCTGAAAATCACGTTAACTGAATACTTCATACTAAATAAACTCTAATCTCTATACGACAGACTTAATTAAAAGAGCATAAATAGGAAGAATCGAAAACATAACTTTTTAGCCTCATACTCCTTCACTCTACCAATTTGAGGGGGGCAACTTCAACAACACATTAAGACATTGTTTTAAAAGACTGTTAATCTCAAGAAAACATTTATAATCTTTTATCACATACAAAACAAAAGAAATCTAACATTTTCCATTAAAATAAACTATAACTTTTTTCCTTAAAAAATAAAATTTTATATTATAATTTATTTTCTATAATTTAAAATAATAATATGTTGAATTTTAGTTCGTGACTTAATTAAATTTAAATCAATTTTATATTAATTCAAACTATTTATAATGATTTAACTCGAATCATTTGACCAAACTTATATTCAGTCAACTATTTCAAACATAATTATTTTAAATTATTGCTCTATAATTTACAATAATTTAAAAACTAAATTGATTCGAATAATTAAAAAGTAAAAAATTTGAACCGATTAATTTTTTTAGTTCGGTTTTTAATATTTTGATTAATTTAATTTAATAATTTTTATTATTAAAAATCAATTAATTTATTAATATTTAATCTTAGGATATAATACTGATTAAACGGATGATAATTTAGATTAGAATTGAGACGATTTGTAAAACCAAACCCAAGCCAAAAAGTAAAACCTAGGCACATAAATAAGCTGACCGTAGAAATCGAGAAACGGACAATAAATCAGCATCCTCTCAACTCCATGAAGCGATCTTTCTCTCATTATCATCACTCAAGTCACATATTCTTATCTCTCAATCTTCATCGTCTTTCCCAAATTTCTCTGCAAACTTTAACTTCCTCAAATGGGACGTTTGACAAATCTGAGAGACATAATAGGAATGATCAAAGACAAGGCGTCCCAAGGCAAAGCAACCTTAACCTCCAACCCCAAGACTCCCTCTCTTCACTTAGCTCTCCTCAAAGCCACGACCCACGATCCTTCAACACTTCCTCACCCTAAACACATCACCACCTTACTATCCTTCGGTCATAGTTCACGCGCCACCGCCGCCACCGCCATCGAAGCTATCATGGACCGACTGCAATCGACTCAGGATTGCTCCGTCGCCGTAAAATGCTTAATCACCATTCATCACATCATCAGAGACGGTAGTTTTATCCTACAAGATCAGCTCTCTGTTTACCCTTCTACTGGCGGCAGAAACTATCTTAAGCTGTCGAATTTTAGAGACAACGCCACACCTATAACGTGGGAGCTCTCTTCTTGGGTTAGATGGTAATAAAAGACAAGTCATTTCCCCGTTTTTAGCACGTGATTATGTTTAAGAAACTGTTGTCTTTCTCGATTTTCTTAATCCATATTGAAAATTACAGGTATGCTAGGTATCTGGAGCACCTTTTGTCCACTTCCAGGGTATTGGGTTTCTTCCTCTGTTCAAATTCAAGCACGTCAGAGAAAGATAAAGAAGAAGGCAAAGTCTCGGAACTCACGAACTCGGATTTGCTTAAGGATATTGACTCTTTGGTGGGGTTACTTGAAGAGATATGTCAAAGACCAGGTTGCCTGCATCTGCAAAACAACACCTTGGTTGGTGAGATCACGAACATGGTGGGTGAAGATGACTTATCTGCCATTAACGATCTATTGATCCGAATGAACGAGTTCAATGAAAGACTCAGTTGCCTGAGTTTCGGCAACTCGGTCGAGTTGGCTTGTGTTTTAAAAAGATTAGATACATGTAAGGAGGGCATAGTTGACTTTTCTATTAGAAAGAGGGCATTTGCAGAGAGCTTATGGTGCTTAGTAAGTGAAATGAAGGGTAAAGTTGACTTGGGGAAAGGGTACGGAGAAGAGGGCAGACTGTTGCTTACTATGAGAAGAGGAGAGAAAGCAAGCGAGTCAGCTCGGTTTGGGGAGCGAGTTATGAGTTACAGTGACTCGCGAGCTTTTTCATCTTCAAGATTTAGCTCGAAAAGGTACGGTTTTACAGCACTGGAGTGCTTTGAATCCTACGCTCGGTAAGATTTGTAAGTACATGATAAATTATTTTAGCATGGACTTTTGTATGGCAAATAGCAATTGCTCTTTGTTGTTTTGTTGGATAGCACAATTGGGTGTGGCGTTACTTGTTCTTAAAGGTTATTTTTTACTCGCTCTTAATTTAAAATTAACAAATAAATTAAAATTTACTTTATTGGAACTTAGATTCAAACTTAAGTTGTGCAAGTCTTTTTCAAACTTAAACACAATCATAATGGAGATCTTACCTAATCCATTATCAATTTTAATTTATGTAAATCTTGTAGCTTTAGCCTCTATTTGGTTAGATTTATATCAGTGGAGTTTTTGTTAGTAGAGCTTTTTTTCTATAGATATTTTTTAAGAAGTCAATTGACTATTTGGGTGTCATTTAAAAAAGAACCTTTTTTAAAGAACTTCATACAGTTGACTAGTTGGTAACATAAAAATAAAAAATGCTTTTAATTTTAAATATATTTTATTTTGTAAAAAATTATTTATGCATATAAATATTATTTAAACTACATTAAACAATATGCAAAGCACAATATATTAATATTATATAGTTTTAAACCATACGAAACATAAATAAAAATATGTCTAACAAAATTTTTTATACGAATTATAACATAAGTCAAACTAATATAAAAAAAGTCAAATAATATTATATAAAATATGAATATGTGGGTATTGTGTGGAAATTATGTGTAAAACATAAGGGCAAAAGAGACTAAAAAATAGACTCATTAATTGATTTGAAAAATCTACCGAAGAAGTCATTTGAGAGGTTTTTTTGAAAAGTTCTAAATTTGAGCTTTTTAAAATGTTATATTTTGGCAGCCAAAAAAATTGTATCTATTAAAGAAGAGCGTTTTTATTTTACAGCCAAACACTTATATTTCTTTAAAAAGACTTTTGTGGTAGAGAAAAATGCTTATTAACTTCTCAAAAGCCTATCCAAATAGTCACTTAGATCATGTTTTAAAAACTGAATTGAATAAGCTAATTTAATGTTCAAAATTTTGAACAAGGCAATTTGTTATTTGATTTAATTTAATAATTTGTTGTTAAAAATTGATCGACTTTTTAATTAATCGGTTAATTATTATAAGTTGTTTATTTAAAAAATAGTAATAAACTATTTAGTTTTCATTTTATAGTTTTTAATTAAATTTTAAAATTTTCGTTAAATAGAGACAATCTTTTCAATCAAATTTTAAATTATTCAATTTTATTTCACTTTTAACCAATTTTAATTTTATGACCATCTAATATTAATTAAATCTTTTAAATCTTAAACTTACTATTTCACCGATTTAACTTTTGATTTAGTTTTGGAATTAAGTGTGAACGCTTTATATATTAAGATTTATTAATACTTTATATATTTACAACTTTATTTTTACTAATTCACGTGGTAGGGACTAGGGGGGGATGTTGATACACATCAAATGTTAGTAAACGTCCGATTAAGACTTGTAAATACATTACTTTGAAACATAGAAGGAAGGATGGAAATCAAACTTGTCGGCGAGCTGTTCCTTTCTTGTTCATATTTATATAACAAGGTTGCTGGTTATCAAATTCACACGCCAAGTAACCCTAATTTACTCAGACGACTTTTCCGATGGGATCAATTGGGCATCAAACTCAACTACTCTTTATAATAATATTATGCAACTTTGAATATTCAACATTTGTTTTATGATGTACCATTTTTTTTTAGTTCAACTTGGTCCACCATCCTTAGATGATAAATAGGCAGCAAAAAATGTGTATTTATGTATTGTTACGTGCAATTAATCACAATAATCAAAAAACAAGTGCGGAAATAATAAACACATACAAATTTACGTGGTTCACCAAAGTTTTTGGTTACGTGCATGGGCGGTTAGGATTTTATTTCACTATGAATGTTTTCGACATCTGTATATTAGGAGAATCGAACGTATTTATACACCCAGAAGAATACAAATGACATAACGTATCCGTAATTATGGGCCTAATGTAAAGTTCAAAATACATTATCAGGCTCCATATTTCAACATGTATATATATTTGAGTTAAGGTAATAAGATTTTTTGAGGTTTGACAAATTATTATATTTGTCCTTTATTTTTCAAAATTATCAAATACCACCCTTATATTTTAATTAATATATCTTATGTTCCCTTTATCGTTAAGTTATTATTAAAATCTTATTTATACATGCAAAAATGATGTCGTTTCAAAATTTTAAATTCGTTGAATCTCTTGTGATTTGACATATTATTAGTATATTCTTTAATTTTTAAAAATTTTTGATAACCTCTTTATAATTTTAAAAAAAGTTCTTAACAATAACTTGACTGTAGAAATAACTAAAGAAATATAGGTATTTAATAATTTTTAAGAATAAATAACAGAAACAACTAGGGTCAAGGTCATAATACTTGTGAGTGTACAAGAGGCTATGTGTTTTTGGTAAACAACTTAGTGCATTTTGCACCATTTTTGTACAATTTAGAAACTTTCAACTTACAAATTTAAATCATAAGAGTTCACCTCATACTCGAGTTTGGTATAATTGTGTTTAAATAATCCAAAATTCAATTAAATTAAAGATTGAAATGATATCGTTTTGTTGAAATTAATTTGAATAAATCTGAATTTAACTTAAATTACGAAGATTGCTTAATTACAATAACTATATCCCATGGTTTTATAGCTATTACGACTCTGATTTGTCAAATTGATATCTAATTAGGTCATCTGAATTGAGCAAATGGAGAAAAAAGCTGATGAATCCATCTTGTTGACTTAGCTCGCCTTTTCTGCCTGAATTTGCCAATTTGGATGAACATACATGTGAGCAGGTTATGCAGAAACAGACGGAAGGATATAAGAAATTCCAAGTTTTGGATTGAGTCAAACTTTACAAAGGTTTTGAAGTTAGATATCAAACTAACCCGATCGATTCGGACAATTAGCAACCCTAACTTGAGGTGACATCAAAGAAATAAACTACTTACCATAACTCCTTGGCGAAAGACCCATCCCATCAAGAAACCAAGTGGAACTCCAATCAAATAGTAGCAACCCAAGTTTATATAAGCCACGTACTTTTGCCACCCAGATCCCACAGCCACACCTTCAAGAACAAAGCACGACTAAAAATGAAAACAACCCTTTAAACAATATAGACCTGACATGACATGAGAGGAGATACATATTAAAGAATTGACGAATTAAAATATAGAGGATATCTTTATCATTGAAAGTTAAGAGAAAGATAGATGAATGAGTGCTATAATGAAGGACATTAACTATGCTTGTCTTCACTCAAAAAGTCTACATAATCCAGCCGTAACTTAATATGCAAGTCAATGCGTATGTATACCGATTAGTTCATTTCTTCGATAGTTTTGACAATTATTTACCGCTTAGCTATCAGACATTCCTTCTTTAATTGTTTGGACAATTGTTTACCCCTTCGCTATCACAATATAGGGACAATATCTCATTAAATTAGAAATTTTTAAGAATTACCATAAGAAGAAATATATCAAAAGTGTACTTTGAAAATGTATTTTTCTATAGCTTTTGATTTAGTTAGGTAGGAGCTTGATCTTTAACATCTTAACAGCTTTTGGACTTCCCTCTTTTTTCATTAGATGGTTATATCAATATATCTTAACAATATCTTTTACTGTTTTGGTCAATAACGAGGTGACTCAACTCTTTAATAAAGTCAAGGGCATCATCCTCTCCCCGTATCTCAGGAAAAGAGTATATGTACTGAAGCTCTAGCAATGGATAAGAACATTGAATAGGAATAATGGAAGTTTAATTATCATTATAAACGAAAAATACTTTATCTATTGAAATTGTTTTTTGTAGATGATCTTTTCTTGCTATATGAATCAAATACATAATCAATATGCTTTAGAACTCCGTGCATAAAATTCAACAAATTGCATGTCTATTAACTAAGGATAACAAAAATAGCTTTTTTATTTATATTGGAATTGCAAATATAACTAAAGAACTTTCATTGTTATCATGATTGAAACACCTAAAACTTCCTTGATAGTACCTTGCCATCCCAATAACAATAACCAAGATCCATTTTAAAGATTGTCTGCCCCTCTTTTGAATCAATTCACAGCAGGGTTAGGCACTAAAATAGTAGTTTCTTATTCTTTATAAAGAGACTGCATAGTCTTTGGGTTGAATATCCTACTTATCTAGTAGAGCTCTCATATTTTTCTCTCTTTAATCATATAAATGCTATCGAAAGAATGCTCAATAATTTCATTTGGAGCAGTGACAAGAATGATGCTTCAGGTACCAATATTAAATGGACTGATAAATGATGCTTCAGGTACCAAGGAGGGCTAAGTGTAATTTCAATCAAAACTATGAGTATATGCATCGTATTTGAGAGAATATTGAAACTTTTTACATAACGAAAATCATTGTAGATTTAATGGACTCACACTCAATTTCTAAAAGGTAACAATATATGGAAATTTAAAACCAAAACCAACAACTCTAAGACCCTCAAACAAATTCTATATCTAAAAGACAATGTATGCAATGACCTAAAGAGAAAAGTAGGAAATGGTTAAAATATTTGTTTTGGTAGTACAATTGGCACTGCCATAGTGCTGTCTATAACTACTAAAATGTTCAAACATTAATGGTAAGTATAGAAAAAATAGTTAATTTAACTATGTAATAGCTATCATTCAAAGTGATGCTTGTACATGGTTCATATTCAACTTAAGAAGCTTCTTTTATATATGGAACAATCTCTCTAGTCACAAACCCAAGCTAGACATTGAAGAAACAATTATATAGTTAAGGAACAATTTAACAAAACAGATAGAATTCAAATAGTCACACAAAAATATTCTTTTAAAGAACAAACATTTTATCAATAATCTTATATGCATCAAAAATTCATCCCAACATCACAACCAAATTCACGTCTTGTCTCTTCTATCACTAACATTTCTACCTTATTTTTTTTTCCAATCACAAAATACCAAAACAAACGAAACAAATCAAATAATCACAAAAAATCACCGTGACATGCATACCTCCACGAAAATACGACAATGGCCGGAGAAGAGGACGAGGTCCAGACGCAACACGAAATGACAACAACGCCAACGACAGATGACAAACGGGAGAGGAGAAATTGACGAAGCAGAAGACGCAGCAGGGAGGAAGAAGAAATAACGAGCCGACGGTGGGGGGAGGAGGGGGACTTCGGGTCTATTTTAACTTAAACAAACCAACGTCGTTTTCTTTAACTTAAAAACTCTAAAGTCGAAGTAGACAGCGACGTTTTCCTTGCAAATTTACCAACGGATTTACTGATAGAAATTTTCCATTGGCAAATTCAAAACTTTATTATTCCGCCAATAATTCTCGCCTTATTTACCTATGGGCATTTGATACCGTCGCAAAATTCCGTCGCAAATTGATTTCTCTCCGTATTTAGCTACGGATATTACTACCGCTACTAAACGAAATTTTTTCCGATAATTTTTCCGCCGGAAATATGATATCCGTCAGTAATTTGCAACAGTTTCTTTTCTGTCTACCGTCTTTAGTTTCTGCTTTTCTTGTAATGAAAGCTAAAACAAGAATCCCCCAAATCCTGACAGAACTGACTGAACACTGTTGAGTAGAACAGTAAAAGCTAATAAGATTGACAACTGGTTGACTGCTTCAAGGACAGCTTCACTTGAAGAAAAAGACCATGCAAATCTATCATGGAATATGATCAATAACCAGAAGAAAAGGCCAATAAAAACTGATGTAAGCACTGATACTGTTGTGGCAAACTTGGCTCCTCTTCCATTCCCAGCACCAAGCTCATTTGCAACCCTATCTCTGATTCATATATCAACACAAAAAGCTTAATTTGTCAAACGTGAAGGACAAAGATTTGTCAACATCAAAGCTCAAGTGGTGAACTGAAGGTTTCAGGTCTGTATCTCATGGTTATGATAGATTGATTGAGTGGTTTCATGATGAAAAGCAAGGATGCCTCTAAAAGACTTATTACTTCTTAACAAATTAAACAAACTTTTCAGAAATATTATAGAGAGTAAGATATTTGAATGTTAAGTGCACAATTTGAATACGGGTTTAAGCTTGAAATGTACATATTTAAAGATCCCTTACCACAACAAGGATTGATACTTTTTATCCTTTTGAAGATAATTGAACAGACTTTTCACGAAGTTAGCTGTACAATTTTGTACGATCAAATGTTATATAATGTGACTAAGTGACGAAGATATGAATAAGTTTCCAGCACTTTTATCACTTTCAAGTGTCAGAATCAATCAATAACATTATGTTCAAGAAGAGAAATTCGTGCTCGTCTACTTATGTATAAATTCTGAGATGGTAGAGACAACTCATTTAGGCACAACTACTTTGGTAGTTGAGCAAATAATGGTTTTCCTTTTTCTTTTTGTCTTTTCTGTGGAAGACATGAAATTTTAATCTCTTTCAGATGGGAGTTTGTCTGAATTTCATTAGTTGATTCTATATATATATACTCGTTCTAAAATATAGAAGACGAATCATAAGGGGAGATGATGAGATACACATACCCGGTTCCGGCGAAAAATGCAAAAGGAATCATCATCTCCCAGCTATTAATGGTCATGCTACAACAAGTTTTGATTCAAGAAATCAGCAGATACATGTCATAATCATAATTGAAGAACAATCATTAACCAGACATATGGAACATACGAAGCACGTAAATGAAAAGATTTGTACCATAGAGACAAAGAATCCAAAGCGATTTCTGCATTCTTCAGGTTTCCGGTCATCAGAATGAGTATTCTGTAGTACCAATTCTCCAAGCTACACAATAGAAGAAGAAGAAGAAAAAGGACGGTGAAAATCTTGCTAACAATAAAAGCAATAATAAACACATTCAACAACCAAGATCCATTTTATTTAGAGCATCACAATATTAAAGAATACATACCTCCAACACTTGGCATTTGGGTTTGCACCATTTCTATGCTCCAACAAAACCTATCAAAAGAGAAAAACAATACAAACCTTTGCAAGAGAGCTTATGGTAGAAAACCCCTTTC
>JAOSBL010000212.1:2401213-2411667 GCA_027568915.1 Erythroxylum roraimae
TAACAATTATTATTGTAAACTTGTCTTGGTAATTTAAATCAATTAAAAGTTCAATAATTACATAACCATTTATTTAATAATCATAAGGCAATAGTCCTTTCATAATCAAGATAAAACTTGTTTTGAAATAAAAATTATTTAATCTTAAAAGAACTTTAAGAAAATTTTCAAATTATTTTAAATCTAATTATTAAAAAGGTGTGTTTTAGCTATGAAAAGACTTAAGAGTTGAAATTTCCAAGTCAAGTAGAATAAGAGTAAGAAAAAATGAAATTATTCTTTTTCCAACAATCATTGTATTTTTTTTAAGAAAATCATTGTAATTTTTATTATACCTATTCTTCGTCATTTACATAAATAAGCACTTAATCATTTGATAATCTTGTACATGTAGGGCATTATGTACAAAATGCTTTATATATAAATCCTTTTAATTATCAAGAGGAAAATGTTTTAGAATTTTAAAGAAAACCTAATAATCTCAAAACAAACTTAGGGAAACAATTGAAATTCCTTAAAATCAATTTTTTATCAAAGAAGTATATTTTATCAAACACTTGGTATACATTAATCGATTCATCCCTCATTCAAGACAAAAAAACCAATTTTTTTCCATCATTCTCCAACAAATACACAGCCCATCATTAACAATCAGTAATTAACAACCAAAACCAAAAACAAACTCCATATGAATCAAAAAATTCAACCCAACATTCACGCATCATCGGAGAAAGGAGAGGGCGAAGAAGAGGACACTACCTTCAATTTAGAGTGACGAAGATGACGACGCCAGAGACGCAGCAGCTCGACGGCAACATCGCACCTCCAAACGACGGCAATGACAGACGCAGGCGACAGATGGAGGAGGAAGGGGACTTCGGCAGGCGCGGGGTGGGGGGTGGGGGAGGGCTTCCGATGGTTTAAATGGTAACCAAAACGCGACGTCGTTTTGTTAAAGTTTTAAATGTTTAAAACTTTAGCAAAACAACATCATTTGGTTTAAAACCTAAACAACATCGTTTTGGTTATCATTTAAACGTTTAAACCCTTCAACCGGAACGACGTCATTTTGTTTGAGTTAAAAGTCGACGACTAAAATAAATTTTTACCGATAGCAATATTTGCAGGTAAACCTTTTTGCCCGAATTTAGCGACGGAAATTTATACCGTCGTTAAAGTAATATTTCCAAACGACATTACTGACGTCTATATTATTTCTGTCAATAATTGCCTACGGTTTTTGTACTGTCGGTAAAATTCTGTCACTATTTTACAGCTCTCTTATGGTGAAAAGCGAAGCAAAAATGGAGAGGTATCATGTAGAGGACAGCAACTCCCGTAAGCTCTGCAATATCCTCAGGCTGTCCTAAGAGCTTGAGCACCGGAGTTGCGAAGAGGCACATAGGTAAGAGCATAACACAACAAATGAACAACACGATCCAAGAACGCTGCATGTACACACCCAACATGTAGTACTTCTTGGCCCGAAAGCTTGTCCACATAGCGTCTCCAATGCACATGCCATCCACAACTAACAAAAAAGAAAAAAAGAAAAAGAGACAAAGTGTTGGAAAAGGCAGATGTTCGAAAAATATATTATTACTGTTTGTTTGATGTTAATCAATAGAAATTATAAAATTGCTTATAACAGTAAAAAGTTATTTAGCAGAAAATTTATCACATGTAACTTTCTTTTTTCTTTTATTGGGTTAGCGAAAAGAAAATCCAAGCAAAATAGTAATGGCGGGCTCAAAAGCACCAAAAGGCTTAACATGTCCAAATCCAGCTCAATCCTTAAGAGAATAAATAGGATTTATCATTCGTTAAAAAAAACAAGATTTATCATCTCCTACTCTTATTATTTGGTAGTTTTCTATAATTAAATAATTAAATCAATTGGGACAGTTCAATTGAAAAATTGATTGTCTATTTTTTTTAATTCAATTTTTAATTTTTCAGTTCGATTTATTTTAATAACTCTTATTGTTAAAAATCAATCACTTTATTAATTAATCTGTCGAATTTTATAAACTAATTTATTTTTATGAACCAAAATATATCGCCGTCATCGTCAACACCCAGTTGAAGCTTCGCCGAGGAGCAAAATTTGGAAAGATCCAATAATATGTAGTGTTATCCCTATCGAGTAGAGATACTGTTTCTGATAAATCCACGTGCATTGTGTGATGAAGATGAACTAAAATATACTAATTATTTTTACTTAATAACCTTCTTTTAATTAAATTTTAAATTAAGAACATTGTCCTTTAAACTATATTTCAAAATTTTCAATTTTATTCAATACTTAATCAATTTTATAAACGTCTACTACGTACTAAATTTTTTAAATCTTAAATCTCTAATTTAATGGGTTAACTTCTAATTCGAATTTTAAAATAGTGTTAATTGCTGCACATATAGATTTTGAACCCAACATGAGCATATCTCTTTAAGAAAATAGGACCAACTACTCTAGGTTGATTTTGCTTTTATAAGAAAGTGAACGAATTAAGTGACTGTTTGTATAAACTTTTGAGATGTCAATACGCACTTTTCTCCATCACAAAAGTTTTTTTTAAGAAAATGAGTATTTGGTTGTAAAAATAAAAAAGTACTTCTTTAATAGATATAGCTTTTATGGCAGTTAAAATACAGCTTTTTAAGAAGTTCAAATTTAGAGCTTCTCAAAAAAGCTTCTCAAATGACTTTTTTGGGTAGATTTTCATATCAATTAATAAACCTATTTTTTAGTTACTTTTGCCCTTATGTTTTACACCTATTTCCTACAATACTCACAAACGCATCTTCACGTTTATCTTGCAAATTCATCTTCTCTATTACAATAAAATACATAATTTATTATATATTTAACTATTTACTCAACTTGAATATTTATTTTAGGAATTATATAATATTATTTAACTTTTTATATGTTTTAATATTTATTTTTGATATTACTTTTACTTATATTATAATTCATATAAAAGATTTGGTTAGATATATTTTCATTTATATTTCATATTGTTTAAAATTATATAATAATTAATATATTGTGCTTTGCATATTGTTTAATATACTTTAAATAATATTTATATGTATAAATAATTTTTATTATAAAATAAATTATAGTTAAAATTAAAAGTACTTTTTATTTTTATATTGCCAAATAGTCTATCGCATGAAACTCTTTCAAAAACAACTCTTTTTTAAATGATAGTCAAACAATTAATTGACTTTTTAGAAAAATCTTCTCGTAAAAGATCTAACTTTTATTGACAAAAACTCTACTGGTAAGCCCAACTAAATAGAGGCTAACTCTAATGAGAAGTTAGTGAGAACTTTAAAAACATATTCGCACATCTATTTCTTTTAAAATTGGACTAACTCTAAATCTTCATATATAATATTATAAAATTTAGAATTAAAGTATATTTAATAAATTGTTAAAAGGTCAGGTATACCTAAAACCGTATTTTATGAACTTTACACAAAAAATCCAATAGTAATCTAATGAGTTGGCTGCTAATGTTAAACCTTATACATTGCCACTTAATTCCAGCAATGATGGCGCTTCATTTGCATGACAGCTATACGCTTAAAATACACCAAATCAACCATTGGTCCATTATTGCCTTGGCACTGCACATGCCATTATTTGTATTATATTCATTTTGGAGCATACTTGAAATTTCATACATCAACCTTCCGAGATTTAGCCTAAAAATAGCGACTGATTTATGCTTCAAAAGATTTTATCATCGTCTTCATCATCACCCAGTCTGAAATCTTGCATTGAAGACTTTATATTTGCATAAATTATGTAATTTAAATAATGAATTAAATATGTGTTATTTTAATTAAAAGATATTTTTTTAATTTCAAGCATAACATTGTTAAGAGTACTCACATGTGAATGTCTCACATTGGAGAAAGAGAAGAAAGAAGACTAACATTTAAGTCTAGTAGACTACTCCACCTATAATAATTTTAGGATGAAACCTCACTTAAACTTGTATATGGTCTAACTTTCCTTCTCGTATGGGCTTGTAAGCCCATTGCAACTTTAACAAACTTGACAAACAAATATAGATAAAATCAGAAAGGAATGGGAAATAACAGAAAACGAATGCCAAACTGTTTTATTCAACTGTTTATTTGATGTACAACAATGTTCATTTTCTGCATCTATCCACCCCTTACCGTTGGATCATACATGTGTCATCACGACAGCCTATCAACCCCACCCAAATAATCATCAAATCATAAATGGAAATAAAAAATAAGAACACAACTTAGAGAAAGAAAATGGAAGAAGAAGAAGGTAGGTTAATTATAAGTCAACGAACAAGTAACAAGAAACAATGGATCTCATCAACAACCCTCCAGGAAACCAAAAAGGACCCAAAAGCCGAATGTAGAAATGGAGGTCAACTCCTTTCTAAGCCAAAACGAAGGCCAAGAAAGTCCCTGCAAGTGCAGTTCCGGCGACGATGACTCTGTCGACGGCAAAGGCCCCAGATGGGGGCGTGGTGGTGTCTGGAGGTGGAGCAGTGGGACCCTGTGAACTAGGTGATAGGGGCGGAGGAGACGGGGGAGAGGAGGCAAGTGGAGTAGGTGCAGAAGATGGAGTGGACACTGGTGAGGGAGTTGGGGCTGCGCGCGGTGATGGAGTCGGAGCCGGGGAAGAAGGAGAAGGAACTGGCGCGGGGGTTGGAGACGGTGTAGGCGTGGCCTTTGGCGATGGCGTGGGAGCTGCAGTTGGCGATGGTGGAGCCGTCGTTGGTGGCCTTGAAGGTGCAGCACCTGGTGCTTGTGCCATGCATGAACTGGCCAAGAGACCCAAGACTAAGACAACCTTAAACATGGCAGAAGACATCATGTCTTAACAGAGAATAGTGTGTGTGTGTGAGAGAGTGAGTTTGGAAGAGTATATAAAGGAATAGAGAGGTTATAAGAAAGTGGAGACTTCGTTGGCCAGCGATTAATCTATAAATAATTGTATATATTATGAGATTCCTCGAATCATTTAAATATTATGTTACCATATATTGATGCAATGAATGTGTATATATTAAATAATGGAACAAACCTTATTTTGTCATTTCTACTTAACAATATTTTATATTAAAAGTTTAATTTTATTAATCTTTTTATATTACAAAAGACATAAAAATCATTTAAAAAACTTTAGAAATTTCTTTCAATTTTAATCTTTTTGAAAATTCTCTTATGATTTTAATTAAAAAAACCTTTATTTTAGATTTCAATTAAATTTAAGTGACAATTCAACTCAACTCAAGTGTAAGTGTATTTAGCTATTTATAATAACGTGTAAGCCTTCGCTCTCAAGCTAATTTTTAGAAATGGGTTACGCCTTTCAGCTTAAAATAATTACATTTTCCTTCTTGTTGGTTTCTTCGAACTTTCCTAAAGGTAAAGACAATAGAAGCTCCAGTTACGAAAAGTCAAGGGAGTTAATACTAATACTCGGCTTATAATTAGATTGCACTTTAAAGGTCTTCTTTTCGTGTGGTAAAAATTAAAATAACGTTATAAGTCTTTACGTGTAGCCAAAGGGTAAGTACACCTTACACAGTCTGGCCTCCGCGTTAAACTTTTCAACGACTGCTTTGCGTGGTCGGCTCGGCTCTTTTGGCCTGAAAACGCTTCTTCTACTCCAACCTTTCCCTTTAAATATTCACCTTCTAAGGACCAATTCTTGGGTTATTTTTATTGAGATTTTATTAATGAAATAAAATAAAATATAATATTATTATGAGAAGAGAGTTTATAATAAAATAGGATAGAAGAAGAGAGTCTTATATTACATCTCATTCTATCCTAAATAGTAAAAATAAAAAACTTCAAATTTAGAAAATTTACGATAAAATGTAAAATAATAAACAACTTTATATTACATTACATTATGAACCCTCTATTTAAATAATATTTCATTATATTACATTATAAACCCTCGATATAAATAATATTTCACTATATTATATTACGAGCCTTTCCACTATTTCCAAATAATAATTTTATAACATTACTTTAATTTACATTCTATCATAAATAGTAAAAATAAAAAACCTCCGATTTGAAGAATTTATGATGAAATGTAAAATCATAAATAACTTTATACTATATTACATTATAAACCTTCAATTCAAACAATATTTCACTATATTACATTATGAACCGTTACATTCTTCTCGAACAACAATTTTTAATATTATATCAATTTATATTTATTTTATTATAAATTATTTCATTTCATTATATTCTGTTCATTCTATTAAAAATTTTACATTCATCCAAACATAGCATTAAAAGAACGAACTTGTGAATGTAATAAAAGGGTGGTTGAAGGGATGAAAGTACTAAATAATTAAGCTGCGTTATGGATAATTGAAGAGAAAGAAAGAGAAGAAGAGAAGGATATTCGAATGTGGAGAACAACCAACAACATGGTCCTCTTCCTATTAGAACAAGTTCAAGTTGCAGCCTTAAAAATTACATGTCTGCTTGTCGTGATCTGGAGTGGGGACTTGGAAGACTTCAATTCTTCAAAACTAATCTACTAGGTTCTGTTCCCTGGGAGAGTTGGTGAAACCTATCCAACCACTTTGCTTCTGAAGAATAATTAAAATTTTAAATCAATTGATTTAAACATAAACATTTTAATTCTTTTAATTTTTATTTAATAGATTTTAATAATTTTTATTACTAAAAATTAATTAATTAATTAATCAATTGATTAATTTTTACGAATTAATTAATTTTTATAAATTAAAATAACAAATTTATTATTATAATAAATTTTCTTCAATTTTTTTTAAAATTTTAATTTCATTCAATATTTTACATATACTAATTTTATAACATTTACATACAGATTAAATTTTTTAAATTTTAAAACTTTTTATCTTACTAATTTATTCTTGAATTGATTTTAAAATATTATTTTTAGCAGGTACACAGGGCATTGTAAGGAATACTTTACTTTTGAGCGATTAGAGAATCAAACCACTTCATTTGAATTAGTTATAAAAAATTTTAATTGTCCAATTTTTAGTTAAATTTATTATTTTATTTTGATAATTTTTGTTATTAAAATTTAGTTAATATGTTAATTAATCGATTAATTTTTACAAATTAATTAATTTTTATAAATTAGAATAAGTTAGTTTTTAAGTAAACTTAAATTTTTATAAGTAAAGAGAAATTTTTTATATAATATTTTTCTAATTTTCAAATTTTATCAAATTTTATTATTTTAATATAGATTAAATCCTTTAAACTTCAACCTTTTTATCATTGGTTTAATTTTTAAATATTATATTTAAAACGTACGACAGGGGCTTGTGGGTAACAGGTGTCCAAATGGGTATGACATATTGGGGTTCAGACGTTCAGTACTTCAGTCTTCGGTGGGAACCGGTATTGTCTTCAGTGGGAACCGGTATTGTTGGGGACTGATCCTCTGACCCAAGAACACTGTTATTGGGACAAGATAGGTACAGTATTCTTGGGCCAGAGAATTTGAGGGGGTATTGTTGTTAATTTGCATTTATCTTATAATGACTATGTATTAATAATTTAGTCAATCCTGATAAGGGGCTCCCATGATTTAAGTAAGGTTGTGGGTTCAAACTGTCCTCATATATAGAGTCGTTTAAAACTTGAGATTAGAGTTTTACCTTCCACAAGAGATCTACTCAGTTTGAGCGGAGATTAGTTTGGGTACAAATGACTTAAAGGTACCTTCTCATAATTAGAAGGAGACACCTTGTGTGAAACCAAAAAAAAAATTTAGTCAATCCAATAAGCAGGAGCCTGGCTGGCTGTTCAAGTTCAATTATAAAACAGTAGCTGGCAAAAGCTGGCAAGAATCGGAGTTGTTCGAAAAATTTGGACCTGCGTGCAATTTTTTAATCTTAGACTTTTGAATGTTTTGGTTAGAAAATATTTTTAGATGCAAAGTCTTTCTTTAATTACTTTTAAGGGCTGAGCCCTCAAAAGAAATATAAATTATATTACTAGTACATCATTCATTAGAATTTATTATTATTCAGGTTCGCAATAGATTGGATCAAACTCTAATTTTATGGAATGTGAGCTTATAAATTTTCAAAATCAAATTAAAGCTTAAATATGATTTAATTATGATAATTTGAATTCATCAAATTTAATTTAATTTATTAATTATAATATTCAATTTTGATCAAATAAAAATTTATCTATTAATTTTAAATTAGTAGAATTGTCTGATATTTATGTGTAAGGTACTAGTTTTTATACTTGTGAAAAAATAAATTTTAAATTCAAACTTTTCAGAAAATTGTATTATATTCAAATATTTTATAGTGTTAAAAAAAGGACAGACATGTGGCTCCCTCTCCACAGGTCACCTCCCAAGAAGATGCCGTATTTCAGAAACAGCGAAGATTCCAAGGAACGAGGCTGCCTACGGAAGCTTTTGCTAAATCTTTCCTGTGCATATTCATCTGAAGGGTCTGACGGTGCAGAAGATTGCTCGGAGGTGCTACAAATATTTAGAGGGGCATTCTTAGGTTCTGTTTATCAGTTAGTTGACTGCATTAGTTCACGATTAATTATATTATTTAATTTTACCAGTAGATTATATTAGTTATTTTTTATTTGATGTTTGGTAAAATTAACTATTTAGCATTGTCTGTTTATGTGTAAAATAAATTACGAGAGCATGACTTTAAAAAAATTATAAGAGTATGAATATTATATATCTTACTATTTCGTTGAATGTTCTTATAGGAATTTAGATTTTAAATATTTAATTCTTCAAAAATTAAGCTTATAACTCTAATAAAAAATATAGAATGTATAATAATAATAATAATAACAACAACAACAATAGCAGCAACAACAACAATAATAACAACAACAACAACAATAACAACAACAATAATAATAATTATTATTATTATGATGATGAGGACGATACATCTAAACATAAAATATAACAATCCAAATGAAGTTTAACAAAATAATTCAAATAGAGCAAAAGAGGATGGGCAAAATTTAAGGGCAAAATCAACATTATAAGAAAGAGTAATTAGCTGATTGCCTAAAAAGCTACTCACAAGGAGTTTCTAATTTTTAACTGGTTGGATTGAATCAGTCAACTTAACCAGCTAACAACTAAATAACTAGAATAGCTTCTTGATAAAATCAAACACTTGAATTTGATCAATCAGCTAAAAAATTAGCTTGTCAACTAACAACCAACAACCACAAAACGCCATAATAAGATGTTTAAGTATTTTCTGATTAGAAGCTTTTATTTCTGATTAAATCACATATTTTAAGTATTTTCGTGACATGTGATTTGAACGTTACTGCAAAATAACGTTAGAGATAGTTTCGACATAAGTATTCCTATAATAAAAAGACATGGCTTGAATTGATCAGCAATATCAACAACTACATAATGCCAAAGTTTTACTAAAACGTGAAATTCGGAGAGGTCAGTAATCAGTAACTTTCTATTATCAAATATAAAGACGATAAATCCACATATATACAAAAATAATAATATCACAAAATATAAATTAATACTTACAAATAAAAATACAAAATGTAATACTTAATATGAAATATATAAAACAAGGTAACAAGTTACAAAAAAAATAAAAGTAAAAAAATAAATATGACAAAAAAAAAGTAAAAATAAATCGAACCAATTCGAAAGATCTTAAACTAAATAAAAACTACTCCCTCCTATCCAAAATAAAAGTCGTTTTAGAGGGATTTTAATTATTCAAAATAAGTGTCTTTCGTGACTTTTCATGCATGTTTATGATTTTACTTCCAAAATTACCCTTTAATTTCTCTCACATCTTAATTACACAGATTATATTTTCAAGGCACTTCAACATGCAATTAATAAGGATATATCAAACATTTCATTAACTTTCTTAATAAGTGTGTATTCCTCTAAAATAATTTTTTTTAAAGATAGCTGGGAGTATTTAGTTTTTCCTCTTTTATGGAGAAACGAACCAAACATTTATGATACTTAAACTAGATATAATGTTCTGGATTCAGTTTTTCTTCTTTTCTCGAGAAATGAACCAAAAATTTATGATACTTAAACTAAATATAATGCAGACAAATAATTTGCATGGGACTCTGTGTTTCTAGCATTAATTTTTTGTGTTTCTATCATTAAATTAGACCATCATATAATGCTAAATCTAAAGACTTACCTGTCGAGTAGAGGAAATTCCTGAGAAATGTACAATGACAATGGCAAATGAAGAACAGAAGAAACCCAGAATTTTATGCCTCCATGGATTCAGAAACAGCGGTGCAATCTTCCAAAAGGAGACAGGAAGGTCCCAGAAAGTCTACTTCAAAGATTGGATCTTGTTTTCCCAGATGCTCCATTTCCTGCTGAAGAAAAATCTGACGCT
>JAOSBL010000212.1:2444334-2456862 GCA_027568915.1 Erythroxylum roraimae
TTAATTATTGTTATTATTATTATTTATTATTATTATAAACTTTAAACTTCTTTTTCTTATTATTATTATTATTAATTATTGTTATAAATTTTTTTCTTATTATTAATTATTATTATAAATTTTGTTATAACAGTAATAATTATTATTATTATTATACACAATTAATTTTCTTATTTTTGATACAATTAAAAAATTACAAATACACTTTAAATAAATATTGACAAAATTATAAAATAATCAATGAATTACATCTTTGCAATCATATTATACTACAGGGATATTTTCATCATTGATACTATTTTTTGTTTTGTCCACTGTAACTAAACACATTTCTGTCCTCGAGACGGAAACAGTTTTTTATGTTCTGTCCATCGCAACTAAATATTTCACTGTTTTTAATTTTTGTTCTATTTTATCTCTAAATTTTTGTCTCGTTCCGTCTCTGCATACTAAAGACGGTAACCAAACAAAGCGGAAATTGCCGCCCCTGTCATTCCACGTCACCATGTGCGCGCTAAGACACTCCATCAAAACAAAACGACTTACCGCATAGTTTCGCATTTCCCAAACAAAGCCTTCACCTTCACGGTCAAGAAAGCAAATTCAAATATACAGGAGGAGAAACAGCTAAAGCCAGAATAAAGAAGAAAGCCTCAAAACCCGAATAAATCACCGTTCACGCTCTCCTCTTCACGTGCCACGCCAGCGCGATTCTTCTAGAATATGGAGCCCCTCCCGAAGTCGGAGGTGGAGAGGAAGCTGGAATCCGCCTCCCAGGATCCGTCACACGAACAGATTCCTGATCCGAAAACCGACGATGCTCCGAAGGGAGACGCGAACAAAGGCAGCTCCGTTTCCGGATCGGATTCCCAACTGCTGAGTGAACAGCCGCAAGGGGCGAGCCGTGATGGATCCGCGAGGAAATCAGTTCACTGGAGCCCCGATTTAGTTATGGAGTCTCGAAGTAACAGCGACAGTTACGATAACAGCAGAGATGTTTACTTCGGCGGATCTAATCCCCATGTTTCTCCTTCCCCGAATTCGTCGTCTTCTTCCTTATCATTTAAAGGTTAATCTACATTTATATGATTTTGTAAATGCTGGAGCGATTTTTTGTTCTTTTACTGTTTTTTAATTGAAAAATGTGTGTTATTGTTTGAGCAGAGACGATGGGGACTGTAAAGGACGTGTTAGGAAGATGGGGAAAGATGGTTGGTGAAGCTAGCAGGAAAGCTGAAGATCTCGCTGGGAACACGTGGCAGCACTGTGAGTGTTAATCATAGAGATACAGCTCCCTCTTGTTTTTGTATGTTCTGGATATTTGTTTGATTTGACTGTTGATATAATTTTGATCGTATTGTGTTATTAGTTATTTTTCAAACTTAGAGGTTGTTAGTTAGTGTGTTTGTGAAATTCGTTCAGTTTCAATTTGAAGTGTTGACAGAAGTTAACGTTTAGCTAATGCTGGAACGTTTAATGATTGGAATATCTGTGAAAACATAAAAAAATAGATAAAAGTAGGAAAATCATAGAATCTGATTTTTTTCATTCCTACTAAAGTTTGCTCGCCAAGAAATGTTCTATATGGGACTTCACTAGATTATCACTATATGAATATTGGACATTTGCGTCCAATTTTCTAGAATCTATTGAAAGTTCTCGGCAGAAGTAGAAAAGATATACGAATGGACTTGGATGTTGATTTCTCACTAATTTACTGCCATACACTGATTTACTACCTTTATATTATATAGCTCTTCTGAATTTTCTTGTAATACAGAATTAACTGAGATCTTCTCACCATTAGTAAATCACGTGTCTTCTGTTTAACACGATTTTTATCACTTCCATTACAAACTCATGATAGAGTAGTTTTCAATTGACTGCACTCTGTGATGTGCTGTGAAGCTGACTAAATTGTCTCACTTTACTTATAACCAGTGAAAACATCACCTAGCTTCACTGAAGCTGCTCTTGGAAGAATTGCGCACGGAACAAAAGTGCTAGCTGAAGGTGGTTATGAGAAGATTTTTAGACAGACATTCGAGACAGTCTCTGAAGAATTACTCCAAAATTCATATGCGTGTTACTTGTCTACATCAGCTGGTCCAGTTATGGGGGTCTTATATGTATCAACAGCAAAGCTCGCATTCTGTAGTGATAATCCCCTGTCGTATAATTCTGGTGGACAAACTGAGTGGAGCTATTATAAGGTATGTTATCTTAGATGCCGATATCATATGATAGGACAACCTTAATTTGGAGATTCAATGTTTCTATTGCTGTATGAGGTTGAAGTTTATGTCCCTATTGCTATGTGGATGACTGATAGGTGATTCACTTGACATATTATAGATATAGATTACATTTATTTAAGAGTTTGATCACCCATGTTTTCTTTTCACTTTGATATCCTGTACTTGATGTGTTCTTACCTATAATGTCTTTTGATTTGTAGCAGTTTTATAGTGATTATTAGAACCATCTTGCTCAGTATTACTCTTTTGAAATTGTCTTTACATTTTGTATTTAGAGGGGAGGGGAGAACAGCGAGGTGTTGTGTTTAGATTTTCAAGGTGGCAATTTCTGGACGCAGTTTATGTTGTGCTTGATTTCAAAATTAGGAATAAATTTTAGGACAAAGAACCAGAAAGAAAAAGGACTTCCTTTTTTGCTCTGGAAAGAAACAAGAGGGAGGGTTTAATGAGCAGAATATCTGTTCGAAACCTATACCTGATACTGGCACAGTTGTCCGCTTCGTACTGTACCGTGTTTTGCTTCTGATAGCCTGCTTCAGTTGTTCAATTTGTTTTCTAATGCATTCAGTTGGTCTACAAAGTTTTTGCTTTTAATATAGGTGAATTGAAGGGGATCATGTCATACTTTTTGAAATGCAAGGAGTTGTTTGTAGAATGTTAAGAAATGGGATAAACGACTTGGGTCTAGGGTCTAGAGGAAACTTTATTGGTCTGAAAAGTCACTACAGATGGGTCTATGGAAACTTTATTGGTCTGAAATCTCTTTATTGTTAGATGTTTGACATTATACTTGTGTATACCGAGAAAGAGAGCTATCCTTTGTTTGTCGAATATTTTGGTGTTTTTGCCAAGTTTACGAATCATATATGAGTTCATTTAATCATTCTTCATCAAATTGTTTTTGGGTGTGATTCAACTTATAATGTCCTCGTTTTTAGCGTGATAGTGATGGTTGGCAGGTAGGGACAGAAGTACCATTAATAACTTTGGATCTTCAAAATTATTGCTCTCTAACACATTAATATATTGTTGTACTTATCCCCCTTCCCACATTTAAATGTTCTGTTTTTTGTCATCTATCTTCATGCATGTTGTCATGATTTCCTCCCATACTTTAACATAATATATTTTTCGAATGAAATAGGTTGTCATCCCATTACATCAACTTAAAGCGGTCAATCCTTCTTCAAGCAGAACAAATCCTGCTGAAAGATACATTCAGGTTATCTCAGTTGACAATCATGAATTTTGGTTCATGGGCTTTCTGAATTACAACGGTGCGGTACAGTTTCTTCAGGATGCTATGCGAGCCCATGAATCACAAGCTGGGTGATTCTGTCTTGGTAAAATTTTTTGGATGCTATAAATCTTGTTACTAGGTTTCAGCATGCCCTTCCTAGGAAGACATTAGTGCATGTGGCAATTCTTTACCTGGAAACAAATTGTAGAGTTTATCGATCCTTTTGAAAGGATGTTTGGGGCAGATATAATATCAATTTAAAGTTCTTTGTTCACACATAATTACTTCCTTCTATATGTACAATTCATCTCAAAACTTGGTGACATAAATCTTCGATGATGAATCATTACTCACATTGCCTGTCCATCTTTGTGGTCTTTTATTGGCATCTTCTTCCTTTTTTTAGGTAAATTGCATCTTTTATAGCAGTTCTTATGAGTAATAAATTTGGCCATTAGTTAAATTTATGTGAACGCAATTGGGATCATTTAGAAGCATCAGTTCTTTTTCTCTCTAGTAAAACCTGAAATGCTTCCTTTCCTGAAAGACTCCAATAAGTCTTGGACTTAGGACTCCTACTTGCAACTTCTCAATTGCCAGAAACTGATAAAACTGATATTTAACATGTTAATTACTGAATAATTACGTAAAGGCATCCTTTTAACTTGATCCAAGAAACAGTGAAGTTTGTCTGAAACAGTATTGTTGGGTCATCAAGGGTTACTGACATTTAATACAAATTTGATTTTAATCATTGCCTCTTGATTTATGCATCCTTAGTTACTCGATCTGTGACCTATCTTTTGGACATGTTCCTTTTCAATTCAAGTTAATTTACACACTGTGCAATTATGTACTCTACATCACAGTGCAAACCCTTAAAGATTGTATATTCTAAATCTTGTTTTCGTATATAAATCACTTGTTTCTTATATTCTTTATTAATATGAGACAACTTTAGTTGCGAATTTCTAACTGATATACGGTAATGATTGGTATGCATCTTCAAGCTGACTTCACTACTTACAAATTGGAAAAACTTTCTTCTTTTAAGGCAAGCAGAGGAAAAATGCACCTCTATGACCACTCTATCAAGGAGATGCTTATACTGGAAAAAGATTTTGGTTGGAACACGGGTGCCTGCCGCCTTGGATCCTAATTTAATAAGTACACTTTCTAGCCTAGCTTAAGAACCCATTATCATCTTAAATCATGATTCCAATATTGTGAATGACATTTATTTCTACTACAAAAGCTAGCTTCCATGGAGGCAACCTTGTTATAGTGAATCAGATTGCTTACTTTCTTTGCTTTATCATAATTGTCATGCCCACTAAGATTCCTTTTATTTTTCATTAATGTGCATGATCTGTGACCCAATATAAAACAGTGCTTACTTAACTAAACTAAAGATTGGTTTTCAACCGATTGTTAACACTTGATTGATGATATCTCCTTTCTGTTGCCAATGTGCTTACTCCAAATAGAGAAAATTTCCATTTGAGATTAGTGTTAATCAAAGAGGTATGTTTTCGCTCTTATAAGCTGCGGTAGATTAAATTATCAAATGTATATAATAGTTTATATATTAGATATTCAGGTAAATTATTTACTACTACATTATTTCAACATGTATTTTTTATTGATTTTCATGTTTATTTTATTTTATTTTGACATGTTAGTTATTTATTTATCATATAGTTTTATTTTATGTATGTCTATTGGAAAAAAATTTCTATTAATTAAGGATAAGATTGTATACTTTTAGGATAGTGAACCTTGGAGCAACTGGTAATGCTGCTTCTCTATGATCTCGGGTTTAAGTTACGGAAACAATCTCTTTGTAAAAATACAAAGGGATGGTTGCGTATATTATGACCCTCCATTTCTAGTGAAATATTGTTATTGTTTATATTTAGATAAATTATTTAATGAATTAATAATTTAAAATCAACTTTCGAATTTTTATATTTACGAGCTTAATGTATTCAAGTCTCCGGGTTTGGTTCACACTGATCACACTTTTATACTTCTTTCATTCTTTGAATTCGTCCCAAGAAATTGGTTGAAGTAATACTACATTTTGTTTTCACCTTATAAATTTAAAATTATTTAAGGATTGAAGACAAGAATGTTATTGTGATTTTGTTCATTTTAAATTATTAAAAATTATAAGATTTAAAACTTTTTAAAGAGAAATCTTTTGTTAAGTGTTTTGTCAAATTATTTTAATAAAAATAATCATATAATTGACTGCTGACGTGCATGACATAATTTAATGATTATTTAAATGTTATTGCTATTAAAATAATTCAAAAATCAGTAAAGATGATAATTATAAAAATATTTTTCAGTAAATAAAATTGTGAAAAAGTATATATTTTAATAATAAATTTTATATCAAATTTTATATATTTTTTCGTATTTTAATACAAGTAAATATCAATTTCACACCGCCTCTATAATCTGTAATTAAAGTTCAACTGAACAGAAAAGATACTAATGTAAATGTAACATGGCTTGAATCTGCAAGAAGTGCAAATTATACTTACTTCCATAGTGCCAAAATCGACTAGACCTTAAACTGTAGATAAAGCACGTTTAAGCCTTGGATCTTCAAAGGTGATTTATTAGGTGACCCATTTGCATGCGGGACTGTCATTGCGATGATCCCAAAAGTAATCTTCCCGTTTTCATTTTTAGGGTTAAATACATTATAATTTTATGAAATTTGACCCCCTTTTTTTTTTACATATAGCATAGACTTTATTTAGTATCTTAGATTGTTCATAAAAAAGTTAAAAATAAAGGAAATACCAACACATGGTTGACGTCTTTCTACAACTTTCTCAATCCGTAAGCACTCTTAATGGGTCAGAGGATCTATATGCTTACGAATGATATTAGCAACTGCAGAAGACCTTAACCTTTATATATAACTTCTATATCGGGCTTCCCATCACAAACTCGATATAGGTCCGGTTCATACTAATTAGGATCTATTTTCTTCCTGAACTTCAATTATTGATTTAGATCATTTATTAGGTCACTTTATTACCTTTATCTAGATCAAATTACGTAACTTAGCAGATAAGCTATTGCAAAACCAAAAATTATAATTAATAGTTGTCCAACATAATGAAAAATGGACAAAATTGTCCAAAAATTTTAACTTAAATTTTTATGATATTATTTAAGTATTATATAATTAGGATTGACTATCAAGTAGGGGTCGAGTTGAGTCTAACTCGATTTTTTATTATGACTCGAGATCTAATTCGAAATTTAGTCAACTTCGATTTGTTTAACTCACATTTATTTTGAATAATTAATCTTAGTAGATTTTTGGATAAAAGGCCATTGTTTTAATGTTATTTTTTAAATAATGATGTTGTTTTAACATTTTATTAAATAAATTTGGTTAATTTAATTTAAAATTTAATTAATTGAAATGTTAACATATTGATTTAATCAAATTTGGGCTTCGTCATGAATTTTCAATACGATTTGTATTATTTTTTATCTTGAATAACATATTATTGTAATTCTTATATTTTTATATGATATTATTTTTAGTTATAAATGAACGAAAAATAAAAATTAACATAATATAAAGAAACAATTTTATATGATAATTAAATAATAATAAATTTTAGAATAAAAATTAAAATAAAAATCAAATCAAGTAAGGACTAATGAAATTAGCTCATATTTTTACAACTGCATGAGTGAAACTTAAGAACATGATTACTCCCGAGCTTCGAAAGTTAGACAAACTAGGCCGCACTTGGGCTATGTTTGGTTATTGGTTTTATAATAAAATAAAATGGGATGTAATATTATTATATCGTTTAGGATGGAGTTTTATAATGAAATATAATAGAATGAGATGGAAGATGAGAGTTTTATATTACATCTCTTTCCATCCTAAACAGTGAAAATAGAAAACCTTTAATTTGAGAGATTTAGGATGAAATGTAAAACGATACATTATATTATATTATAAACTCTTCATCCAAACAATATTTCACTATATTACATTATGAATCCTTCAATTCCTCCCAAACAATAATTTTATAATATTACATTCATTTACGGTACATTCCATTATAAATCATTACATTCCATTCTATTCCATTAAAAATTTTACGTAAACCAAACATAACCTTAGGCTTGCCTTTGGCAAAGCAAATGCGAACCATCTGAAAACTCATTTTGGAAAGAAAAAAAATTGATTCAATTATAAAGGCAAAGAATATAATTTCAGCCATGACCCAAGTTTGTATCTTGTAGGGGTAGCAATAGGCAGGTTTGGATCTAACCTGTTGGATCTAAGTTCAATCGAATAGCTTTTGCGTGAACTTGAGCTCAGTCTAAGGCTTGATTAGAATCAAGACAACTTAATCTAACCGGATCCAAGCAACTTAGACTCAACTTGGTCTGATTATATTTTTATTATTCAAATAAAGAATAGAAAATAACATCATTTGACGTCTTGTTTTTAATAATTATCAGGTCGACCCTAATTAATTTGAGTCCGCTTTGAAACTTAAATTTTTGGAAAAAAAATTAAGTCCAAGATTTGGTCGAATCAAACTTGCTCTATTGCCTTCTAGCTAAGCTCGAGCGGGCATGACCAACCCCAAACCTAATTGTCAAGCATAAAATCTTGACAAACCCCGAGTGACAATTAGGTTTTTTTATATGTTAAGGGAAATGGGGTTCAGCTATCCAACATACACCCTCTTATGTCTTGGCTATTGGGAGCATTTGTAAACTATGTCAAGGACATGCACTCGACATCTTACTATGCTAATGGTTAAGAACACTAGTCTTGCTTAAGATTTTGTGCCCGAAGCTATCTCTAGTTGTCCCTTGGTAGTTTTCATAGATGACACACTAGTTTGTAATTAAGAAATTATTAAGGATTTCAAAAGCTAGTACACAATTTTATGTGATGGATGATCTGATCTGGTCCCTCCTAACTGTTATTTTAAGTACACCACGCTGTCCATGGCAGGTTACTGTACCTTCATTTTCTTTTTCTTATTTCTTACTTCTTACTCTTTATCATCACCTCTTTGAAATTGCATTCCTGAGGTTGTCTATCTCATTCAGTGCTTGGAAAAGCTCCTTTTATCATGTCACAGTATCCTCCAGAGCCTGTGTAAACAGAGGGTAATGATTATTTGAAGTTAATGCTATGTGCTCTACCAAATTTTCTTTTTTATATTACTTAGTGTACCTTAATACTAATTTAAAATAAAAATGCGTATTATTAAATTTTTTTACGTGTCAGTAGGATTTATTTTAATTATTGTTATTATTTTCGTTATTTTTATAACTTGTAGATGTTATTTTCCGAATATAAATTAAATAAATTTGAAGATATATATATGTATATATGTATTATTGGATTAATTATTTAGTTAAAATGGAATAATAAACTTAAGTTAATAAAGTTTGCATATTTTGAAATATTTTATTTTTAGTTAATTATTTTTAAAGCAAAAAAAACTCTAAATTTCTTGTGTTTGATAAATTATTAATATATTTTTAAGTTTTGAAAACTATTTATAATCTCCTTATAATTTTAATTTTAAAGCACTCATTCTTCCTAACATCAATATATATATTAAAAACTCGTGTTTGATAAATTATTAATATATTTTTAATTTTTAAAAATTATTAATAATCTGCTTATAATTTTAATTTTAGAGCACTCATTCTTCCTGCCATCAACAACTATTAAATTTACTAAATTTCTTTCGTTTGATAAATTATTAATATATTTTTAACTTTTAAAAATGTTTTAAAAAGTTAGAAGATATATTAATAATATACTAAATTACATAATTATAATAAACTTAACACTTTTATTTTATTATTAATTTTCAGAAAACAGATGAAAGTTGTTTGATAAGATATCTTGGTCATTAAATGTCACATACAAGTACATAACCTTTTTTTTACCTCAGAGGGATGCATGAAAAGCATAATATGCAGATACTTTCTGCTATTAATTGAAAAGATAGCTTTTGGTTTAATTAAATAAACAAAAAAATGATAATTAACAAAAAAAAAGGGATAGGAAAAGTGAAGAATTTATGAAGCAATGTAATAATTAATAGTGATGTCCTTAAGAGAATCTATTCCTTTCAAGTAATAGTTGGATGCCAGTGGAGGGAGCATTTGATTTTGTCGGGCCAATTCTAGTAAAAACTTTATAAAATTTATAATATTTGATTCATATAAATATATTACTTAAAAAAGGTATTTCATATATTTATTATAATTCTATAATTTACTCTCATTTTTTTAAATATAAAATAAAAAATAGAGATAAATTTTAATTAGATTGAAATTTTCAGAACACGTTAAAATATAGTAATATGTGATTTGGAAATAACCTTTCTATTAGTTAAGAATAAAGATGTGTACTACTAAACCTCTCCAAGTCTTGCGTATCAATGGGATTCCTATTGGATACTGTTACTGTCATCGTCATCGTTGTTTTATTAAAATATATTACTATATCTAAATAGTTTCTCTACTAGTTATGAATAAATTAGCTGCGTAATTCTGAACCTGCTCAGATTTTATATCTCAACGAGACTTTTATTGAGAAGTTGGTATTGTATTAAAACATAGTAATATTTTAAAATTATTATATTCAATAATACATATTTATAGTTATAGCATGATATAAATAAGATCACATAGTTATATGAGGATTGTTCTATAATTATTATATTTTAGATCAACAAAATTGTTAGAACATCACACTAACTTAAGTTGGAATAATAATATAATAAAAATTTGTATTTATAATTTTTAATGCATTAGTACTATCTTTGAAGGATTTCAATTGGGTATATTAATATTTTGAAACCAGAAATTTAACCAGTAAGATAAGATATTTAAAATTTAAAAGGTTCAACCGGTATTAGACCGTCATAAAATCGACTAAGATTGAATAAAATTAAAAAAATTTAAATACAAATGAAAGAGATTCTCCTTGCTCATCGAATAATTTGAAGTTTAGTTAAAAATATATATTGTTAAATAAAATTAATTGATTCATTTTTAATTTTAAAAATTATTATTTTACAAAAATTAATCGATTAATTAATAAATTGATTAGTTTTTAACAAAAGATTTGTTAAAATAAATCGAATCAGAAAATTAAAACAAAACAAAAAATTTGACTGGTTAAAAAAATTTATGATTGAATCGAACGAATCCATTGAATTGTTAGATAATTTTTTTTATCTGATTTTAAAATAATTTAAAAAAAAAGGAGCATGATGAACAAGAGAGTTTTAGGAAAGAAAGCGATGACCCTTTATCCTTCACCATACTGAATGTCAACTAAACCAGAGGAAGTGGGGTTCGTACATTCCCAACTGTTCTTACAAAAAAGCATCTCTTTTTATTACATCCAAAGTGACTCTCATCATAACTCTGTTCGAGCCCAATTATTTCTTTAAAGATGAAGTACATTAATTATTTTCTCTTTTTTAATGATAAAAATACAATTATCTCTTTTTTAAAACGTATATTAAATAAATTGATAGATATATAAATTCACAAATTACATTATATTAATAAATAAAATTAATTTCAAGTGAAAGTTTATGCACATTCTTATTTTTAACTAATTATTGTTTTAATAATATTACATATTAATGATCTAAAAATATTTATAATACTATGATATATCTATTTTTAACTAATGATTCTCTTTAAAAATATATTTTATTACTTAAATCATGGACTCTTATAAATATAATTTTTAATATTTTTTTACAAATTAATCACTGTCAATAATAATGGTAATCATTCTTTCATCTTAATCAATCATCATAATTATAATAATAATATTCATTCTCGTTTCTTACTATATTCGTTCACATTCTTATTATCATTCTCTCCCGTCAACCAACCGTACCTTATTTTACTATTTAAACAACCTTTCGTGGACTTTGTCATTGTATTTTGCCATTAACTTGGAAGAACAAGAACGGAAAATCGAACCAACTGTTGTGTTTTTGATTCTCATCTCATGTCACGAGACATCAAATCCAAGAAAGAAACACAAAAAATCATGGAAAGCAAAAGGAAAATCAATGAAATGGGGATTTGTTGTTGGTGTTATAATTATTATATGGTTTTGCATCCACAGAAGAAACAAAGCTAACTGAAATATACGAGAGCAAAGAAAGGAAAAAAGCTGACATGAGATTGACGATCGTCCCTGAGAGTCCCACTCTTTTCTTGTCTCGTCACCATCTCCTTCCCCTTTTCCCCGCAATTCTCTCTCTTTACACCTCTCTCTCTCTCCCTCTGTCACACAGACTCTTCCTGTTGTTGGCAATTGCAGGGATAAGTTGTGCAAGAAACTGGAATGGCACTCTTAATGATTCTCTAGTGTTATTGGTTTCAGGTTTGAGTTTTCGTATTGAATTCTTGACACTAATTAAAAATTATTATTATTTAACTCCTGCCTTGCAAGATTATAATCACATTTTACTTAATTTTATAATATTAACTTAAAATTTAAAAAAGAGCATAAAAAATTTTTATTTTAATTTTTAATAAAAGTAATTTATCATTAGATTTTTAGTTAACGTAAATATTTAACTTGTAATTAAGTGTCCATTAAAAAAAACTTGTATTTAAGTGCCTGTTTGAATGAGCTTTTGGGAGATCAATAATTACTTTTCTCCACTACAAAAGCTTAAAAAAAAATGACTGTTTGGCCGTAAAATAAAAAAGCATTTCTTTAATAGATATGACTTTTTTGACAGTCAAAATATAACCTTTTAAGAAACTCAAATTTGGAGCTTCTCAAAAATATACTTTTTCAAATCAATTAATGAGTTTATTTTTAATCCCTTTTGTCTTTATATTTTTCACATAATTTTTATAATACTCACAAACTCATCTTCCATTTATTATGTATTTAACTATTTACTCAACTTGGATATTTATTTTGAGATTTATATAATATTATTTGACTTTTTATAT
>JAOSBL010000212.1:2612778-2624230 GCA_027568915.1 Erythroxylum roraimae
TTGTATCTCGTTTAAGTGGGTTTTGGTATTGATTTTTTGTAACAATAGGTTGGAGATCAATACAGGTCTAATGATGATGGTGAACCTTCAGGCACTGCTGGGAAACCGATACATTCCGCTATTGTTTCTTCTGGGATTGATAGAGTTATGGTCGTTGTCATCAGGTGCATGCTTTTTCTTTTCATGTTATTTGGTAAAAGAATTTAGGTGCCCTGAAGTTTGCATGTGATAATGTGATGGTAGATGTTTTTATTGGCTGTGAAATTCATCGAAATTCCTTGTCTTTAATCTGTTTTTTATATGTATTGAGTTTATGTGATTGGTTTTCGTAGGTATTTCGGTGGGATCAAACTAGGCACTGGAGGACTGGTGAGGGCCTACGGAGGTGTGGCATCTGAATGCTTGAGAAATTCCCTGACATGTCTTGTGAAATCTAAGGTGGTTTATTTATATTCTTTGTTTAGATAATCATGCGTGCCTTTGTGCTTAATTGAGACTTGAGATAATATCATTTTATGGTCTTCCTGGCTGTTAGTGTTCTTATTGGCTATTCCATTTGCTTTTGGTAGGTTCCCATGGGTGTGGAGGTTCCCTTTGATCTTATTGGAATTCTGCATCATCAGGTGATCTAAGTTGTAGTCCATGTTGATTTCTTTTTTCCTGAAGTAAAGATAATTGCTGTGGCAAAGTACAACAAAAAGAATAAATAAGAAAATAAAAAATAGGGGAAAATAATGTTTTTACATGAGCTATTAATCTTCTTACCTTTATTTTTGCCTATCCTTGGCTTGTTACAACTGTGGTAAATCATTTGTCCTTCAAATTTCACGGGGAAATTATGTCTTGGAATTGTGTTTTGCCCATCCTAAATTCTGTCATGTGGTATATGCAAACTTATAACTCTTTTATCTGGAATTGGAATTAAATAGTTGAGTCTCTAGTGAAAGCTTTTACTTTAACTTGATGCACCCATAAGTTACCCTCAGAAAAGCTCTAAACAATTTGGACATTGCTGGTCTTTAGCTTTACAAAATCAATGAGGATAAGCTGCATCATTTAAATTTCTCCATCTAAGTGCTGTCGTGTTGCCACCTCGTGATGTTACAACATGGATATTGATAACCTTGTAATCTTTCACGACAGTGATTACGTTATTTTGATATGGTTCTTGGTTTTTGTAGCTGCAATCATTTAAAGCTGAGGACATCAGACAGGACTATGAGACTGGTAAAGATGGCATTGTTATGGTTTCCTTTACAGTTGACTTTGACCAGGCTAAAATCCTGGAGGACGCTATGAAAACAAATTGTAGCAGGGAATTGATTTTCTATAAGCGATAAGAAAGATGGGACATAGAACTTATATACACATCAGTATACAGTTGCCAAGTAGCACTTGTTAGCTCTGTTTGGAAACAATTGTGTATGATGGCTGCAGCTAACTTTTCCAGATGAAAAAGTCACATGTTCTATTCTTATCATGGCTTCAGCATGGTTAAAGAAGTGGAGTAGGGTATCCTGATGGTTCCCATGTCTCTAAATATTCTGGTACATTGAGTGCTGGTCCTCGCTCAGAGAGAGGATCTTGTTAAGGTCATTTTAAAATCTTGTTGTTTTGAGCAGACATATTATTATTTAAAATTCTCACTACAGAATCTGGTGCCAGAACATGTAAAAACATACAGCGAGGTTATTTTAGGTCAAAATCTTTATAGTAGTTAGTGTTGTCAAGAAATAAATGATTGAATTTGAATTCTTCAAAATCATTTTATTCAATAATCTTCATGTTTGTTTGTGAATATCATTTTTTTTGAAAGGCATTGTTTGTGAATATCATAAGAGCTGTATATCTCTACTTTTCATGTTGTTGGAACCGAAGGACGCACCCATAGTTTACTTTTATGCCATCTTTTACTTTATTTCCAAGTTTAAGTTTTCCCTGTGTTTGAGCTATCTGCTAGCATTGACATTGCTTATATTTATCTGATTATATTTAATCATAGTATGAAATCAAGAATATATAACAACAGCTAACAATACAGTCAGCTATATCAGAGACAACTATAGTATTGGAATGAATGGGAAAAAGAATGCAAATTTCACACATGTACAACTCAAATAAGTGCATATCGCAGGTTGATCCTGATCTAGAACCACCATGGGATAAGCTAGTAGACTTGATAATGTTGTGACATAGGTTAGGGGAATTAATGACTTAGTTTGATGGTGGTGGGGAGGGGAAGGGGATAGCGGGGATTGTTGTTGGAATGGTTGGAATTGAAGGTATAATAGGAATAGTGGGGATTGGTCTTGGTGGTATAGCTACTTGTGGGGCAGTGGGTAATGTAGGCAAGCTTGGATTTGACAGAGGTGGCAGTGTAGGCTTTGGCAGACTAGGCTGAGTTGGCTGTGTAGGTAGCGGAGTTGACGGCAATGGAGGTAATGTGGTCTTAGGCAGGGCTGGTTGAGTTGGCAGAGAAGGCAATGGAGGCAGTGTTGTCTTTGGTGTAGTTGGCTGAGTTGGTTGTGCTGGTAATGGACATGAAGGCAATGGAGGCCGTGTGGTCTTTGGAAGAGTTGGTTGCGTTGGCAGTGACGGCAATGGGGGAAGTGGCGTCTGTGGTGGAATTGGTTGAGTTGGCTGTGTTGGTTGGAAGAGTATGAATTGGAGATTTTACTGAACATACTTCAGTATTTTAACCATATTTTGGTCTGTAGAGCTCCGAATGAGATGATTCTTAATTTTAAACAAATTAGAGACACAGGGCTACAAATTTTGTGAAGAAGTCAATTTGTAATTTTGATTTGAAGATTTCCAAAATCTGCTCTGAAGTTGAAACAATGAGTTTGATTATGGTGACTGACTGATGTGGGCAGGCCACTCTTGTGGGATGATGGCTAAGATGAACAGATGATGATTGATGGGATTTTATTGAAATAATCCTACAAGATAATACGCTCACTTTTCATGACTCCAAATGTTGAGCTTCAAAAATAGAGTCCCAATAACAATAATGATGGTGAGATTGTAGAAGATCTGTACATGTTTATCAAAACCCAAAGTTTCTCACTTTGCCTTTTCTTCTGCTCCTCCTGCACTGTGAAACATGCTTTACCCTTCTTATTTACTTGTTCAATCTTAAAGAACCATAAAATTTATTTTGTCCTTTTGGATTTCTTTATGCTTTCTCTTTCATTCCGAACTGTATGTTACTGTCTTTAACTTTCTATTTTCTTAAAAGTAAACGTCTATGATCTATCTCTTTCTTGGTTCTTGACATAAATAACATAAAAAGTTATATATATACATCAATTAATATAAAAAATAAAAACTTAATCAATGCACCAAAATTTTTGATACATGTCAAACATTCTAGAAAATAAAACCTAACTCTGTAGAACTAAATTTGCAATAGTAGTGAAAAAGGATTATATCTATAAAGAGCGTGTGTTTAGATTTTTAGTAAATCAATATAGGAATTATAACACCCCCTATACAGAATCTATAACCATCAACACATAAGACAACCAATTTCCTGTACATACATTCAAGATATGCATTTTGGTTTAATGCTATATATATATACATTACAATACTCCCCAATGTTTAACATTATCATTTAACAGTAGTAAAATATTTTTACATTTACATGGTAATCTAAAAGAAAACATATAATTTCCTTTAATCATTACATATATAATCATCTTTAACTAAAAACGTCTTCCAAAAGTACTTTTTCTTTTATCTGTTAACCTTGGTTCTTGCAGATGTTCCTTATACTTCACTTATATAACTTGGACCTACATGGATTAACACTGATGCTAAGCTTGAAAGCTTAGTGAGGAAACACTTAGTTTGGATGACTGGTCACAACAGTTATCCGCCAAGCACATATATTCATGAACATAACACAAATGTAAATAATGATGACATGCTTAATCAAATAAATAATGCAAACATGCTTCAATAATTTTTTTTCATATATCATAAATTCACCTTCAAAACTCATACATTGATATTCAACACTCAATGATACAAATTATCAATACAAATGCAAATTTTCATTCATATACCGATTATTTATGTTGTCATACTATATTTCTTATTTATATCTCTTTACTTTATTTTCTGTGTTAGGCCTACACATTCTCTGTGGGTGTGGATAACGTGTTTTGTGGACATCTGAAGATATCAAACTGTGAATACTCGAAGATATCAAATTATAGACACCCAAGTGTATCGAACTATAGACATCGGTGGTGTCAAACTGTAGCAGCTGCACTATAACCCTATAGGCATGCCTATCTATCCACAACTAAGACAATAGAGCAGGCACTATAACATTTCCTTTAACGATTTGCAAATTTCACAGTTCATATATTAAAAAAATCATATGATTTACATTTCAAGTCATAAAATCTATATTTGTGTTCACAAATGCAAGTCATAACTAGTCACTATTAGAAGGATGTCAAAATCACACTTGTATAATCATACTATACACATATGAGCAATACGTAGCAAATAAATAATTTATGTACACGTAAGTTTTCTTTGGAATGCATTATGCTCAATCGTAAATTCTAATGTTTAATCACCCAATTAACATATGGTAAGTCCTATTTTATTTATTTCTAGATGTTTGAAAATTTTAAAACACATTCATAAAGGTTCGGATAAGATGCGGTAGAAATCGGAAACAAAAACAATGCCACGGTCATGACAAATACTCTCTCCATTCATACCACTACTTATTCCTTAATATGCATATAGAAAAATTCATAACAAGGTTTTGAGGTCTTCTATCCATTTTTTCTTTATGTCTATAGTTTCTATAGCACTAACAATTAGACCATTTAGACTTCTAAATTATGATATAGGCAAAATATCATAAGCTTCTCCAAAACAGTGGTAGCATTATGTCACCTTTTTATCTCAATTTCCAAGGTTATAGAGCCAGAATTAAGTCATAGTTCCTTTTAGAGATATTTATCTCTGTGTCTTAGGTTTCATATGAAATTAAAATCACAAAATTTTGAGGTATGTAGGCTGAGTTATGACTTAAACAATGTGACTGACTCAAACAAACCCTAGACAGAATTCCACTACACGATATTATCTTGTCATATACAACCAAGTTCATGCAAAGTAACACCAAAATACCATCAAAGCAACATCCCAGAAATAATTACACATCCAAATGAAGCTTTATATCCATTCAATCATACAAAAAATACAGAAATCAACTAAGTGAAGTCCCAAACCTGAAAATTGACAAAGTAGGTCTTCTATTGCCTTTCCTTCCCTTCCTCTTTGGCTTTGCTTGACTTACCAACTAGAAACACCAAAAATATACCTCTCAATCCCACTTCCAACCTTATAATTTCATGCCTTTATAAGAAAAGTAAGAAGAGATAAAGGTGAAGAGAAAATCACTAACTTTTACCTTGATTTCTACCTAAGATTGACCTGATTTCTTACTTAAAAAAATGATGGGATGAAGAAGGTGAAATGGAGAGGAGAAAAATCTGAACTTAAAACCCCAAAATGTAACATCCCGTTTCCATTTTCTACTATTGTTTTGTTGTCTTCTTCATTTCTTACTAAAGACCCAACCCTACTACCTTTGAATGTTGTTGATCGAATGATACTAAAGAAGCTAGGATTAAGTGTTATTTGAAGATCTTGGATTAAACAAGTAAGTCTAAAGCATTACTCTTCATGACTTGTTACATGAAACATGTTTGATGTAAGTTAAAGGTCAAATGATCATTAAATGGTAATATATATATGCTGAAATGTGAATGAGAAAACCTAGGTATGTTCATCTCTTTCTTTTACACATATGATGATGATCAATATTTCATAAGTTGTTGTTGAGATGATTTGAGTTAGAATGATCATTAAAGATGGTGTAGGAAAAAGTGCAGAAAAAAATTGATAGGTAATGGGTTTTATGTTATATTTTCTTAGTGTATCACCGTGGATCTTTTCGAGTGTTATAGAGAAGAGTTAAAATGAATTTAATGCTAATGAAAAAGGGAGTAACGTGGTGTCTTGAAATGGGAAGAATTAAGGTGATAGTTAGAAGTGAAATGAAAGTGGAAATGAAGATGAACGTATGCAGAAAGTTGATGATCCATGAGTAAGAAAACACTAGGTAGTGCACGATCGTGCTTGACAGAGAGAAAAGCCATCAGGTAGTGCACGATTGTGACAGAGAGGAGATATCAGGTAGTGCATGATAGTGACAGAGAGGAGACAACAGATAGTGCACGATCGTGCACAAGCATGATTGTGACAGAGAGGAAATATCAGGTAGTGCACAATTATGCATAAGCACGATCGTGACAGAGAGGAATCAACAAGAAGTGCATGATCGCGCAATGCTTTTTGATAGTTTTAAACACCCTTCACTCTTTTGACCGTAACTTCTTCTTCGGACCTCCAATTGACTTGAAACTTGAACCACAAGCTCCTCACTCATTGTCATTCCTCTATACCAGAATTAATTGTCATCTGAATTCACTAGGAAAGGATTGGTAAATGGTTAATTGACAAGTTTCAGTGAAAATGATGAAGTGTGCTGGAATATTTTAAATGGTGTGTTTTCACTAAATAGGCATATGTAATTTGGCCATATCTTGACCTGTAGATATCCAAATGAGATTATTTTAAGTTTATATTAAAATAAAGACATATGGCTACAATTTTCATGAAGGAATTGAATTTGAATTCTGTCTTCAATGGTTTCAAAATTTGGCTTAAAGTTGAGTATAGTGTGCTGTCGCGGTTTGGGAATGGTCTGTAGTATTTTAGGTATACCTTGCATAACACTGAACCAAATTACATGAAATTTGTGTCATTAGAAACTTAAGACATAAAATAACATTTTTAAGAATAATGTATTGCCTAAATACCTCAATTTTTTTGTCAAAATTTCCATACAAAATTGACCTGAAAATTTGTTTTGAGAAAAGTTGGAATGATGCTAGGATTAAGTGACTAAATGTGTGATATGTATAAGGTGATAATTGAGGTCATAACTTAGTGAATGAATTGTTGATATCAAAGTACCAAATACATAAGTATAATGGTAATGAAGATGTTCATATGATTGTGGTTGTGATTTGAAGTAGTTGAGTAATATGTGTTAAGTAAAGGTGAATGAGAATTGGATGTTATAAGAGAAAATAATGCTAGAAAAGAAACGACGAATAATTGAATTGTGATACTAGAATAATCACGTGTTCTTGGGGTGTAAACCTAAGAATAAGCTTGACACATACAAATGATAAGGTTTGAATGATCAGGATGTGATTAAGGAAACATACCCGGAATAGTCAAATTGAGCGTGCATTATACATTACACCTATATATATATACACACACACAATTGAATGTTTATGTTATTGTGCAATTAATAATGTGTGTGCAATATGTGTATTGTATAATGTTGATACAGAATAGAATGTCTGCATCCAGACATTTTCGGATCAAGGAAGCAAATGCTGATCTAGAGCGTACTGTGAGTCGACCTAGAGGGTCTCACTTTCATTGTTTATTATGTTCTAAATTTCTGTATTGAATTACTACTGATATGATTGATGCAAATGTGTTGATTCTAGATAATAAATGTTCGAGGCGTTTGATGCATGTAAAAATCATTGAAAGTGCTCCTTGAATGTGAATTTGAATGAATAAGTGATTCTCAACATAACTGTTGAATGGCGGATTTAGGTCTGATGACATGTGAAAGTGAATGTGTAAAGTGAAATAAAGTGATTGATTGAAAATATATGAATATGATGCATTTCATTACATGAATGCATGATGACATAAAGATAGTTGTGACCGAAGTTACAAGTCTGAAAGAGCTTAAAGCTCGGAATATACACAAGAGCCACAGGCTCAGTTGTTAATGCACCCGGTATCCACAAGGGATATGGGATAATATCTTAAACAAGCCCGGTATCCACAAGGGATATGAACTAGTAAAAAGGCACTCGGTCACGACAATAACAATTAGAAGTGAGTCCCATGTGTATTGCATATATAATTGATATGTATGTTTTAAATGATAGAAATGAACTGTTTGACTGCTTTAAATGTTAAATGTGGAATAAGTGATCTAAGTGTTATATGATGCTATATGATTATTCGTGAAATGATTTGTGATATATGATGACATGAAATGTATGTGAATCAACATGTTGAAATGATGAATTAATGTGTTATGTGATTAAGTGAGCCATCGAGGATGGTCCACTTACTGAGTTCGCAAAACTCAACCCAAAATTTGAAACATTTTTCAGGCTTAGAGAATATCTCTGGTTAGACAAATTGGATTCTAGCCACTACATTCGAGTAAGAGATAGAGGTTGGGATCAGTTTGCTTTTACATAAATTTTCCTATTATTTTTTGGTATTAAAGAATGTATTTCACAATTATTGTACCACGTGTATTTGAATAATTCTGTTTGTAATGACTTTTCAAATTGGAAATGTTTGTAAATGAGATTGATCAATGAGTATAATAATAATTGTTATTATGATGTTTTAAAAAAATGGGCCCAATTTGATTATTGGTTTCCAAAATATGCGTGTGATGCGTGAAAAGTTTTTAATGGTTATGATTAACTGACTGTTCAAGCATATCATCCTCGTAGAGTATGTTCTCGAATACCGTCGATATGTTCGGAGATATGCACTATGAGAGTGGGGTGTTACACAAAATGTCGTGCATCTCCCCTCTCCATATCCCCATTTCAGAACTTTCAAGACTCACACATATGCTTTATTCCTATTGGACACATATGCTTTATTATTATTGGTCACATGTCTTAATCCAATTGGTCCATGTGTTAACTTTAGAAAAATTGCATATTGGTCCTTCTTCTTCCTTTACTTCCCACATTAGCCTACAATCTTATAAATTAATTTCATTCCCCTATATATTAGTTTTCTAATGTAATAAATTTCATGTAATTTGGTTAATTATTTCAGGAGTTATACTCAAAACACTACAGGTTGTTCGAAAATAGGGACAACAGTCATAACTCAAATTCAAGCCAGAATTCAAAAATCTTAAAGGCACAATAAAAGTTCGATTCCTTTATGAAATTTTTAGATTTATGTCTCTAAATCATTTCCAATTTTAATTATCCAATTTGGAGGTATACAAACCAAGATATGGGCAAATTACAAAGGTATGTTCATATCAAAACTAACAAATTACCCATTTTCCCAAATCTTTTACATTAAGTACCATTATGTCTCTTACTATACTTAGATGCGCTTAATTCATTTGTTATGCTCACTTCCTAATACACCCTAGACATGCTATAGTATTTCTAGGGTATATGTTGGGGCTTTATTGGAATTAGTGGGTTTTGGTTAAATTCATTTGTTAAAATAAAGTAATACTAAACTATTGGAGACAAATTAAACCAAATAGTGTAAAATTCTAAGGATTAATCAGTAAGCTTCGAATATAGTTTATGGTTTAATTTTGAAGTTCACATGAATGTGCACAGTTAATCATCATATTATTTTTATAACTCTGTTTGACGCTATTAATCGTAGATTAATAATAAGCTTTGTTAATCAAAATTTTCCCTTAAGTTGTATGTAATTAAAACAAGCTCTTTAATTATGTCTAATAATCAGATAACCCAGAATAAGTTCTATAGATTTGGTGTGACAATCTCATTTCGAAATATAAAATAGGTTAATTTAAGAAATAATCATATAAACTCGGGTCATTTAACCTATACTATATTAATGATGTGCGACCATTAGTTTACCATAAGTAAATCAAGGTTATAATGATTACATATTGCAATCTAGATTCTGGAAATGAATCCAAACATAAATAATCTAGTAAGTCTGTTTAATCATTCATACATAAATCCGAAACATTAAACATATAATAACATAGTCAATCTTAAAAGAGAGTTAAGAACAAGATCATCGATTAACCAATGGCCAAACATGTTCATTAGTCTCAAAATTTCCTTTGAACTTGAAAGATGAAGTTTAGCTCCTCATGGATTTCAAAAGGGAAGGGAATCTACCTACTTTTTTATTTTATAATATCTTTATACCCTTTTTGGCCTTTTAAATGCCCATTTAGAGTAAAATATTAGGGTTGCAAGGTGATGCACAGTCAACTTTACAGGGGTGTAAGTGACCTATATGTTAATTTGGCAGAAATTGTAGAGTTATATAGTCCTAGAGAGATACACAATTAATATACATGATCATGTAAGTCACATACACAGTTGAGTAAGTCTCCCCATGAGCATGTATGTCTTTAATTTGCTTAAAACAACGTCTTTAAGCTTGTACACATTTCCAGTGAGTTACAAGTTCCCATACATAATCGTGTAAGTCACGATAACTCCAATTCTTCAATTATTTGTACCATCTTCAACCTAATTCATTTTCTTCTTAATGAAAACAAGATGGAACATTGATAGGATGGCTCTAAGGATGTGATTTAGCTTATTTTGGTTCCTATTCCTCTAATTTGTACTTAAATAAAAATATGTACCAAAATAAGCATAACATAACATTAATTACTAAGCATTAAGGAATAAATATATCAATTATTAAGAATTTATCATATTCTCTTAAGGACCTCAACCACGTTATAAATTTTAATCATATACCGATATAAATTAAGAGGATAGTTGAAAAAAGCCTTATAAGTTTAGAATCTTGCATTCATAGTAGGTTGAACAATGCCCTGTCTAACTTTCTCCTCAGAAACCATTTTCCTTGTTGTTAGTTGCTCCAATTGAAGTTGTTTCCACCATAATTAATATAAGTTGCCTTTATCTTTTTTAATCATTATCTGAGTTCATTACATAGAGTTCTGATTCCCATTTCACCTTATGTTTTTAAGTAATATAAGGTATAATTGAAATCTCTAAGCAATTGCTATGGCTTGTTCACCTTGACCCAATGCACTTCTGGAGCTTCTAGAGTTCAACTCCCTTAAATGTATAATTTGATGCCATTGGCATATTCCCTACAATTTATGAGTACTGTCTTGGTGCTGGACCCCGTTTCCCGAGCCCAGCATTCGGGGACATTTAACAATCGAAACTCATTGCAATTTTTTTAAACAATTAAAGCATACGCGAAAAATTCGATAATCAAATCGGCCCCATTTATTTAAAACCATTTTAGTCACAAAGATGCAAACATTGTTGAACACATCAGAGTTTCGATAATCACTTGGGGCTATTATAGAACACGATGTTTGCTTTCATAATATATTTACATTTCGAAAAAAAACCACCCCTTTGCCTTAATACAAATACAAAATACAAAATACACATGATATAATTTGAATGCTTATGCTTAAAATGATTCTAAAATACAAAAATCCTGAACTAACTTAATTTCAAAAGTCTTTAACTATCTTGGAGTTCCAATGCCTTGC
>JAOSBL010000212.1:2624330-2636778 GCA_027568915.1 Erythroxylum roraimae
TTCACTTTCACTGAACTTGCAAATTCTTCCACAAACTTCAGCATAGCTGGCTGCATTAAACAACATAGATCAACAAGGTTGTCTTAGGTAGCGGTGGAGCTGAAGGCAGTGGTAATGCTGGTGGTGGGGATGCGTTCGTGTCCAGAAGTTGTCGAGCTGCTATGCTTATGTTGATGCCTGACAACCATAATGCTAAAATCAGAGATGACACAAAACAGAACTTCAAGTAAGGCATTATAGTGATAATGGAAAATGCTAGCTTCTTCTGCAAATTCAGGTAAGATACGCTTGTGACTTGGGTGTAAAGCAGCTGATTGACAGGTATTTATACAGAGTTCTTCCCTTCTTGTGTTTGATGAGATGGTAGGTGGAGAAGTTAAGAAAAGAACTTGTTAGTTCACCTTCTGAACTTGACCTGTTATTGAAATTCACCTTTTTGAAAGAAAGCTCAAGACAGGCAATCTACCAGAGAAAGACAATGACTTGCGTGGTTTTTGTTGCAGGGTTTAAGGTAGATTTCGAAGGTGTTTAGAGACAATCTAAGCTTGAGCTTGTGAAGTTTGTGGTCCAATAGGACCGTAAAACTCACTAGGATTAAGTGGTATTGTTGAACCAGACAAAGCAACAAGCAATGTAAATGCCATAAGCGACTATAGAATTAATGCTTATACAATTACTTCATCTTCTCTAAATCCAACTTTGATGAGGACGGACTGAATTATTGTTATTGATGTAAAAAAAAGTAAGTTTTGATTAAGCTCTTCTTTTGTTTTTTTTTTTTTTAATTAAGAAGTGTTTTGGAAATTTCAAGAGTTTTCAAGTTCCTCACCAAAATATCAACATCATTAATAAGAAACTCACTTACGTTACATCGCACAAAGCTCAGTCATATGAAGCTATGAACCTCACGGCCTCATTTTCTTGGAATACAATGGTAACAGTAGAGTCGATATAAAAATTCTAAGTTTAAATATTTAAATGGACCCTCCTATCATAAACATTTTGTCAAATTCACTAATTTAACAAACCTTTCATGAAAACACTTATTTTTTTTCTGAAGTATACGATTTACCAATATACTAAAAATTTCGAGAAATGATAGATAATTGAGTATATTACTAGTTTTTCTTGTGTGTAATCTATAAATGCATGAATAAATAAATAAATAAATAATATGCAAGCAAATAAAAGAAAGATTTTTGGCATTATTATTAGGGTTAGTTACAAAAAATTTAAAATTTGACTCAATTTTGTAATTGTAGCTCAAATTTCAAAAAGTGACTTAATCTTTCAATTATTTTTTAATTTCTAGCCAATCTTAATGTTTTCGTTAACTTTGCTGTCGTAGCTTGCCACATGTTTCAAAACCCTAACTATTAATATACATCATCCAAAATTAACACAAGTAGTGAAGATTAATGAAACGACATCATTTAATCACATAATTGAAACGACATCGTTTCAAAAACATGATGCAATTTAATCTCTAAATCAGTTTACGCAGCCTTGAAGCCCTCACCATTCGTTTTTAGTTTGTTCCCTTTATTTTTCAGTTTGTTCTCTCGATGCCCTAAGTCACTCTCGTATTGTAGCGTACCAGCAAGCTCTTCGTTTTCAGTTTGTTCTCCGATACTCTCAACCCTTCATGGTTGACTTCATTTTCATGCAATGCAAAAAGGGCTGAGAGCGTTAAGAGAATAAGCTGAAAATGAAAGACTGAGAGCATTGAGATAACAAATTGAAAACGAAAGGAACAAACTAAAAATGAATGGTAAAATCGTAACAAAAATGAAAGGTGAGGGCTTCGGAACTTTGCAAATAGATTTAAGGATTAAATTGTATCATTTTTTTAAAACAACGTCATGTTAGTTATGTGATTAAACGACATGATTTCATTAATCTTCATTAGTTGTGTTAATTAATCAAGCCAAGTCAAGTTAGAATTGAACAAAATTAAAAGTGTAATTGCCATGTTTTGAAGTTCAGTTTATAATTGTAAAATTGAGCAAAGTTTGATTTTTTTTTAATTAATCCTTATTATGCGTAAATACACAGTTTTGATCATGCTAAATTCAACCTAGACTGATCATTCTTCTGTATCCTGAAGTAAACTTCACATATACACTTCTCCACTTCTTTACCACTTTCTTTACTTAGTAACACCCTCCACCTAAGCTTCCATCCAGGGCTACAGAGAGAACTGTTCTGGTCTGTTGTTATTTTTAGGTCATATTCTCTGTGTAACAGCTGCCAAAGCAGACCTTAGGATAATCATCTCTTGATTGCCCTTTATGCCTTGTATCCTCAGAGCACAGCCAGTCCTCCCTCCTACTGTCGCCATTTCTGCTCTCACCACTTTCCCTCCAACAGAATTCACTGCTTTTCCTATTTTGGACATTAGCATCCTCTTGTCCTTACAGTTGAACATAACCTTCACCATGTCCCTGCTGTGTTTCTCCAAGTTTTCCACCCTTAACGTATCTCTCCCACCAGGAAATGCACATTCCATGTCCCTGCTACTGTCTCTCGTTGCTCGCAATTCTGATACAACTCTCTCCAGCTCTCTTACTTGCTTGATTGCCTCTGCAAGCACTGATGCCTTGTTCCTCTGCTTTTTTAATCACGATGTAGTGTTCTACATGTTATCACACTAACTTATATGTGACTTGGAACTAGTAAGTGTTGATAAAATCTTTGGAACTCTGCGATTTAACGAAAGTGGATTTTCTATAATTTTAACACTTAAACTAGTAAGCTTACAATCTCTTATAAAACTATCATTGCAGATTATCTATGGAACTTACGTACTTTTGTCAAGTTAGGAAGGATAGCACGGAGGGCAGCAAACTGGCTAGCGATTCGCACTCTTCTGTTCCTCTCAGAAAACTTGTGCTTCTCGGAGGCAATTGCTTGAGCCTCTTCCTTGGAAACTGTTCTGGTTAATGACTTCTTATCGTTCGTTAACATCCCAACAGAGCCGCGGAAATCCACCATTTTTCCTGATGATAAGCTACTTCCTCCACCAGCACAATAACTTGCCAGACGCCGCATGCCACGTACCTGCTGGTTTTTATACAAATAAGTACCAAACTGTTTACATCCATAACAAGAGAATCAAGCATGCAGAGAGTGAAAGGAAAAGAGAGACGGACATGAGAGGAAATGGGGTGATTTGATAGCATAAGAAACTACCTCTTGCAGAGTATCCATGGAGATAATGTTAACGAATTGGCAGGTTTCACTTGGGAATCAGCACTAGAAACAGAAAGGAAAGTTGAAAAACTGATGGTTTTCTTTCAACAATATTTAAGTCTATGCAAAGAATATAATAAAACCAAAGTGCTTACTTTTTTAAAGATGACTTGTAAAAGTTCGTTGTACGAGCATAGAGAGCACAGTAATGGTGGCACATGTTATTTTCATTGAAGAAAGGAAGATTAGAATAACAAACCAAATCTATTTTAATGACAGAATCTCAATAGACATTTTCTATTGATTTTGCCCTTAAATCCAAGATACTCAGTATCAGACAATTTGTGATTTTAATAAGAGAATATTCCCAAAACTTAATGCAGATTGTCTTCCTCAATACTCCCAAGAAAAGAAAGCACTTAAATACTGTGTTCTACACTTATAATAAAAAAAATTCTCTGCAAAACAAAAGAGAGGGTTAAGTGTGTAACTATGGTTCTAACATTTGTAGTTGTGTTATCTAACATTTGTAATGGATGTGATATCATACAATATGTGGTAACATTAGTAATTATTAGAAATGAGCAAGATTAGAGTATAAATTGACCTTTTACTAATTTATCATAAAAGAAAGGTCCAAACATAAACGTTGATCTTGCAGATTGTGATGCCCATAAAAAGGGAACATGAGAGTGAGGTTCTTTACTATTGAGAATGATTTAATTACAAAGTAATGCAAAGGTGACTGAACATTCAATTCAAAAGACGTCAGGATTAAGAGCTTGTGCCAAGCCCTACGCACTGGCTGGTGTTATACCAGACTCGCATGCTAAAGTTTTCTGATTAAACTGAATTATATGAAAAACATGAGCAAAGGTTTCATGATTAAGATCTACTAAACCTTGCAGAATTTATGATGTGTTAAATCAACCAAAATGACCTCAAAACAGAGTGTAGAACCTGTACTAATCTAGAAATGATCTTTGGTTAAAGAAACAACAGAAGACCATACAGGATCCACTGCAAAGTCCGGGTAATTAAAACAAGAAGGTTTAGACTTTATCAAGAATACACATAAAACTTTAGACACCACAAAATCCAGAATTATGCTATTAGAAGTTTCATACTAATGCACATGCATGATAGCAGCAGACTGCCAACTCCTAAACATGTCTATGTAATTTGGTTATGCCAATGAGATAAAATAAGTATGTCAAAAGCTGTATGCGGAAACCATGGCTGATTATGTCAAAAGCTGTACACGGAAACCATGGCTAATTCTTAACTACAAGATCCAGAGTGTCAAAACTGCCCTAAAGGATTCCAGAAAGCATCATCTGCTCACCATCAACCTGTATTCTTTAGACCAATATAGATGTCATCCTCCCCCAGAAAGAACTCCAAGTCACCTTCACAAATAACATAACCACTTCCATTTACATTTCCACTTCCACTATTCCCCTCAGTGCTTCCAGCTAGTTCTCCAATTTCAGCATTTATACTTGCCCCTTTCATTTGCATCCATTCCCCAGATTCAATTACTTCAACCTTCTTTCCTTCAATTACTTCAACCTTCTTTCCTTTATTCATTTTGCTTTTCGTGTGCCTCGCCATCAACTTCACGTTCTTGATTACCCTTGGCTTAACATCAGTTCTACTTCTCCCCTGTATAACGTTGCCTGCCCCACCAACTCTCATATTCCTTTTCACTCCACTCATCTTGTCCACGGTCTCCTCTTCTAATCTCACACCATCGTCCTTCCCAATTTTATTGCTTCCCATTAGATCAAACTCACTATCCTCACTATCATCAGAAATTTCCACCACGTTAAGCACACCACCTTTAAATGCACCGTCATTTCCTTTCTTCTCATCTAAGAAACCACTACCACATTCACCATCACCAAAGCCTCTCTTTTTCTTGTCCCCGGAGGAACCATCCACACCAGATGTTAAGGGGGAAAATCCATATCCAAAATAGTACTCATCCTTCCCTTCAACCATCATACTCGCCTCCGGCGCCACCGTCACCCCATGAAAAGCCTTCCGGCAGTGCTGGCACCTCAAACCACACTCCTTGTAAACCTCCTCATACTCGTACATGTAGTAACAATATGGACACACAGTCCAAAACGTCCCCTTTTCTTGCTCACAAGCACCAATCTTTTCTTTCAATTGTGACTCATCACCGTTGTTCTTAACCCCATTCTTTAAATGGGTTTTCTTTTCTGGGCAAGATAACACAGACCATGCATTACAAGCAAGCTGGTACGCATCTCGAGCAAAAGGGAGGTGATTACTAACAGGGTTTAAAAGGGTCGAGAGATTTTCAAACTGAGTTTCGAAACCGCAATGGGACGACGAATTGAGTTGGAGAATGGAGAACCACTCGTCGGGTCCGTTGTTGAGAGGGTTGCCTGAGGCAAGGAGAACGTCGGCGACGGCGATGGCTTTAGCAAACTCGTGTTGAGCTGGGTAGGAGCGTTGTGCTAAAAGAGCGTACTTTCGAGCGGAGGGGAAGTCACGGAGGCCGAGAAAGCGAGTGACAACCCTGAGGAGGACGTCTTGGTCCATTTGGAACGGTGAGTCACCCCCGCGAGAGAGAAATTTTGCTCTTTTAACCGGAGATGTTTTACAAGCTTGACGGTGATGGAACAGAGGAAATATGGGTTTAATTCATTATGGTCACAAAATATCCTTGGGAACCAAGAAAGGATCATGGCCATATATCTTGTTGAAAGTAATAACATAGGATGACTCGAAAGGATCGACGGCTGGTGCAGAGTAATTAGCTTTTACTGAATAGAGTAATAAGAACCAACAAATCTCTTTATAGATAAGAGTAAATAGGCTGATATGTAAGTACAGCTTGTAAAATGATGGAGTCATTCAGGAGCATTACCGGATTCTCCGGCCAGAAGCCCCTCTGAAATCAGTTGCAAAGAACTCGCGGAGATATTTACTACATTAAACAACAAAACAAACGACCATATCATATCAGTCCCCAGTCACTTGCACTATTAAACAACAAAAGACTACTACCCATGTTAGCACGGGAAATCATGTCCTCGCAATAGTTTCAGTTGTGTAATTGTTGCCACCATGCATGTCTCACCCTGGTGATGTTACAGACCATGTTTCCGCTTATTAGTCCCAGAAAATGAATGTGGCACAAGAAAAGAAAAACTTGCACATGAGATTATCAACAAATAACAAATGGTTTCTGGGATTCTTCCTATTAGAAAATGGCATTGACCAATGAATTGAATAATGAAACATATTAGAGAAAATTGCTAGTTAGATGAAGAAGCTAGGAACTAAGCAAACTCGTGTAGATTACATTGCAACTGGGTTGAAGATTTAAATGCAGATTTCCTCGGCTCAAATAAATAGCAAAATATGATACAAAAAAATTGTTTGTTTGAGCTTAGAAAATCCTAGCTCGTACTACCTCCCCACCCGAAAGAATATTATGAACACACAATATATATTACAAAAGGATATGATATTTTGCAGGCCTGGAACTCATTACTTAACATCTTTCAGTATTCCCCCCTTCTCAAGCTCACCGACTAGATCCCTCAGTGACGGAACCTTCATTGCTAGAGTCCTGTACAATCTAGAATACCGAGCTCGTGTACCATCTGCAGTCCTTGCCAGGGCAAGTAAACTTACAGCTTCAGGAAGTTGCGACAATACTCGTTTCATTTCTTCCAAGTTCATATTTTCCAAAACAGATGGTCTTGGAACAACCCTCAGAATTTCACCACCTTTAGGCTCCTGAACCCTTGCATCGGCCTTAATTACAAGTTCAGAATTTGAGTTTGCTCCACACTTGATGATAAACGGACTTGATGAGCCTGTATTAAACTGCAGGACGTTCCACTGTGCCACATCAGTTTCAGTACTCAACCCCAAATCTGTAAGTGATCTCTGCATTTGTGCCAGGTCATGAAGGTCGTCATCTTCTTCAGGAATCAGCTGCAGCGTCAACAGAGTGAAGGATTAGGTCTAAACAAGATAACTGAGCTACAATCAAGTTTGAAATTGGACAGAAGTTTCTCGTTCAAATGCAATGAAAAAACGTTCCTTCTCATCGTACAATAACACTTTCCCTGGTCTTGACAGATCAAAACAAAAGGAATTGATCGGTCCCAACTGGATCCTCTTAAACCAAGGAGAATTTATCGTATTCTGCATATTTCTCGGCCCACCGAACAAGAAACTTGATCTTATGATAAAAAATGTCTACCTGACATAAATGCAGCAAAAGAAAAAGAAAACCATATCAAACTTCATGTACCTGGACTACCAGACGAGCATCAGCAATTTGCTTTTGGGCACATGGATGATCGATCTCAAGAAGAGAAGGCATCCATTCCCCTAGTTCATCTAGAGATGCAAGCAATGCTTTCTTCTTAGACTTACGCAGCAATTTTACAGAAGATTGCCTCAGTATATCCTGTTCAAAACACCAAGTACATCACTGCTTCATGTTTTCCTTTCAATTTCAACATACTATAAGATCAGTTTCGTTTACAGGTACAAACCTTGACTTGCCTCAATATGCCATCAAGGGAAATTAGAGATGCTAATCGTGCATCTTCTGCAGCAGTTGGAGGATTTTGAATGGGTGAAACACCATCATCCAATGTCAATAAGGCTACATCAATTCGCATTTGTTGCAAAATCTAACAGCAAAAATTAATTGCATCAAGATATAACAAAAATCAACGGCACAGGATTATTACAAAAAGATATACACTTCGCAAAGCGACATCAATATGAGAAAGACTTCGAGTGAAAAAGAGATGCATAGCAGTCTCAACTAGAAACAAAAATCAAAAAGAAAAAAATGTACCGAGGACTCAATAACCATACAGCAGAATCATACTTGGTTCATAACCTTTCTCAAACGCATAATATCAACAGCAACATGATACTTCAAATTCCATGATGATTCTAGTTCAAATTTCATGGCCAAAGTAATTATCCCGCGAAAGTTTAAATCTAGGTACTACTGCACATGGTTCTAGTCCCAAATTTTACCCTGCCTCGAAAGGCTATGTAGAAGAAGAAAACACAAAAATGAAATAGAACTCCCATTTTCAAACATCCATTCCAAAGAAAACTATAAATTGCACGAAGTAACAAACATTTCATCCTAAATAAATAACTATTTGACAGAAGGTTTCGTTGACATATGGATCGCATAAGCATCCCAATCTTCCATATCCATTAGCATTGAACATTTTACGACCTCAGCTGGGAAATTAAATCACATCATTCAAATATTCTCATTCTCGATAACTCAAACAGACCAAAAAATGACAGCAGTTCAATCAACCATGATGCACAAATAACTACCATTGCATATTGATTGGAAAATAGACTCCTTGTAACAAGCGAGGCATCTATAACAAACTCAAGAGTAGAGGGAAAACATACTGGTCAGGAAAATTACCTTTCTTCTCCTATGATCAACGGACTCAAGAGCAGAACGCAGTTTAGAAACCTGGGTTGCATCTCCTGCTTCCTCCGTGGCTAATGTTCCAGCAATATCCTGACAAAAATAAAAGCGGCAGTACAAAGAAAAATCAGACATGCTTAGAATCTCAAAACAGATTCTAATGAGTGCAGAACTGTACGTTCAAAGAGAATGACGTAAATGCAGGATAGTATCTAATTAGTCAATTTCAGTTTTGTAGGTAGAACCTTGTAGAAAAAGTGCATGTTACGGGCAGTAAATGAAGGATAAAGTAGAGTGCTAAAGGGAACTTTTGAAACGTGAATTTAAAGATGTAGAATGCTCTTCTAACTATGCATGCTAACCAGAATGATATATTAGGTAACATATTGTTATAGGAGCTCTTAGATTCTTTAAGAAGATTGTAATAACTTTCAGCAGCAAAATTAAGAGCTCAGGCAAATGGGAAATAAAATGTTTGAGGGCATGAAGACTAAGTGACAGAGTATCAAGGTGGTAATGCTTAACTTACCATATATAGCCATTCAAATTAACTGTACTTCAATCAAATATGCTTTCATATATACTCTCAACTTTGGCAATACAGATATATTAATCATTCTCAGTATTAGTAATCACAATATTAGCACCTACTTAAGGTAGCATTTCAAGACACTGATATGGATGCATTGTGGGAAGGACCTACTACTTGCAAAGAGGAGTGTCTTATTAGGAGTCTATTAGAGGAGTATTTTATTTTTTGTAGGAGTCTATTATTTCTGCACTAGTTTCTGTTATAGTTATGTTAATAAAAACAGCTTGAATAGGAGTCCTTTGAAGAGTCCTAAAACAGCTTTAATAGGAGTTTTTCCAGGAGTCGTAGTTTAGGTGGAACTTTTATGTGTCTTTGCCTATATAAGCCTATTACGTTATGCAATAAAGTAAGGAAGAAGTTATCATAAAAATTAGCTAATTAGGAGTAGAGTAATTTAGCCCAATCTCGGCAAACCTTGTCTTTGACAAGTGCTGCCAGTTTTTGATCACCAAAAATAGGTTCTGCAAGGAAGGGGACCAACATAAATAAGGGAAAAGAGATTAACTTTCCTAAGAATCGTCCTTGGACTCGATCCCAAGCATGGGCACATAACAGATGCAGAGACTGACACATCTCCAGAAGAATTTAGACCATGATCATTAACCATTTTTTATATTTCTGAGTTATACAAATTATATCAATCCTGCAAGATTGAACACTTCTTCCTAACACCAACAGTTCTGACACAAGAAGGGCGTTTTGCAAGTTTGCTTCTACGATCAAGTTTCTATCAGAATAATACAAACTCCTCTAGTAAAGTGGCTTTTCAAAGAAGGCTGATGGAATAAGCATCGACACAACATTACCACAAGGAAACAAATATCAGCCAGAAAGATGCACCCATGTAATATCAACCAAAAAGGAGCTCACTAATAAAACAAGGAATATGAAAAAATATAAAAATAACAAACACACACAAAGATGCTAATCAAGGTAGTAATGTACAATGAGTTTAAAGGAAGGTTATTGACCATATAGAGAATAAAATATTCGATCCTCATATCAAAAACACATAGAAACATAACCTTAACTTGTTCATTGGAAAGCTACTTATCATCCACTCGCAAACAATGAAGTGGCATACCTTTAAGTGTTGCAACTGAGAAGAATATACCCGCTTTGCATACTCAGATAACAGCTGACCAAGAGCATCTGTGCTAGGAGGCACTGCAGTACCAAGCCCAGCCATCCAACCATCCATAATTGCTGTTGAAAGTAGTTCTAGTTGACCAGTGGTTCCCCCAGATGCATCATCTCCAGTAACTGAAAGAAATTCAAAGTTCTCTGCAATCCAGGACCTAATTTGCCTCTGCAGCTCACCAGCTGGAGTATGAACAAAGAGAGAAGCAAGGGCCTTATTTCCTATGGCAAAACTTTTTGCCTCCTCTTGTATTTCCCTCAATTTTCCACCAGTAACTTGCTGCCTGCATGAGTCCTGCATGCATCATCGTAAAACTTTGAGGGTTTTAAGAATCCATTTGCATCTTGTAAATATTCCTTACCGTAATCAGGAGATTGCAGGATTTGAGAACATATAAGAACATGAAGCATTAGCCGGGCAATCAAAAATACACTTCAAGAGAGCATGAAAGAAATTTCATCCACATTCATTTCATTTAAAATTATAATTAAGAAAGATTAAAACATCCCCACATTTTGTATTTTCGTTCTTCATTATTGTCTAGGCTTACACGGAGCTCTGTCCACGCACAATGAACACGATTCCCTTTACTTGCATTTTCCATAACGTATAGGGATGTCTCTGCATGTGCATGCATTTTGTGGTATGTGTGAAGAGGAGGGGGAAAATGTGCATACAAGTACTCACGTGGCTAGTATATGCAATCTGGGGAGTCAGATCATTGTTAAAACTGGTCAGTTGTTTATCGATCTTGTCTCTTCTTTAAACCACTTTAGAACTTATGGTCAGTATGAGCATAATATCTTCAAAATAATGACATGAAAAGCAGAACACAATAGCGGGTACCTGATCAATTCCTCTCATTCTCAGAACCACTGATGACAACCTAGATTTTTTTTCTGGTTTTATATTCACTTTAAATCCCTGAATTTGATCATCTATGTAACACACAGGGGATCTTCCAGGACTGCTACCTCGGCTGGTGCTTCTACTACGTCCAGTATTAGCCTTATCTAAATAGCATTCTACGGAAGGAACCTATAAAGTGAAGGAAGAGAATGGACAAAACAGTGAAATCTCAACAAAGGCACAGTATACATGCTCAGCAGATTAACCGAATGAAGAAAGCAACCAATGATCATTACCTTGATGGACTGCAGCTCTGGAGATCTAGTAAGTAAGGATCTTATATACAAGATTCTAACACGAGAAACAAGTATGGTGTCCATTACCCTTCTTGGTTCCATTTTACGAATAAAAGAGAACACAGCATCTCTAATTTCAGCAAGTATTTCATGCTCCCTAGAAGCACCTGCTTTAATCACAGCGGCTAGAACCTGTAATTATTCGTCCCAATCTTGTTAAAAAATCAGAAAATTTGTTATCAAGGTACTGTCTAATCATGCTTCAAACCCATTCTTTTCAAAAAAAAAAAAAAGGAACTTAATTTAACATGTTTCACATCCACAAGGGGGTAACTGACATACAGTTCAAATCAGCAAATACATGGTGAGGCCAATATTGATATTCAGCTGAAGAGAACAGAAAATAATGTTCAATACAGGAAAATTAACTAACAATTACAAACATTTACCAGCATCAAAAGTTTGTTTGCTCCATCTGAAATGGCAGCAAGTCCATCATATTGTTCAGGATCAAAATCATTTAGAGAAGCTGTAAGATATTCTCCCGCGGGCGTGGTTTTAACTTTCTCAGTACCTGATTTAACCAAGGCTATTGTTCCATCAGCGTTATCAGTTGAAAATGGAACAACATCTATTGGAAGCCCTTTATTATTGCCTTCAGTCCTGCAAGTTAAATAAGCAGCTGTCAGCATAAGAAGGATAAAAGGGAAAACACAAGACGTTAAATGATAAGTACTATTTGCTTCAAAATGACATCACCTTCCTAGATCCCTAGCATTGGTCATTCCTTTAAGTAACGGACTGGAGAGCTGAAAAGAAGTTAACAAAGTTAAAAAAATTAGTATTATTAAGCCACGGTTCCTCTATATAAAGTATCTTGTAGTGGAAGGGTGTTATTCTTTAGTATT
>JAOSBL010000212.1:2722969-2733752 GCA_027568915.1 Erythroxylum roraimae
TTTTCTGGGGCCTTGTTTCTCTACGAAACCAGTAGAGTAAGCTCATTACATGTTTTGATGTTCCACTGGAAGCTTCTATGAAGAAAAATAACCCAACCACACTCGTTCCTATAAACAAAATATTTCAATATAATATATATTCAATTTAATTAGATATTGCATTATTTAACATTTTTCTTAAATAATTCTATTTTAAAATTTCATTTTTACATTAGAACAAGTTCATTATGTTTTATAATTAAAAAATTAAACCACACCATCAAAATTTTGAACCAATCAATTTCTTATTTCAATTTATTTTAATAATCCTTCTTGTTAAAAATCAATTAGTTAATTAATTAATTAATTAATTTTAAAAATTTAATCGATTTTTATAAACTAATTAATTTTTATTTAATAATATATCTTTTTAATTAAACTTTAAATGAAATACACTCTCTTCCAATACAATTTTAAAATTTAAAATTTTATTTAATCTTTAGTTATTTATAAAGTTTTAAAACTGGCTGAATTTTTTAAAATTTAAACTTTTTGTCTTATTAATTTAATTTTCGGTACAATTTTTAAATAATTAATTATAAAAAGTATTAAATGTGAAGATTTTAGTAGAGTTAACATTTATTTTATAAATCATTTTACATAAGAGATTACTATTAATTATTTAAATCAAATTAATTGTTTAATTTAATAATTCTTTAACCAATGAAATTGAATTTCTTCCACTCATACGCAAAAGACTAATGTCTATTTTTTATGCGGATAAGCACAAATTTACTCATCCAATCCAATCCAATGATATAGTTGATTTAACTACTAAGAGAAGGATGATATTTAAGTAAGATAAAGCCAGTTGTATCCGATTACTACTCTACTGCTATAAGTTTCATTTAAATAAACTACAGGCTGACCTATTTTACGCGTGTCACTAACATGAACCGCACACTAACAAATGATTGGACATGCAGCAAAACCATCAGCTTCTTTGGACGGTACTTGCTGTCCACTTCTACACTAGATCAACGGCCGATGATCACTATGATCTGATCGATGATTGAAACAAATAATAAGTTGAGTGAAAAAGTAAATTTCTCGTCAACTTGGTAACACGTCCCCGAGGAACATCAACCGACGGATCAGCCTCGTCAGATCAAATAATTGTCTAGATTAACTAAATCGATAAAATAGATATTAAACTATGTAGACTTGTATATGAAGACGCAAAGACTCTGCTCTTCAGATGAAGAAGAAGACTTAAGACTCTGCTCTATCAGTTTGTTTCGCAGTAGAGAGAGGAAGTGGGAAGGGAGGAGGAGAGGAGAGAGAGAGAGAGAGTGGGGGAGAGTCTTATACACTTCTTCTGAAGGATTCTTTCCTTGTGTTCAAAGTTTTGACTTTGAAACTAATTTTAGCGATTTTCCGGTGAAAAGTTTTGGCCTTTTTCTCATGGGTCTGTGATAATACGGTCGTTTGGGTTCAACGGAACTCACTTACCCTTTCCGAAAAGGATATTCCGGGGGTTTGGGGAAGCAAGAATTGGGATTGCTTTGATCTTGAATCGCGTGATTTTTGGACTAGCGATGCAAAATTTTTGGGCTTCAGTCGATATTCTCTGTGAAACAAGAGAAAAGTTTTGACCTTTGGGATTATTTCTCTTAATATCTGATACCCAATTTGTCATTGTGTTTTATTTCTATTTTGATGGGCTTTTAGTTCCTTGTTGATGGTGGCTTTGAGTAACTAAAAGAGTTTCAGTGATACTTTATTTATGCCTTAACTACTGATTCATTTTTGGACGTTTATGTGGGGTGATTTGTTTTTTGAGAAATCTGTAAAGAAGCCTTTTTGTTTTCATTAATGTTGCTTCAGCTGTTTTTCACAAAAAAAGCTCTTTTTTTTCTTTGTTCTCCATGATTTGGGAGTGATTTTGGTGAGTTTGCAGAATTTAACAGAGGAGTTCAACTATTTTTTAAATAATTCATTGATTATAATCGATCACTTCCTAATCCGGTAACTGCTGCAAAAGTTAGGGGCTACTTTGCAAATTGCAATTCAAGAAATGAATCGGTTTTCAAGGTGGTTGTGGGGTGAAAAGAAGATAGAGTCTGTCTCAAATGGGTCCTCTTTAAATTCTTCTCCTGATTGGGGCTTTGGACAGAGAGAGCCCGATTGTGTTAAATTTCCTAAAAAACACAAAAAGGTGAAGAGGAAATGGCAGAGTAGGGAACAAAGGAAAATTGATAAGAGATATGGAGATGATGTTTTAGTGTCATCAGATGGTGAAGTTTACTTGCCAGCAGGATCAGAATCCGATGGCCCAGATTGGTCCATAGGGTGGGTGGAGCCTCATGGACCTGAATTCAAGAGCGATGATGATGAGGATGATGATGGTTTTGCAGTGCTGGTTCCTTGTTACCGGCCAAGTTGCAAACAGTTGGTTGAGGTTTCAAATAACCAGCTTTTGACTGTCATCAACAGTTTACCAAATGATTTTTATGCTGGTAAGAGAGTAATATTCATTTTATTGGCTTCTCCTTCCTATTTTTTGTCCTGCTTTTGATTTGGTCTTGCTTCTTATTATTCGTACTGTGTTTTAAAGTTTTAACCTTTAGGACGCAGATACTCTGTTCCGTGATGATTGTGATGACCCTTTTGGAATATTATTTTGGTCAACCGTTTGTATGATTAGTTCCAAATGTTAGCTAATCATACTAACAGTGTTATTCTGCTATAGTTTACAATTTATGCCCGAAAACACGTTTTCTTAAGGCCTTTCAGATCCTGATTGATTGCGAAAATCACGGTTAAAGTGCACGGAGAGATTATGCCCTATGATTAAAATCCTTTCGGCTTGTTGTTCATTCGGGTGTGTGTGGTTGTAAGCTGCTAAGTTGATTAGATCACTAGGTTGAGTTATCCTCGTAAGCAGTCTGTAATGAGCTTCTGTATATAGCCTTTACAAGTTTAAAGCTGACAGATACCTGTTCTGACAACTTAAAAACTGTGTAGTTTTAGTGATCTGGGAATGCTAATAGAAGCTCCTCCTTTATCAAGAATCTCCCCTTGCAATGTTGTTGAACGGTTGATTCTGATGTTATATTGTTACACTTACATTGTTGGAGAATACGACCCTTTGCTATTACCATTAGATCTCTATACTTGTCTGAGTGATTCTTTTAAACTTTGGTGTGAGCAGGGGGAACGAACTATATGGAGTGGCTTTCTTCTCTTCAGGGTTCGAGTCCTTCAACTGGCTGCCAATTCTCAGAAAGATTATAGCCTGAATCGTTCTTCGTTCCGAGTTAGAGAACGGGAAAGAAAAGAATCAATGAAATGAAAAAAAAAGAACAAGAATGCTGAATACGAATCAACTTCTGGGGTTTTTAAGTGTGGACGAATAAACATCCATCAGGTTGAGGGTAAAGCCGTCATATTCAGAAAACAATTCAAGCTTGCCCGATGCGTGCACCAGAAAAACATGAGGAGTCATGTTTTGATAGCAAGGACACCTTATGAATAGAAAGCTGATCTACTAGACGATCTTTGTAAATAATGATCTTGTGAATATGTGAAAAATGTGTAGTTAGTGTTAAGTAGTTTTCTCTTTCGTTCTACTACTAAAACTTTTTGTGGAGATCACTTCGGTTGTAAGGCTCACCACACAATCAGGAAGAAGACTTATCAGTTATTAGAACTAATCCTGTACGGCAGGTTTGCTTTTAAGAATCACAGTGGACATTCAGCATGCTTCTGTTTCTTGATTTGAATTGTGGAAATGATTCGTTTTCTCATATCCAGGAAAGGGATTGTGACGTGTGATGAGTCTCATTGTCCAGGGAAATGGATTGTGAGTTATGATGAGTTTGTTAAAGCTGTGTCTAACTAAATCAGTAACCAGGAAGATGAAGGATGTTGGCTAGGTGTGTTGATAGTTCCTGTGAATGAGGGGTGAGTTTGTGGTGGCTGGACTGAAGATGGACCACAGGAAGTTTGTTATATTCTTGCTGGTGATCACATGTGGTTGTGTTGTTAGCAGATAGTGATTGATCTGAACTAACTAGCTGTCTTTGTATTAGCAGCAATATGCAGAACTAGTTCGGTCATAATAAATCCAAAGCTCGGTCTGACCAAAATTTATTTTTGGGCTTACTCATAATTAGATATTGGGTTGATCCAATTCAAAGTCAATTGACTAAATTAGACCGAATTGGACTCCAATTTGGGTCAAGTGATGATTTTTGGGCTTGACTTTATGATTCCAACCCCTACTCCTTAATATACATGGAAGGCATGTTTGGTTTTACTAATCTAAAACGACGTTGTTTGCACCTTAAATGAGTTTAAAGACTATCTAGCCTGCCAAAGCGACCAAAAAATTGGACGGAGGATCGGTCCCTAAAAAGCCTCTTTATGAACTTTTTGGGCGGTAACGCCGTGACAGGCTGCCTGATTGCTTGAACATGAAAAATTACTTTTTAACAATAAAGTCTTGATTTTTACAAAAAGAAAGCTAAAGAAGAAGGTTCCTAGTCCCTACACACTCTGTACGAAAAAAAAGCAACACTAAAAGCTGTCAAGGTCTTTTTATTGAATCGGGAGATGTTCTTATTGCTCATGCCATGAACAAGAACTATTGCAAGTTCCATTCTTTTTTGGCGATAATTTCTTCGGGTAGTGCTCATTTTTATACAGAAGTTCAGAGAGTAAAAGAAATTAGTTTCGAACAGTGGATCCAGGCGACAATTGCTCTCATCCATGATCCTATAATTAGTGTTTTTTTTTTAAAAGTAACACAACACATGCACACATTCCTTTCTTTGTGCACGTTTCTTGTCAGAGTTTTCTTTTCTTTTTTCTTCAACTTGGATTCCTGATATTCTGTCAATCTCTCTCTCTGTTTCTTAATCCCAAAAAAGGGTGTTGGGTTCCATGTCTTGTATTCCCATGTTGAAGAAACAGAGGGGGTTGCATGTTTCTTGGTCAACACAAAAAGGAGTCGGACGTTCATGTTCCTAACATAGAAGCTAAGGGTGAAGAACAGTTGAGGAGGAAAGTTTAAGCAGCAAAAAGAAATTATGTTGCAGAGAGCTGCAAGCAATGCCTATTCATGGTGGTGGGCAAGCCACATCAGAACAAAGCAATCCAAATGGCTGGAGCAAAACCTTCAAGGTAAGATTCACCTCTTTCGTTTGTTTTTCGTTTTTGGTGTTTTCCCTTTTCTGGTTTTTGGTAAAGACATATATGAGAAGATCTTGATCAGAATAACTGAGCTTGGTAACTCATTACCATATTTGCCCAATGTAAACCAAAATTTCCTATAGCTTGGTAACTCATTACCATATTTGCCCAATGTAAACCAAAATTTCCTATATTTTTAAGCTATGAGCATGTGTAATCATCACTCCAAGATAAGTCTATCCTAGAAGTCAAAAAGACCTGTTTTTCCTCCCCTTGGATCTCTCTATTGCCATCCAATCATTTCAACCTTCCTATTCTGGGTCAGTGCTTACTGTTACATAAGGGTTTGAACTATATGACTGGATTAAGCTTCCTGTAAAGATGACCTTCTTCGTTCTGTAAAATTTTATTCCATATCTTGCTTGCCACAACAAGGGTAGAAATGAAGGGGTTTTTTTTTTTCTTCTTCTTAATAGAAAAGTTCAGCATTGTTGAGGTATTAATGATGTATTGATATTGATTTAATAGAAGGAGATAATCTATGGATCACTGAAGAATTTGTGAGAACGGATAAAGTAGGGAGTTTTTGGTACCAGAAAAGCTCTATTTGTTTCACTGCTTTTGGAATATAACTAATATGGATGGCGATTGCAGATGTGGAAGAAAAGGTTCACTACATGCTCAAACTCATAGAAGAGGATGGAGACTCCTTTGCCAAAAGGGCAGAGATGTACTATAAAAAAAGGCCAGAGTTGATAAGCTTTGTGGAAGAATCTTATCGTGCTTATAGAGCCTTAGCTGAACGATATGACCATATCTCAACGGAGCTACAAAATGCCAACAACACCATTGCTTACGTTTTCCCAGAGCAAGTTCAGTTTGCAATGGAAGAAGATGAAGATGAACCTTCACCCAAAGTATCAAAGAAACCCCAAGAAATGTCTAAAGGAAACATACCTAAGGTCCCAAAGATTCCTAAAGATTTCAGAGGCGCCATCACATCAGCTGCAAAGAAACTGCAACCTAGAAAGTCAATGAAAGGAATAGCTCCATCAGTTCAGGTGTTTAAGTCTGGTTTAAGTAAAGCCGAGGGACTTCAGCGGATTGACAAGCTTCAGAAGGAAATTCTATCTCTGCAAACGGAAAAAGAATTTGTAAAGAGTTCTTATGAGAGTGGCGTAGCTAAGTACTGGGAAATCGAACAGGAAATAAGAGAATTGCAAGAGAAGGTGTGTACCTTGCAAGATGAATTTGGTGCTGGCATTATCATTGAAGATGATGAAGCTCGAACGTTGATGGCATCAGCAGCCTTGAAATCCTGCCAGGAGACACTGGCTCAATTGCAAGAGAAACAAGCAACATCTGCAAAAGAAGCAGTAGTAGAACGGGAAAGAATTAGCCATGCACGAGAGAAGTTGAAGTCCCTCAAGGATGTCTTCTTAAAAGGTCAGGTCATTGACCCTGAGAAGCCACAAGCCAAAGATGAACCTGAGAAAGTAGTAGAAGAGTTGAAAAGATCAGATCAAGAAGCAAATGTTAGTACACGAGCTAGAAAGGATTTGGAGATGTTACAGGAGAAGATTAAGGAGCACTTTGATGTTGGATTTAATTCTCCTCTTACGGTGACAGAACTTGCAGAGAAGATTGATGAGCTTGTTAACAAGGTTATTAGTTTGGAATCTGCAATTTCATCACAGACAGCTCTTACAAAGAGATTAAGATCGGAAACAGACGAGCTTCAATCTCAGATTCAAACCTTGGAAGATGACAAGACAACATTAATGAATGACAAAAATGAGATGAGCATCAAGTTGAGAGAAATGGAGGAAAAGTTGCTTGGACTTCAGGACCTAAACAAGAGTGTTGAAGAGCAGAATAACAATCTTCAAACACATTTTACCGAGGCTCACTGTAATCTTGATCATCTCTCTGGTAAGATGTATAACTTGAAGCCGGATGAGGAGCTTGACATAACAAAGCAAATGGAAAAGGAATTTCTAGTTGAATTTGAATCTCAAGAAGGGTCCAAACAACAAGAAGGTTCTCTAGTTCAACTTCAATGCCAAGAAGAGTCTAAAGGACAAGAAGGTTCTTCAATTAATTATGAATTAGAAGCTTCTAAAAGAGAAGAAGGTTCTCCAGCTGCGTTTGAATCACAAGAAGATAACAGAAATCATGAAGAAGTAGTTGCTCCTAATGCCAACTCGGGTCAGTCAGAGAGAGTGAATTCAGAAGCAGAGTCCAAGATTCCAGGCTCTTTAACTCAACTTGAATCCCAACAAGATGCCAAAGGACAAGGTGGTCCTACAGTTGAGCTTGAATCCCAGGAATTGTCCAATACATATGGAGATTCTTTAGTTAATTTTGAATGTCAACAGTCTGAAACTGCTCCTAATAGCGTAAAGGAACTGGCGGATGTGACACCAGAGGCAGAGCTCAATATTTTAGGTAAATTTAGTTGGACCAAAACAAATTGTGGATAAAGATTTAACCTTCTTTTCTTTTCATCTTTTGTGTGTAACTGCGTTAGTGATTTGATTGTGCCTTTCATTTTCAGAAGACAAATATCAAGAACAGGAAGATGCAATTCCTGGAGAAAGTTTTAAGGAACCACACGAGGTCAGGATTTCAGATTCTCTACAGAAAGAAGAGAACTATGCCGTTGAGGTTGGTTTGCCTGGAGAGCGAGAAAAACAAAAAGATCTTGATTTCAGAGAGACTACAGATAGCAGAACAAAAGATGAAGAGGTAGAAATGGAGGACCCAAGAACCAGCAAAAGTGATGGAGAAAGTGTTGGCCCATTCCAATCCAGCACTGGCAACCTCATAATAGAGGAAAAGGTTGATGATACTCAAGCTCAGAGAAAAAGGAAGGATGATGAACCAGACTGGAAGGATTTGTTCACGAATGGTATGGAAAATAGAGAGAAAGTTCTGCTGACTGAGTATACAACTGTACTTCGGAATTACAAGGAAGCCAAGAAGAAGCTTGCCGAAGCAGAGCAGAAAAGTGGAGATAGCCTCTTCAATACCACGTTACAGTTAAGAGAACTGAAGACTGCTAATGCAAAGAAGGATGAGCAGATTCAGTTCTTACGTCAGAAGCTCAGCCTTCTCCAAGCAGGCATTGGAGAGCCTTGTGAATCTGAGGAACCAACAATAGAAGAGGAAGACGATATTGAGGCAATTCTAATGAACCTGCCAGAATGTCCATCTGAGATTGAACAAAGATTTAGGTCAAACATTGACGAAGTTTTAGAGGAGAACTTGGATTTCTGGTTAAGGTTCAGTACTACATATCACGAGATACAGAAATTTGGAACTGAAATCAAAGATTTACAGTCTGAGCTATCAAAGCTTGATGATAAGCGAAAGAAGCTTGATGGGAGTAGTGCTGGAAGATATTTTACCAAATCAGATGCAAAGCCAATATACAAACACCTCAGAGAAATACAAGCTGAACTAACAGTCTGGTTAGAGAAAAGTGCATTGCTGAAAGATGAATTGCAGAGTAGATTCTCATCCCTTTGTGACATTCAAGAGGAGATAAAAGCTGCTCTAAAGGAAAGTGCTGAATATGACGATTTTAAGTTTACAACCCATCAAGCTGCAAAGTTTCAAGGTGAGGTTTTAAACATGAAACAAGAGAATAACAAGGTAGCAGATGAATTGCAAGCAGGGTTGGATCATGTAACAGCTCTCAAGCTTGAACTTGATAGAACTCTGGCAAAGGTGAACGAAGAATACAAGCTTTCTGGACAAAGGAGCTATCAACCTGTCCAGTTACAGCACTCGGAGAGCCGGTCTCATGTTCCTTTGCACTCATTTATTTTTGGTGTAAAGCCAAAGAAGCAGAGACATTCATTCTTCTCCCGTGTGCAGCCAGCGCTGCATAAAAGGTACAATGACTTCAAATCAGGACCTATGTAAGTAAACCATTGTTCCTTCGTTGTCTCTATATCTGTGAGCAAGTTCATATTCATTTTTTGTTTGTAATTGTTTTCTTTGTAGAAGCCACAGCTTCTTGTTTCTCGTTTAATATTGAACAGATAGTCCTTTTCTTTTCTGGATCAATGTAGATGCCTACAGCCAATTATAAAACAGCAGAGAGTATTTCAGCCATTTGCGAACTGTTTTTTCTTTTCATTTGTCTATGTACATGTTCTGCAGCAAGTTTCCCCTTTGTGGTATTAAGAAAACTACAGCTTCTTTTCTCGCATCCCTTTTCATGTTTTATGTGTTCTGTGTTTTGCTGGTCAGTAAGTGATTCTTTAAAACATAGATTACTTGACAAGTCATGAATGTAGTATGATCTTCACTCAAATCGCCTGTACTTTTATCTTCTTTTCCCAGTGAAACTTCTGGTTTGAAGACTTGACGTTAGTTCTAGTTCCAAAGGAATACCAGATCAGAGTCCCAAGGATCCAATGTTCCTGGTTGTAAGCGTCATTTCATGTATATAATGATTTCCCTAATCTTCAACTTGAAGGATAATAATTTGATTAGTAGTGGGGTTGAAATAATTAGGCTAAAGAACTGAACTTTTCAAGCAATCTTCTTGGAAATCAATTACCAACTAATGGTATTGAACTGATAGGTTGCTGGTAGTGGTGGAGTCATTATTGAGCTTTTTACCTTTGGTGGAGAAAGCAAAGGTTACTTGGATTTCCAGCATCCCAGCTGTACATTTCTATCTTTTTCCAGGATTCATTTTACTTGAAGATTCCATGCTCTATCTAGATTTTTAGATCTCATTTAGTCCAATAATTTTTACAAATTTAATTACTTTATCATAATTAATTAAATAAAAAACATAAAATTTAAATTAAAAATTGATCAAATTGAATTTGAGTCATCAATTTTAAATTATTTCACATCTTGATTAAACTTTTTATGATATATAGAATCAAGTTTAAAAGATAGTAATCCAATTAGTTTCCTATATTAGCTAATGGAGATATACTTCAAAAGTACACATTGTTACCAAACCTGTCTTATCTTTTGAAAGTGACGTAGAAGCTACCAAAAGTCCACTCCAAACCTATCTTTCCACTTCTCTCTTATCTCCTTTTGCACATTAATCTAAAAGAATAAATTGATTTAAACCATAATTTAATAATTATTTTATATATTTAAAATTTTACTTTATATATATTACATTGATATATAAATAATTTCCGACTTTAGTTATTGGTCCAAGCCACGTAGGCTTCTCATTACAGCCACCCAAATCAGCATAGACATACTTAGAATCGAAGAAATCCTAGTCATCACTAAACTATGGATGAAATAATTTCCCACTTGTGTTCTGTTCTGTCTATTGCAAGTTGCAACGGCCAAAAACGAGGGCATTGTAGTCATTTTAATAACTATCATTGCCGAGTGTTGACAGCAACTAGCTAGCGGCAGCGAGAGACAGTTGAAGAAGTGAGAACATGACTTCAGTAGCTTCACTCTCCCACTTAGTAATTCCCATTATAATTTGATGTTATGTTCACTATCATTCACTAAGCAAAGGTATGAATCATTCCTTCACCTTCTTAGTGAGTGACACATCTCCATTACCACTCCTATCTTTTCTTTGCTTCTACTCATAAAGTTCTCTTCT
>JAOSBL010000212.1:2804168-2822201 GCA_027568915.1 Erythroxylum roraimae
TAAATCTAAATTTTTATAAGAATATTCAATGAAATACTAAAAATATAATATTTATGCTCTTATAATTTTTTTAAAAAAATCATGTACTCATAAGTCATTTTATACATCAACAGTTAATACTAAATAGCTAATTTTACCAAACATCTTTAATAAATAGCTGATGTTATCCGTTGGTCAAATCATCTGATATAATCAGCTATCAACTAACAGCTAATGCAATCTACTGTTTGCTAAACATGATCACTTTCTCCTAGTATGAAGCTAACCACTATTAAAATTTTGTTGAGTATTATTGTAGCCGAAGATTTGCATTTTGAGCGAATGGATGTGGAAGTGACGTTTTTACATGGTGACCTAGAGCTAGAGGAGGATACATATGTATACGGGTTGAAATAAGCTTTGCAACGATGGAATAAAAAGTTTGATGCCTTAATTTGCAGCAGTGAATTTAAAAGAAGTGATATGGATCGTTGTTATGCAGACATTTTACTGATTCTAGGTTCTAACATGAAGGAGAATGATAATTTAAAGAGAAAGCTTTTTCAAAGATTTGAGATGAAGGATTTGGATGTGATAAAGTAGATACTTAGCATGAGAAATTTTAAAGACAAGTCAGCTGGAATGTTGAAGACTTAAAGTTGTCCCAGAAGGAGTATATTATTGAGAAGGTGTTCAGTAGATTTCACCGTGATGATGCTAACCAAGAACACTCCGTTAACAAGTCATCTCAAATTTTTCTGGGGGAGATAGGCAAGAAGAACAGCGATAACCATATTACTTTACAACTTACAAAGAATCCAATGTTTTATTCCATATTCTATTATAAGTTCTCAAAGCTCTATTATTTTGTCATTGTACACCATTGTTTTAAAAACCGGACTACACTGGTCGGTTCAACTGGTGACCGGTCGATTATTCGGTTCGGTTCACTCTTAAAAATCAGTTCTTAATTGAACCAGTGTGAACCGGTCAAAACCGGTCAATTGACCGGTTGACTACTGGTTCAATTAATTTTTTTATTTTTTATATATTTTTTATTATTTGGTATATTTTTGTATTTTTTTAATATTACTAATATTATATATAATTAAATATAATTATTACATAATTATGACGTCACATCAGTTCAACCGGTGATTGAACCGGCAGAACCGATCAAACCGATAACTAATAAGACTTTCGATTTAATGTCCGATTCAAATTTCAAAACACTGTTGTACACCACAAAACAAGAGATGATAGAATTTCTAAGGCGACTATGGACGTTGACACATTACTAATATCCACGTAAAAATATTGTTTCATTTAATTTATTATTGTTTTGTGTTTGTGGCTGTCTATTCTAACAGTTAAATTACTGCTGAACATCCAAAAGTAAAGTAAAAAGCAATTTGATCCCTATCACAAACATTTTCAAGTTCCACATTTATGTGGAGAGGATGGTCTTGTGACGTGTATTGTCCTTAATCACTAATTTTTCCTTTTGTACTGAGCTAACTTTAATTAAAATGTTTAAGTTCAATTATACTATTTAATTTTTTTTTACAATTCGTTGAAACTTTGAATGAATTTCGGGATTTGTTTACGTGACTAAACGACATTATTTAATTTTTGTTTGCAATTAAGGGTTTTATTTTTTTTGAAACGATGTCGTTTTAGTTATACGACTAAATGACATTGTTTCATTAATTTTCATCACTTGTATTAATTTTAGTTGACGTATATTAATAATTAAGGTTTCTGGAATATATGGCACGCTACGTTAGCAAAGGTAACGAAGACATTAACGTTGAACTAAAATTGAAAGATTAAACATTTAATTATTACTTTTTAAAGTTCTAATTATAATTGCAAAATTGAAGAAAGATTAATTTTTTTGTAATTATACAACAACGTAAATGCGTGAAGTTCTAAAGTTCATATATTATCCAATTAAAACAAATATTTAAAAGAGAACGAAATGAGGTAAAAACCCAAACCTCCTACTTAGACTTGTATTTTATTCTAAACTTCTTCTATCATTCTATCCAGATTATCAAGACTCAACATATATAAGTAATTATATATGTAACGATGCATATATAGATACAATCTATGAAGTTTTGCATTAATAAATTTTATAAATTTTTAGAAAATATTTTTAATATTAATAATACTATAAGATGTTTCTCTAATAATTACACAAGCGCATTTAAAAAACGCAAATTATAAAAAAGATCAAAGTCTTCAACTTATTATGTACATTTGGTATCATATTATTTTAAATGAAAGTTAAAATAGCATTAAATATATTTGATATAATTTTGGATTACTTATGGAATACTTTACGAGATTTGCACTTATTGTAGTATCAAGAATAGCTTCGTAATTATTTTATGGGATAATTACTAAAAAAAAATCCTAAATTTTACATAATTTTGTAATTATATCCTCAACTTTAAAAAATGATGATTAAATATTTGAAATTTCAATTTTTTTCAAATATATCCCAACATTAGTGTCTTTGTTAATCGAGCTGACCTAGATGAAAAACGTAAGATGTTATGTATCTTGCCAAATCCACATTAGATTTTAATAAAATTAAATTAAATAACAAAAAAATCATAACCTATCCGTGTCGCCTCTTCAGCTACCCACCCAAAATCCTAAGTTAAATGATCTTTTCTTGTTGAGGGTAATTTTGATGTTGTAGTTAAAGTTCATCTTCTTCTTTATTCACTTACTCCAAATACATTATGAAGTTTCTTTCACTTGAAAATTTTTCATTTTATTTTCTCTTACTAACTTATCTTTTCTCTCTAAAAAATTTTCAACTCATGCTGACTATCAAAATTTCCACCATCTCTCTACAGCATACAGCGGAATTGCGATGCCAAAACAACTGCAGCTACGATATCAATCGTTACTTTGCCTCCCTATTCTAAAGTACTCCATAAGTAATATATTAATTAATTACCACGAAAGTCCCAGCTCATGAAGGATGAGGAGGGCCCGTGGACAGCCACTGAAAAAAACTAAGCCAGTAGGTGTAAGGCCCTAACATATACCCTAGAAGTATAATGACATATCTAGGGTATATTAAAAAGTGAACATAACAAATTAAGAGCATCTAAGTATAGTAAGAAACATAATGATACTTAACGTAAAAGACGTGGGAAAATTGGTAATTTGTTCATTTCGGCGTGAAGCATGGACATACATACTTAGAGATGAAATATAGATGAGAATGAAATTAATTAATGACATTATAGGCCAATGTGGGAATTAAAGAAAGAAGAAGGACCAATATGCAATTTTCCTAAAGTCAACAAATGAACCAATTAGATTAAAGCACGTGTGAACAATAAAAATAAAGCATGTATGTCCAATAGGAATTAAACATGTGTGTAAATGTTGAAAGTGTAAGAAATGGGCACATGGAGAGGAGAAGGGACTACATTTTAGGGCTTGAATTCCATATTTTTCATCTCATTTTCTCTCCACTTCTTCTTAATCTCATCATTTTGCATGTAAGGAATCAAGCTAATCGTAGGTGGAAATCAAGATAAAAGTTAGTGGTTTTCTCTTCATTTTTATCTTTTCCTGCTTTGCTTACGAAGAATTGGAATTATAAAGTTGGAATTAGGATTGAGATGTGTATTTATGGTGTTTCTAGCTGGTGAGTCAAGCAAAGCCAAAGAAAAAGGTAAAGAAAGGCATTAGAAGAACTACTTAGCCAATTTTAAGGTTTAGGACTATACTTAGTTTAATTTCTCCTTGTATGCACGTTTGAATGGATACAAAGATTCATTTGGATATAGAATAGTTGCTAGGATGGTGTATTGGTGTTATTTTAGTGTTACCTTGCGTAAAATTGGTTGAATATGATAAGAGAGTATCATGTAGTAAAATTTTGTATTAGGTTTATTTAAATTAGTCACATTGTTTGGGTCATAACTTAGCCTTTAGACATCTAAATTGGGTGATTTCATTTGCATATAAAACATAAAAAAATAGGAATAGAAATCTCTAAAAGAGATTCTAACTTAATTATGACTTTGTGATAGTGGAAATTGAGATCGAAATTGGTGACCTGATGCTACCCCTATTTGGGATTAGCTTGTGATATTTAGTCTATATCTCATGATTTAGAAGTCCAAATGACTTTATTTTTTATAATTTAGAAACTAGAGACATAGGGGAACAAATTTCTAGAAGATCTCAAAGCCTAATTCGAACGTTTTCTATATGTATATTACAGAACAAGTGGAGGGATGAATGGCAAATGTCTGTCACGATCGTGACACAACATCAAGATCTTTTGTCACTAGAGTGACATGAGTATCACGATCATGGCCCAATAGAAAACTCTTCTGTCATGACCGTGACACTCCAGACAAGATCATGACCTTGGAGAAGGGTCTTTTGTCACGACCGTGACCTTATTTTCATTTCTGATTTTTTTACCGCATCTTATCCAAACCTTGTTGAATGTGTATGAAACTTTTCAAACACCTAAAAATAAATAAAATAGGACTTATCACATGTGAATTGGGTAATTAAACGTTGGAACTTAAGAATGAGCATAATGCATGCTAAAGACAATTTACATGTACATAGATGATTTGTATGCATATTAATTGCTCATATGTGTGTAGTATGCTCTTCAATACAAATTTTATGACTTCAAGTGAATATCAAATGATGAATTATGAAATGGGAAAATGGTTAAAGGAAATGTTACAGAGCCTGCTCTATTGTCTTGGTAGTGGATAGATAGGCATTCCTATAGTGTTATAGTGCAACTGCTACAATTTGACACTAATGATATCTTCATGTCAAGACTATAGTGTTTCCACAGTTTGATGCATTCGGATATCCATAATTCGATAATTTAGGTATCCATAATTTTGATATCTTCGGATATCCACAACTCCCATTATCCACACCCACGGGAATGTGCAGGCGCAAGGGTTATAAATAAGAAATACAGTATTGACATCATAAATAATTGGTATTGATGAGCATTTGCATTTGTATTGATAGTTTGTATCAATGAGCGTTGAACATCAATGTTTGGCTTAGGAATGTGAATTTACGGTATATGAATAACATATTGAGAGATGTTTGCATTATATACTTTGATTAAGTATATCATCACTATTTATATAAATTGTGATGGTATGAATGTGTGTACTTGGCGGATGACTGCTGCGAGTGGTTATCCAAACTAAATATTTCCCTACTAAGCTTTCAAGCTTAGCACGAGTGTTAATCCATATAGATCCAAGTATTAGAAGTGAGGTACAGGGAACATTTGTAGGGACCAAGGTCAACTGTTAGAAGTAAAAGTACCTTTGTAATGTGATTTTTTTGGGTTAAAGATGATTGTACATGTAATGAAGGAAATCTACGTTTTATTTTGGATTATCGTGTAAATGTAAAGATGTAATACTACTCTTCAATGATAATATTAAGTGATATGAAATTTTGTAATATGTATATATATAACATTAAATAGAAAATATGTGATGACATTTCTTGTGAATGAATAGAAATGTATGCCATAACTGTTTGTACAGGAATTTAGTTGTCATGTATGTATGTGGTTGTAGGTTTCGTATAGGGTGTGTTACAGTAGGTGCTCCACCTCTGACGATTGGTGCTTCGAGAGGAAGAGATAGACCACCAAAAGTGAAACTTGACAGCGCCAGTTACTTTTTAAGTGAAGTGATGAAGGCGTGGAGAGTAAAGAAAGAAGGACTTAGGTTTTTGTAACTATTTATTTATTTATTTTGTTGTTTAATTTTATTTAATATTATTTTAATTAATAATAATTAATTACAATTTACAAAATTATGACATATAAATCCATAACACTTGACATCTTACATGTCATTAAGACACTAATGTCGAGCTATATTTGAAAAATTTTGAAAGTTTTAGTATTTAATTGTCACTTTTTAAAGTTAGGGCTTCAATTGAAATTTTGAGAAAAGTTTAGATTTTTTTTGTAATTAACCCTTATTTTATTTTAATAAAAGAAACCAATTTTTTAACAATTTTAATTTACAAAGCAATTAAATTAAATAATATACTTATAGATGGCATTTAGGCTCGTGCCCGGGCCAAGCCTTATATCAACGGGGCCAAGCCTGGGTTGTTCGTGCCTTGGTCCAACCAAGGCTCGGATTGCCTAGATCTGGCCAGCTTGAGGCCCTACACATATAAGCAAAATGACATCGTTTTGCAAAAAATGATGTCATTTATATTTTTTAATTTTAAAAAAAGAATAGCTCGAGCCAGACTTAGTTGGGCTCGGGGTTCGGGGTTGGACCCACTACCTCAGGTTTGATCGAGCCCGAGCCCCAATAGCAATAGTCGGGCCATCCTCACACCTAGACTAGCCTGATCTATTGTCATTCTTAAATAAACTTCAAATTTAATAAAAATATTTAAAGGGATAGTGAATTATAAAATGGTATTATTTTATTTTAATGTTCATTCTTTAAATTTTTACTAAATATTTAATTTTCAAAAATCAAATAATACTAACTTAAAAGATCATTCTTCATTTACATTTGAATTCTTTATGTAACATTTTATCAAAATGTACATGTTCTATTAATTATATCAGTAAATATTAATAAAAACCCTTTTTGAACTAAATTGTGTAATTTTTAAAAATTGGAATACTTAATTAAAATTTTTGAAAGATTAAACATCAAGATAAAAAATCTAAAATTATCTCATAATTAATTATAAAAAAGTTTTAGTTGTCGGTAACCACATATCTCACACGAGAGTTGGCCGTCGGTGCACTTAAGACAAAGAAACAGGTTGTCAAAAGTAACAAGTCGCAGAGACAGAATTATTTTGGTGTTTGGACAAAACTCATTGGTACCAGCTTTAATTATTTGGAAGTGTACCAAAATGGACATGCTAGCCATGGTAACACTGCTACGTGCAGTTGTCTATGTCCATCCATAATTTTATGTCGCGTGACCAATGACCACTTAGATATGTATTTAACAAATGCATACATACATATAAAGTTTGGTCAGAATATAAATCACAAAAAGCAACATATTTATGATCACATGGCCTGCCATTCATTGCTATCCATAAGTGATGTAGACCACAACAAAATTCTTTTATATAATTAGTCTTATTTTATAATTATTTGAACAAAATATCTATTAAAAAGCTATAAAAGAGTTGGGAATGAAATATAATTATAACAAAAAATACAAATTTATGAGATTAACCATTATATTATGATATAGGTGAAGGTTTGAGTAGATGTCCTTTGGGGATGGATGTTAATAATATTATAAATAATAAATTTATATAAAATATTTTCATAAAATTTTTAGTGAATTTTATGTTATATTTATTCGAATATGAATGGTTATTAAAAAATATCAAAGAATTGTAAAATGACATATAATATGAGAAATTTTTTTTACGTGAAATAGTGAAATTTTATTTTTAATATAAATTTATTTATTTGTTTGTTATTTTTACAATAAAATAAACAAAATTTTATAGTTATTAATATTATAAATAATAAAAATATTATCATATGAAATAAAATTTTTTATTTAATAATAATATCCAGCAAGCTTGAAAGGTACTAATATTTCATGTTTCTTGTTTAGTGTGATGAAATATTAGTATCTGTTACTACTGCCTGTGGTTATGAAGAACCTCAATGAACTGATCTCTGTGTCGACAATATTGAGTTCCTTGTCTGAATACAATTTCTTCATTTTGTTCGATAGGTCTCTCCTTTTATTTCAGTAATAACCAATCTCAGGGACTCTGTTAATGACTTCCTGGTATAAGAACCATCATTCTCTTCTCTTGGCACTTCCATGCCCACCTGCTCCTCTCAAATAGCTGCGGCAACCTACCCTTGGTCTAGAGCAAAAGGCAACACAATCAATTTACTTCCTAAAGCTAATGCCTCTAACAATGAGCTAACTCCACAGCGAGTCAAGAAACCCCCAATCGATTCATGACCACTGATCCTTACTTGAGGTGCCCAACTCGTCCACACGAGCAACTGACGACTTCTTTAAAACCAATGCCCCTTTGTTGAGCATACCATTTTACTGCAAGTCATGCCTCATGTTTTTGTATACTTCCATCAACATAATATTCAGTTCTGAACATCTATTTGAGCCCAATTGCTTAATTTCCTTTAGGCAAATCTACTAATTCTCAAGTTTGATATTTCTAAATTCCTCCAATCTCTTCATCATGGCTTTGCACCATTCTTCTTGTTTTGATACCTCCTCACAACACAATGGATCTTTCCATATTTCATATGGTGTTTATTCATAACAATCTTTGTATGAGAAATATTTACAAGATATTAAGTCATGGCAATTGCTTAAACCCAAAAGGAATTGGGAAGACGTTTGCCTTTTATCAAACTTCTAGTCATTCTTACCACTTTTCGATTCTTCCTCTCAACAACATCATTATGCTCTAGTATGTATAGTACAGTAAGCTCCCTATGAATACCACATTTTTCACATAATTTGTTAAATTTAATAGAGGTAAACTAACCTCCGCTGTTAGTTCGAAAGCACTTATATTGCTGTCAATTTCATTTTCTACCTTGGCCTTAAACTTTTTAAAGTGGGCAAAAGTTTCAGATTTTGTCTTCCAAACATAGATCTAATTCATGCGGTTGTAATCATCAACAATCAATAAAAAATGTTGATTTTCACCTAAAGATTTTAAATTCATGGGTCAACACAGATCAACATACACTAACTGAAGACAAAATTTTGCTTTAATAGATTTTCCAATCGGAAAAGATTTTCTACTTTGCTTACCCAAAATACATTCTTCACAAAACTCAAAAGATTCAATTGTAGGCAACCCAATAACCATATTCTTTTGACTTAACAACTTCAATCCACTTTCATTCAAATGCCCATAACGCAAATGTCATAATTTAGACTCATCAATTTTACTAACAACAAAAAAGGCAAAATTATGCAATTGAGAAACATCAAAAGGGAACATATTGTTACTTGTCTTTTAAATAATGGCAATGATACTACCAGACTTTTTATCAACAATTGTACATCCACAATCATCAACCACTATAACCATTATCCATCAATTGTTCAATCTCAATAAATTAAAAGTCAAACTAGGAACAAATTGTACATTATACAAAAGTTGAGTATTACTATTTGTCTTAGTGGCAACTATACCTCTCTTTTCAACATGATACACATTGTCGTCACTCAGTCGCACTATTGACTTTTTTGTGTCATCAAGCTCTTTAAATGTGATTTGTCTCTGTCACGTGATTAGAACAACCACTATCCACAATCCAAATATCATCAATAGAATTTTTATAAGAATAGGCCATAAATAACATATTCCTCTTCTTCTTCCACAACATTGGCATACTTCTCTGCATTACCAACATTTTTGTTCTGCTTGGCCCAACAATCAGCTTCTTTGTGACCTAGTTTGCCACAATGATAGCCCTTATTAGGAGTTCAATTACTTTGCCTTTTTTCATCATTTTTGTACTGCCTTTGTTGGTCACTTAACCGTCCTCTATAACCCCGACCTTGGTTGCCACTACGACCACCTCTATTAGAGGACTCACCTTTCATCTAAAAGGCTTTTTCTTCATTCAATACTGCAGTTTTGTTGTCCCCTTCAACTTGCCATCATCAAAAGAATAACTAGATAAATATTTAGATTCTTCTATGGTAGCAACCACAGGATCAAATTTAGGAGTAAGAATACACAATATTATTTAAACTATAGTCTGATAAAAAATTTGTCCACTGTATGACCTCATTTGAGAAACAATAGCAGAAGCTCTAGATATATTAGTTTGAACTGATTTAGAATGACCCATTTGGAGTGTTTCACATGACTTACAGTGTGATTGAAGCTTTACCGTAATTACCTTTTTTTAGCCTTGGAACTCTGTTTGTCAAATCGGCCATGCCGCCTTTGATGTAGTTTTAGATGAAATGTGGGAAAAAATCTCATTAGTGACTGCCTGTTGCAGGAAGAACAAAGCTTTTATGTCCTACTTTCGGTTATCACGAAATTGCTGCTCATCACCTGGGTCTTCTTCATACCCAGAGTCTACCAAATCCCATAGCTCTTGGGATACAAACAAAGTCCTCATCTTGAATTCATAATTTTCCCCTTTGAACAGAGGAATCAATAGTTGGGAAGAAGTTGTCGTGCCATTGACCACCATGAATCTGATTTCTAGTTGCTTTTTGATTGCTGGTTCATGACCGTCATAAGAGACTGCTACTACAATGATATTGTCTGCTCTACATCTCTGTTTTCTCGGTTCAGTGTTAGAAAGAAGAAAGCTTGCAGCTGCAATGCAAGTTTCTCTCACGGGTCCCAAAAAATCACTCTTCGTTTGCTTCTGTTGTTTGCACCGATTGGGTCACAGTGTAAAGGAGCAGGGTCCGTCTTCAAGTCTCATACTCATTACAACAAAGGACTTGCCATATTTCATTCCCCGGACTTTGGTGAGCGTAATGGATACTTCAAGGGAGTGGTGACCGAGATTATCCACGACCTGAGCATGGGTGCACCACTTCTTGAGACTTTTCTGATTTGCTGCTTCTAGCTTGTGCAACAAAACGACCTTACGTTTTTACGAACAAGGTGGTGACTCTTAAAGGTACTGCCAAGGACAAAATTTTTGAGGAGATGTTGACAACTGCAGGTCCTGGAAAAGATAAAAGGCTTTAATACCAAAATATGTTGGCTAAAAGGCTAAAGTAAGTATAAGAACAAAACGGAGAAAAGCAGAACACTTTATTCACTTAAGTTCGTGGCTTTTATAGTGTTTTAACATCAACAAAATACCCGAAAAACAAGCCACTAACTTACCCTAACAGACTAAAACAGATAAGATAAAATATCAAATGTCTATCTTTGACCGAAGTAGCCTTGGATTTAATAATCAGTATATGTCCCACATGACTATACTTATTTTGAATCGGTTTTGTAAAGATATATGATATGATATCTCTATGTTTAATTTTGGGCATTATTTGAAATTGAACTTAGTTGGACATACTTGAAATTTTGTATTCTATCTTATGTGGGACTCTTTAAAAATAAGGTTGATTAGGTTCAAAATTCTAATGAAGATGGGATTAAATGATAGCCTATTTTGGTGATAATGGCTATCTAAGGTAGCAATATTTTTAAAGATTTGATTGACTATTGGAGTTGTATTGGTGCTGTGATTTATGTGATGCGTGGGGCTACATTGTTGTGGTTTATGGGTGAATAAACAATAGGTATCTTATGACTCGGCAGCCAGGATTTTTGGGGTCTCTTGGATTGCCTTTAGCAACTGATTTTACATTGATTTTCATCCAATCTGGCAGCTACGTTTTTTTTCTAGTTTTGCGTGATTTTTATTGTGATGTTAACATTGTCAATGGTTTGTTAGTTTAGCGATTGTCCAGTGTTAGGTTGGTGGCTATTGCGTGTGATTTTGTAGTTTTCGTTTTTCGTGTAGTGGTGTGCAAAAACTTCATAATTTTTTTATGATTTTTATAGTTGTAATTTCGGGTATCTGAATTATTTTTGGGAGCTGATATTTTGATTCTATCCAGATTTGTTGCTACGTTTTCTTCAACGGTTGCATGACTTTGTGGGGTCGTTGATTATTGTGTTTTGTATGAAAAATTTCCAGAAGTCTTAGTGTGGTTGCAGCTCTTGCATTTAAGACGTTTCGGTGATGAAACGTTTGTTGTTTTGCTGAGTTTCTATGGTTGCTGTGCATGGGATATCTCGGTGACATTATCGAAAGTTCATAGTAGATTTCTGGATGGATAACTTCCCGTTCTTTTGTTGAAGAAGTTGAATTTTAGGGGAGTTGTTTTTCTTATCTCAAGTCTCTTTGTTTATTTCCGTTATTGTTTTAATCATCTTATTTTTCTTGTTAAATGTTGTTAAAAAAATCGTTTGTTAAGGTTAGCACAAAGTGGTCATGTTATTGGGATTGATTTACTTTCACGAGGTGTGAGGACGAGGGATAATGCCAAGGGTTAAGTAAGTCAGCTTAGTAAAGCCTTATATAAAACTATTATGGTTAGGTGAAAGTGATTAAGCTGGGTAAGGGCCTTGTAGACGTAGGCAAGGTGTGCCAAACTGCGTTACTAAATCTCGAGTGTTGATTTATTTATTTTGAGTTTAATTTTTTGTTTTCGATTGTGTTAGAAACGACTACTGTTGAATTAGAATTTTTGTGAAACTATATCCTTCAAGATTTTCAATTGGTATCAGAGCGAGTCACCAAATCAAAACTTGGTACTTCAAGTTGGTTCAGATCTGTGTTTTGTAATTATGGCTACAAGAGAAGGGACATCAATCATCAGACCACCATTGTTAGATGGTTCAAATTATCCTACATGGAAAATCACAAATGAGAGTATTTATTCAGGCACAAGGAACTGAAGCATGAAACTCGGTTTTAAATGACTAGACACATCCAGTGACGATTGATGAAAAGGGAGAAGCAATGCTTAAAGATGCATCTAAGTGGACAAGGGCTTAAGAAGAGAAAGCGCTTGGAAATTTTCAAGTTCTGCACACCATCTTTAGTGTAGTTGATGAAGGTCACTTTGCTATGATATCAGCCTGTGAATCAGCAAAAGAACCGTTAAACACTTTGCAAACTATATATGAGGGATTGAAATCTGTGATAGCTTCGAAACTTCAAATGTTAGCTATGAGATTTGAAGAGTTGAGGATAGACGAAAGTAAAACTATTGGAGACTTCCATGAAAGACTACATAATATAACAAACCAATCACATCAATTTGGGAAGAAGTATTCGAATCTAAAACTTGTTAAAAGGATATTGAGATCACTGCCTCCGAAATTTATACCAAAAATTGTAGCCATCGAAGAAGCCCATGATATCAATGAATTGTCTTTGGATAAGGTAATTGAGATTCTTACCAACTTTGAGATGAATTTGTTGAGGGATAAATGAGAGAAGAACAAATGATTAGAATTGCAAGACGAGATTGGTAAATTCGTGAATGACTTAGAAGATGAATGCGATGAGAATGAGGATATGAAGTTATTGACAAGAAATTTCAGCAAGCGGTTAAAGAAAGTGAAGAAGGATAGGCCCTAGTTTAGAAAAAACGGTAGGAGTTCATCGAGCAACAACTTTAAACAACAAGCTAAAAATCAAAAAGGTGAAAGAAAAGTGAAGAAAATTCAATGTCATGAATGTCAAGGCTTCAGACATGTGCAAGCGGAATGACTAATACTTTGAAGAAGAGAAAAGGAAAGTCCTATACAAGCACGTGGAGTGAGAATGAATCCGAAAGTGAGTATGGTAGTGAAGAAGAATTTGTAAGCAGTGCTGCATCAGTTTCTTTATACAGTAAAAGTTCAGTTGCATGTTTAACAGCAACTAAGAAAAAAGAAACTGAGGATGAAACCATGGATAAAATCGTCCAAAATTTCGGGAAAAGTATAGATGGATCAACTCAAAATGTAATTTTAGATTATGGCAGTGATTCAAGTTACAAGAGGGAGGATATTTGCAAAGCTTATGAGTTAATATATGCTATATGGTTCCAAACATGTAAGAAGAATGAGAAATTGAAGAAGAAAAACTCTACCATGAAAAATAACATTCAAGATCTAAAGAAAAAGTTGTTATCTATAATAGATGAGCTAAATGAAACAAAGTCAAAGCCGGTCAGTACGAAAAGAGGGATAAGAATGTTAAATGGAGGTACCAAAAAGTTATAAAAGTTGTTAGAAATTGGTAAGATTAAAGGAGATTTTCAAGGCATTGGCTATAAAGGTGAATGTTCTACGTCGAATGATAAGAAAAACTATGCAGCCAAATCTGTCTAAGGAGAAACTTCGAGGAAAAAACAAAAATTTATACCTACATGTCACTTTTGTGGGATTATCGGGCACATAAAGTCAAAATGTTTCAAGTTGTTACAATTGATATTTCAAAGGTCTCAAAATCAAATATCTAGACACTCTTCAATAAACTTTTAGCAGTAGCCAACATTAACAAAGCAAACTTATGTTAGAAAAAATCAACCTCACTCATCGGAAAACACGTAAGGGAGTTAATGCCAGAAACTGTCCAGGTCCATAGTTAGTTGTTACTAGAAAAGAAATCAACCAGACATCTGATGACAGAGATGATATGACGAGAAATCAAGCCACGTTTGAGTTTCTTCGAGGGACACAGAAACTGTGTGCTTTACATTTTTAAAGTATATTTTGATGTTGTTTAAAAAAAAGAGGGCTCAAAGCAGTTAACGTCTAGACTTTTGATTTTTTGATTTATGGGTTTATTTAAGGTTCAAGTGATTGGTATGTATTTGACTTTTTCTTATTTGTTGAATATTATATGTGGAAATGAGGCTCTACTTAATGATTTAAGAATTTTGCTTTTGGATTTTGATTTATAGAGTTATGTAGAGAAAATGTTTATGATTGGTTGGAGACTTATAGGAAGATTTGAGTTTTTTATGATTCGAGTTTTTCAAGTTTTATCTTGGTATCTCTCTATATCTTGGGCTATATGAGTTTGGGCAATATGCTTTCACATGATTTATGTGAGGAGGAGATTGATTAAGTTTGATTATGATTCATTGAATTTATTTTTGGGGTTTATGAATTTAATTAGTCGTATGTGGATGACTTTGATGTGAGTACTGATATGTTGGCTATTGATTCAACTCGTGGTAAATTGTCATCTTGTCGTGTTTATGATTCTTCTGCTACATCTACTGATGATTTTTATGCTTCTTTATTCACTAAGATTGATCCTATTAAAGACATTCTTCGTTTTGGCATTGTTTTGTCTTAAGGGGGAGATATCATATTGTTTTTTGTATTTGTTCCATTCAAAGGGAGATTTCAAGGTATATGCGTGACTATTAGTCTTTGGCATTTTTTGTCCCAAGTGGAAGTAATATAGTTTAGGATGTTTGAGAAAATTTGTTAGGATGCTTTGTTGGATATTTTGTTAACATTGGATATTTGTGTATTTGGATATTTGCATATGTGAACTTGATGGAAGTTCTTTGGATATTTATGGATGTTTGATTAAAGGGGAGTTCACATGTGTTTTGTGAATTTGATGTTATGGGTCCAATTATCTTCTTAAGGGAGAGATTCAGCATGTGACAAATAATGTCAAAAAGGGGGAGATTGTTAAGATATATGTTATGATATCTTCTTGTTTACTTTGGAAATTATTTGAAATTGGACTTAGTTGAACATACTTGGAATTTTATACTTTATCTTATGTGAGACTCTTTCAAGATAAGGTTGATTAGGTTCAAAATTCTAATGAAAATAAGATTGAATGGATAGCCTATTTTGGTGATAATGATTAAGGTAGCAATATTTTTTGAGATTTGATTGACTATTGCAGTTGTATTTGTTGGACCTTTCGGGTTTGGATTAGTCTAGGGTTTCCAACGCGTCTCGCATCGTTTCCCGATTAATCTTTGTTTCGGATGTCGGACTTTCGTTTCCTAATCTGATCGGATTCGTTTCGCCTTATGTTTTCGCTTCGGCCCACTTCCGGGTTCGATTTTCGTTTTCCGTTTCTGTTTTCCGGTTGGGATCCGGTTCCCGGATCGGGTCCCAACAGTATTGGTGCTGTGATTTATGTATGTGTGGTGCTACATTGTTGTGGTTTTTGGGTGAATAAACAAAAGGTATCTTGTGACTTGGCAGCTAGGATTTTTGGGATATCTTGGATTACTTTTAGCAGTTGATTTTCATCTAATTTGGCAACTACGTTTTCTTTGATTTTTGCGTGACGTTTGTTGTGTTATTCATTGTTGATGGTGTGTTAGTTTGGTGGTTGTCCAGTGTTAGGTTGGTGGTTGTTGTGTATGACTTTGCAGCTTTTGTTTTTGGCATGGTGATGTGTGAAAACTCCAGAAGTTTTCGTGATTTTTGCAATTGTTATTTCAGGTATCTGAATTATTTTTAGGAGTTGATATTTTAGTGATTCTGTCCAGTTTTGTTACTGTGTTTTCTTCAAGGATTGCATGACTTTGTGGGGCCGTCAATTATTGTCCTTTTTATGAAAAACTTCCAGAAATCTTAGTGTAGTTGCAGCTCTAGTGTTTTAAGATGTTTCGGTGATGAAACGATTGTTGTTTTGTTGAGTTTCTGTGGTTGCTATACGTAGAATATCTCAGTGACATTATCGAAGGTTCACAACAAATTTCTTGGTGAACAACTTCCTGTCCTTTTGTTGAAGAAAGGGGAATTTTTAGGGGAGTTGTTTTTCTTATTTCAAGTCTCTTTATTTATGTTTGTTATTGTTTTAATCACTTGAATTGTTTAATTTTTATCTTTATTATTAAACGTTGTCGAAAAAATTATCTATTGAGGTTAGCACGAGATGGTTGTATTATTGGGAGTGATTTACTTTCACGGGGATAATATCAAGAGTTGAGTGAATCGATTCAGTAAAATTTTGTATAAAACTATTGTCGTCAAGTAAAAATGATTAAGCTAGATAAGGGCCCTGTAAATATAGACAAGGTGTGTCAAATTGCATTATTAAATCTTGGGTATTGATTTGTTTATTTTGTGTTTAAGTTTTCTATTTTCATTTGTACTAGAAACAAGAAACAATTAGACTGAACCAAAATTTTTGCGAAACTATATCATTAGGGAATTTCAAGTTTGAGCAACCAGTAAGGAACAAAGTCACAAATGATCCCATCTGGTGAAGACCTTTGAAGAAACTGAGCCAAAGAGTCCTCCAGTCCATCAAACGCCATCTTCCGGTAGGGAATTTTTCCGGTGGGAAAGTCGGAGGTAGCCTCTGCATCAGGTGGAAGATGTTCTACGTGAGGCGAAGTGAAGCTCACCAGATCTATATTCAGAGCCAGGTTTGGAGGGATTTTGGGTAAACCTTGTATGTTTCTCGGAGTAGATATAAAGGAAATTTTATTGCGGGCGATGGGAATGGTGAGCTTTAGGTTTGGTACAAGATGACCAAAAGCAAGCCATGGAAACACTGCTATGTGAAGTTGTTTAGGTCCATCCATGGCTAATTATGAGTTTTGACCTGTGATCACTTGTATGCTGAACTCTATCATTGCTGTGCGTAATATCTATCTATCCTATCCTTATTTGACTGTTTTGTCATAATAAGAATGGTAGGTTTTTTGAGTCCGAATTTCTGTTTAATATTATAGTGTTTTATTGTGTTTTATTAATCTTAGTCTTGCATAAATTTATGCAAGACCCACATAAATAAATAGCTGAAATTTATAAGATAAAATAAGACACCATAATATTAAACAAAAGATCCATCCAAGCTCTATAGAATTCTTAGAAGTTGGAAAATTGCATCAAAAAGTATATTACATAAAAATATTGTAACTGTCTATTCCAACAGTTGAATTACTACTGAACATCCAAAAGTAAAGTGAAAAAGCAATTTGACCTTCTATAAAATATCATAAGGAAATAGTGAGCCTTATCACAAACATTTTCAGCTTCCATATTATATGGACGGGATGGTCTTGCGAGGTGTGTTGTCCTTAATCACTAATTTTCCTTTGTGTATTGCTAACTTTAGGATATATATCAACATAAATGTTAAAGTCAGTACACGTGAATATCCAAGCTTTTTTAAGTGTAAAACAAAATCTAATATGTTAATAAAATAATAATAATACATAATAAGTCCTATTTTTAAATAATTATAGGTACTAATATTTCATGAAATATTTCATGTTTCAAGCTTGTTGGATATTATTATGAAATAAAATTTTTCATAATAATTTAATATTTCTTTATTTTATTGTTATTAGTATTATAAATAATAAAAATATTATATTATGAAATAAAAATTTTTATTTAATAAAAATATTCAACAAGCTTGAAACATGAAATATTTCACGTTTAGTGATGAAATATTAATACCTATAGCTACTGCCTGTGGTTCTGAAGAACCTCAATGAACTGATCTATGTATCGGCCATTGAGTTCCTT